>JAVIWC010001691.1:0-293087 GCA_031894815.1 Creontiades dilutus | reverse complement strand
ATAAAAATAGACTTAAATAATATTGACGAATATTTTTATGCTAAATACAGGACTGAAGAAGTTCCCATAGAGGAACGAAACGTTTCCAGTAAATAAAACAATATACGCTCCACTCTGATGTATCAGATGATATTTTTAAGATGTCACTTTTTTACTCTGGCCCTGTCTGACATTTTTTTAGAGTTAATAAATTTTTTTGACATTTTTTCATCACGTAAGGTGTGTTAACATCGATGTCTTCGATATTGAAATTGGTCTGGTTTTGATAACGGGGATGACATGGATAGCACTTGAATGTCATAATGGAATCGGTTTCGTCTTGATATAATTGAACTATTTCTCGTTTTTTTAGATGAGTGAGGCGATTATCAGGGATCATCAACACCCCGCGATTCGAGTGTAAATGAAAGAATCTTAAATACTAAACGGGGGTTAGGTGTTATGGTTGTAGGTCGCGGTGCAGGTTAGCTCGTTCCCGTAAACATCCACGCAACCTTGGGGCCAGACCGGGATCGACCCTGACCCAAACGGCTGTCAAACACATACGAGCATCCTCTCTTGTAAACACGAGTGAAGATTACGTTTGAATGCATCTCGCAGCGTTGGGGCCCCGCACGTTTTTAATACACCGAATAAAAGGCGAGTGAGATCGTGAAAAGTCGAGCTCGTACGTGACTGCTCCGTACAAAGTCATGTGAACTGTCACAATTTGAAACCTCGAGTATGCAAGTTTGGAATCACGACGGATGGCAGTCATCTCCCAGCACTATCACGTTCCTTATGATTCAAAGTGTGCCAAACCAAACAGAAACCCCCCAAAAAACTTTCAAATATCTTGAATTAATGGGGAAATGAACATTTGAAGTTAATCAGTTCCATAAAACCGAGAGGTCTAAAGGGTTACTGAGGTGAATAGTGACAGAAAACCGACAAAGAGATATTACTTAGTAGGCAGAGTTTTTAAACTGTTGGAGTCACATACCAAACTTCCACAACATCATCCATCGTCTGTTATCTTCCTCGTGGTTTGCGAGGAAGCATGCGTTGATAACGTTATCACATCAAATCAGCTGTTTCCCAAAAGTTGCCCTGCTTTCTACTGTACTCGTATCTGGGTCACAGAACTTTTACTTCAAGTTGTATGAAATCGGGAAAATTTTGTGTCAATTCTAAGAACAAAAAATTGATTAAGGACGTCTACATCTACGAAAATTCTTCAAATTTTGTGAGTTTTTTCTCGTTAGTGAGTTTATTCCATCTAAGAGATATTACTATTATTATATCTAAGAGATATTATTTACCTTCTTCCGATAACTGAGAGTGAACACAAGAGAAAGTGAGTTAGGACATTTTTATACCACAAACTGGATGAGGGTACATGAATTTTTCAAAATTGAAAATTTGTAATCGAATGAGACCAATCAGAAGGGTAAAAATAAAAAATTCATCGCATTTTCACAAAAATCTGATGAAATGTATTGACAATTTATGTTTGTGTATTTCTATACTACTATTCCAGTTTTGGACGTTTACTCTTGAATAATATTTCAATCATTGTAACATTAATACACTTTTCAGAATTAATTTCTAAAATGTGATCTGCATAATAGTCATTCTTCATTTAGTCGATTAACAAAATATAGGTCTTCCTCAACAAATATTTGAATTTTGGAACGATTTTGGAAATATTTGAATTTCCTCAGCAATGTGTACACCTATTACATGTTTCTATTAACTTCGAATTGATTATCTAAAATATGAAATGCTAGTAATTTTCCCTTAAATAATAATTAACAAGATTTATTTTATTGTTTTGCAGGTAAGTGAAACACTTCAAGGAACTATCGGAGAATTCGGTACGTTAAGTCAGAGGTTCCCCCAGGCGGATTTCTTGAATTTTCCCTTTGGTTCAACACTACAGCTTTCGTTTACTGAGGTAAGAACTTAAATTACCTCATTCGTAACACTTATTGTCTTCTCCCAGTTTGTATGGAATAAGGAGTTGGGGGTGAAAGCAAGCCGGAAGTTTCCATTCGGGTCCAATTTAGAAAAAAAGAGGTATCTTAAATTATTTTCTTTTAGGTATCTTCTTATAGGTATCTTGAATCTTAAATATCAGGAGTTGGGGGTGAAAGGAAGCAAGGAGCTTCGAATCGGGTCCAATTTGGAACACAAATTTGTATCTTGGATTCTTTTCTTCTAGGTATTTTCTTATAGTTATCCTGAATCTGAAATAGATACCTGTGACTTTCGTTTGACAGTATATTGATAGTTAGCTTCTCACCTAACTAGATTTTAATGAATCGTTCAAATGTCCATTTTAAGGCCTCATTTTGTTTACAACACTCCATCGTCCAACCATCTCCAAATAACGCACACATATTTTTTTAAATTAACAACACACAACTCGCATTTAACATTTTAATTGCACTCGAAACGGTCGAAGGAACCAACTGGCAGATCCAATACATCAGACGTCAATACACCACAACTGAACGATTCTATTCTGTTGATTCGCTTCTCAGTAAAAATTCAGAACTCAAATTTCTTGTGCCATGGGGATATGCTTTAGTCAGTACCTTACTGAGCAAAAGTATAACTTGTCTAAAAGTCAATGTTTCTACTTGAACGTCACGTTTTGGTCACGAAAAATGTCTCACAAATTTTCAGAGGACTTTCACCATGTGTGTCGCACATAAATCATCCATCATTAGTTGGAAAGCCATCAATTTATGCATCAAATATAAACTGTCAAAATCTCTTTAAATATAGAAGAGGCTAAATACATTAGGAGATATACATTAGAGTTAAGATAACTGTCAACAAAATATGATATGCCAAGTGATGGAAAATAATAGTAACTATGCACTGATGGCTGTATAACATGAGTTAAAGCCAAATAAAAAAACGCTGCAAATTCTTTCACTGGGGTTTATTATTCAATTGGCTTGCGTTCATAATTTGAATTTCTACTAAGCTTTGGAGTGTGCGCGTTTCACAGGATAGAGCGATTATTGAATTTCAGGAGGCACACAAATATGATCAACTGATCAATCCAAAGAGGTATTTTGGTTGAGAACAGATTTACGTGCTCTATGTATATCTCCTGAAATTCGATAATCGCTCTATCACCTGTGATACACGCACACTACAAAGCTTAGTACAGATTCAAATCATGAACGCAAGCCCATTGAATAATAAACCCGAGTGAAAGAATACTTATTTACCCCAGTAATAATATTGAATAATAATCCCCAGTAATAATATTTACCTACATATTATCAGCGTTTCATACATATCAGAATGCTTCAACCCGTGTACTGGCTATAAACTACAAGTATCCACATCGGCTATCACTCCAGTATCCACATTCACTACAACTCGACGCTATCGGCATCACTAGGTTACAAACAAACAATAATAAACCAAAAAACGCCAATGTTGGCACCATAAATCGGGCCATACATGGGGAATGGTTTGACCTACGGACGTGGGGAGGGGCTCATTCGATTCCTCATGGTATGTTCTTCAAATAGGTAAATATTTAGGCCGATTCGACTTGTTTTGAGGTTTTTAGGGATTTTACAAAACTTTTACAGCTCTTAAAGGGCACTTTAAATTGAGTGAGAGAGCTGGCTCAAGAAATGGGGCGTCGTCGGACCAAGATGGATTTTTCCTGAAAATTTCAGATTTTTTGCTCCAGCCGTTTGGGAGATATCGTGCGTACGGCGTACGGCGGACGGAAACATTTTTATTGCAGATTCGGATTCTACACCCTTTGAAACGTAAACCATGAAATTTTCAGGGGGGTTAGAATTTTTTTTCCAGAGCGATTACAATGGTTTATTATTGAATAATAAACCAAAAAAAAAAAAAAAAAACTGCCAACAACATTGGTGGTAAGGACCATCACAGAAGGTACACTACCCACCCAACTTGCCAAACGTTTTTCACGATTGTTCCTTGTTTTCTTGATGCTAACGGTCCATAACGTTACTGTATCTCTGCACGTTTGCCCAGCGTCTACAGCTAAAATTCAACATGGAAGTCTCTTTTATCATAGAACGAGCTTTAGTCATGACCTTCCTGACCAAAAGGGGCGATGGCAAAAAGAGCGAACAAAGCCATGAACGATGTTCACCTGAACGTTTCCTAAGTTATGGAATTAATGATTCCTTGAGCAATAAACCATGAACGAATGTCTTACGTTTTAGATGTTAGAAGAATACGTGTTCAGTGTCCTTAAAAACCATTGCTCGTCGTAAAACATCGTTCGCTCTTTTTACATACCTCTGTACCTCTCGTAGGTGAAGTCGCTCGCTCTTTTTACATATACTACGATGTTAAGTTGTTAACGTTCGCTCTTTTTACACCCGCCCACCGAAAGTATAGCGTTTCTAAAGGTCACATTTCTATATGAGTGTCACATTTTTGTCATGTACAATGTGAGGAACATTTTGTGAGGACTTTCACCGTGTTCGTCACACAGGAATCGTCCACCATTTTCGGAAAGCCCTCAATTAACGCATAAATTATAAACCTTAACCTCTGTAAATGTAGAAGAAACTGAGTTATATCCTTGAGTTGAGAAAAGTGTAAACAACATCAGCCGTAAGAACCATCACAGAAGCTACAGAGCCCACCCTACTTGGCAAACGTTTCTCACAATTGTTCCTTGTTCTCATGATGGTGACTGTCCATCTCTGCACGTTCACTCAGCGTCTGCCAAATGTAGTCGACCGATTCCGCTCGCTTATCTCTCCCCTTGAAAACTTGCTTGCTCAAAAACTCTTTCCATTCGACTTTTATCTGACCAGCGAAGAAGGTTCTCGATTTATCACCTTGTTTATTCGGAAGTTTTCGCACTCCGACAGTATTTTAATGAAGCGACTTGGACGACACATATTTCGGGGGCCTTCAACCAACTTTTGGTGATAAACAAAACGGGCCTTGTGGTCCAGGACGACCGACTCAGCCGGATTCTGTTGTAGAAAGCTGTTTTGGCTGAGTCGTTGATACGTCGGAACATCCGAGAATAAAGTTGTATAAATTATCGTATTCTCATGTTGTCCACAGACTTCGCCCCTTATGGAGCAATTTCTATTCAATTCGGCGATAGAGAATCTCTGCACAGTAGTAATCCCAATACATTTATTCTCCCACTAGGGAATTTCTTAGTCCATTCCGATTTCAATAATCCGATTTCAATAATCCGATTCTTCCAATTTTCTGGCAACATTTTGTCTCCGGGGCTGTTTATACGTGACCCAGCGAACGGTACACCAACTTTCGTATCCATAATCGTCCACATAAAAAATACGGACTAACGGTATTCTTCATAAATTTTTACGTAAAATTCGAAAAAATTAATTTTGTACATAGCACAATCTTTCAACTATGCTTTCAGCATGCCGAGTATGTCGGTGCCCGACGAACACCGCATGTATGGAACCGGATTAGGACGTTGGTTGCAGACTGCATTAGTACGAAGCAGACTATAAAATTCATTCCTGAAATTGCCTGAAACACCTGTCGCCAAGTTAGAGTTCGTCACAGTCTACCGTGCGACGCACCTAAACATCCCAAGACGAAGTTTCAGCGACTGGTAGCGGCGGAGGAGGAGGACGTATCGCCTTCAGTTATGTCAAGGCCGAGCGCTCGCATTTCTGTATCCTCGCGTCTCTGATTTCAACATCAGACGTCGCGCCGTTCGAAGCTGCTTAGTTGACTCAACCGCTCATCTCAGATCTTCGTTTCCACGAAACTAGCCCAGCCCTGGTTCATTTTGCAAGATCATCCACGACCAAGTGTTAAGAAAACCTCGTTTTCTTGGAAAAAAAAAAAAAAAAGTGAAACCCCAACCTCTAATTTCCCACGTCTACTCTTACGAAAATCAACAAAACAGATCGACAAGTTTTGCTGAACTAAATTTGGGTTCATGGCTGTTCATCAAAACTAATATCGGAAATGTTTACGTCAAGAACGGCTCGTGTACGCTAAGATGAATTAATCAGCCCCAGCTTAGTCCCATGTTCATTGTAAACAGCCTAGAAGTTGTGTGGAACCGAGTACATTGCAATTTCGTCCCTTTGTTACGGAGTATGACATCAAGATTATGAAATTGTTGTAGCGAGAAATATAATCAGGAATGTAGGACAGCTTTGATAAATTTTAAATTTCAACTTCACGACTAAATGTTATCAAGAACTAAAATTTTGCCCCTTCGCTGCAAGATATGAATCAGAAATTTCGGAAATCTCGCTAATGGAGGGGTGTGACTAGAGACATAACCTTGTGAGGTGATGGAATGGTATAGTTGCCCCTTCCGAGCAGGTGGATGCATTATTATACTCCGCCACGCTCAGAGGATGCATCAGACGCTTGCAGGCGTCCGGTTCATCCCCCAAGGCGACAGATTCTAAAATCGGGAAGGGGCCTAACTAACCATATCCATCACAACCTCTAGGGCTCGCAAAGGGTTCTGGATTTTCTCCGGAACAAAACAGAAAAAGGTTTGCTCATTCTAACTCGCGGGTTTATAATTATTTGAATAATGCGTGATTGCTCGTGTGATGGGATAAGTTTGCGAAGCCTTTTACAATTGATCTCAAAATGGAATTACCAAGTTAAATACTGGTCCACCACTACCCCCAAATACTTGGCATGCAATACGTACTTGAAACTGGGACAGTCACATCCATCAAGAATGCATTTAATTGAGCTATGGCATCCAATACTGCCTAACACAGGAATTGACATCTTCCGTAATGAAGAGGCTATGAAACTGGACTTACTGAAGTTCAGCTTCAGAGCAACATAGTCTATCCATTTCTCCACCTCATGAAGGCACCACGCTGCACTTTGCAAGAATTCACTCCTTGTGTTATTTGACAACAATATAGCTGGCGCAATAGTTTCGCAGAAACGCTCTTTGCGGAGGAGGGTGGGCGGATTTTAAAAATATTTGATTATTCCATCTTTGGGTTTTACGTATTTTAAGGAACAAACGCTAGTTTGAGCAGAGCCGGTGGGCGTTGCTGTTCTTCTTCAATCTTCTAAGTATGGGCCTCACTTTCTCCATCCTACAATTCTGTAATTCGTACCATGCTGGGAGGTGTGAATGAGCTTTAGTTCGGCCCAAGAAAAATTAGAATCGGTGACATAAAACTCAGAATACTGAAACAATAATGTGAATATTGCGACGAAACGACTTCGATTTGAAATAGGATAGACTGAGATTCATGCCGAGAATTATATCCCAAGTTGATACAAGTTTCAGTAACTTTGGTCCAATAGTTCCGGAGAAAAGCTTCGACTGGAAAAGAGAACGTCAACTCGAATGTGAAAATGAACGCCCTTGTACTCAGTAAAAATTGTGCTTAGTGGAATTTAAATAGTAAAAACTGGGTAAACCATTGGAAATTTAAAATTGTTGTATTTTGAGCTGTATGTTGACGATTTTAATCTTTCCTGCTCCAAATTAAAGCTCATTCAAGCAATGTGAACTTCTCAGAATTTTAGGATGAACCAAGTGTAGTACATACTTGGATGAGTGAAGAAGAACTGCAACGCGCGAAACTTGCCCCTTAAAACGTAGATAAACAAATTTTTGAAGGGGAGTTACTACAATTCTTCTTTAGTCGACTTCAAAGGTTTGTGATTGAAAATAAACAGAAAGTTTTCCTTGTACAATGTTTCTTTGTTTGCGGTTCCATTCTGGGGTTATAACTTTCGGTATCGGTCTTCAGTCAGTTTCGAAATTGGTGTTTTTCCTCGGCCCCCGCGAATAGAAACCCCGTATAGCCAACAAAGGGTTAACATCTTGACCCAGACTCTCCGCTCGTATTGTATTGTCAGACCGATTGGATCGTTTTATTTGTTGTCCCCTCGAAAGGTTCTCATCAGCTGGGAGAAAACCCGCAGAAGAAGGGGGCGCATTATTGGAGATTGCTTCGGAAAGAGAGAAAACTCCAATTCTTGAGAGCGCAATAAAGTATCCAAAGCACGTTGCTGTTGGATTAAGCGAGGGATCCGTCCTTTGTTTTCTTGGAGGTTTCCCAATTTTACTGGAAAGAAGGTATTTTCCCGGGCCTTTCCCGTTCTTCACGCTCCCGAGCATCGCTATCCCGAACACCAAACGATGAATGTCCTTCATTTTAGGAGGGATTGTAACACTGTTCCAGGATGAGTTCGAAATGCTGTAACGAATACGACCATGTTTGGATGCAATACACAAATTGTTGGCATTGTCAAACTCCCTTAGATTCTACAACTTGTACAGAATTGTACTTGGTTAGAACTGTTGTAGCATATATGCTTAAGCAAACGTGAACTCCATGTTGAAAAAGTTCTCATATTTTGCAGTATTCTTGTACAGGCTCAGTGTGCCTTTCTACGAGTCATGACATCAGCAGCCTTTCAGGGTAAAGATGTTGTGGATTCTTTAAGACAACCAGGCATTAATGTTAACTGCAGGTCTCTTCTTCTGTTAGCAATATCCAAATTATTCGACACATTTATGAATAATTGTTCTTGCAACACCTAAAGCATCCATAGATTCCAAAATGTTTATGGAATTTTCAAAGATTGTAATTTTTTGCTTAATACAGTCCTGTATGTATTCAGTTTTGCTTAGACCTGTGGAGGCGATAATGAATGAGCAAATGTGAAATCCATATTGACCTTGTTCCTATGTTTTGGAGCAGGCCTAATAAGCCTTATCCTTGTATCGCACAAGCATGGTCTGATTAGAAGCTTCCAATAAAAAGATGTTGGGTATCTGCAGGTCTCTCCTTCTATTAGCAATACTCAGATTATTGGGCATGATTGAAAATCATCGGTTTTTTGATACACGGAGTATCCATTGATTCAATAATTTTTATGGAGGTTTCAGGGATGATGATTTTCTGCTTAATACAGTCCTGTGTGAATTCATTTCTGCATATACCTGTGAAGGCGATAATGCGTTCGCAAATGTGAAATCGATGTTGACCATGTTCTCATGTTTTGGGACTGGCATAATATGCCTTCCGTAACCCATCCAGGCTTGAATACCCTCTGCAGGCAGGTCTCACCTTCGATTAGCAATATCCAAATTATTATATCTAATCCCACTACACTCTGCTTCCCACATAACACTATGACAAGAATGTGATGCAGTGGGGTATTTGCTCCGTCCAAAGAACGATCTGATTTACCTGCAACACCAAGATGATAAATTTTAACCTCGAAGTGTTGGCACTGGGATAGCAGTGATAACAAGGAAAACATACAAAAGAGGTGTTAATTTAAAAAAAAAATTAAAAACTCATGTAATACACTATATTTGTTCTGCAGACACCTATACAATCCATCTTGTGATGGATGTTAATAGCTTTCCCTTCCCTGAAGCTGCTTCGTCTGAGTTCAATCCTTGAGCTTTCTAATTTCAGGGGTATCTTCTGTGTATTCCAGGCTTATCGCCTCAGCACTTGTAAGGGGAAAATATTCCATTCCGTCACCCTGTTGATATAAACCTATTCTTCTATTTTTCTGAGCCTAAACCAGCCTTCCAGTCCCATTTGGAAGGCGTTTGAAGTCGGCGCGAATCGTCAGCGAATCGCTGTGTTTCCCGCTTCTGATTCCTCCCTCCTTTCCCCCTCATATTGCCATCTTTTGCGCTGGAATCTTCACTTCGGATTTTTACGCGTACATTGCCGCTCCTTCGCTTCCTCACTGCCCCTTAATTCTATCTGGTTGAGAATTTTCTAAAAGAATAAGTTCTTTATTTCACCGGTTCATCTTCTCGGATGCGCGAGAGTATCTTTTTCGACTTCGGCGAAGAGGATTTTGCTACATCGACGGGGGCCCCCTTCAACTCTGGCGACATCGAACTCGTGAGTCAGCGCACTTTCCTTTACCTGATACGTATATATCTTTTCTGATTCCTCAGGATACTTTCAGCGTTCTCCATTTGCGGAAGGCTGGTCATCATACTGTTCGGCTTTTATCGGAAAAGTCGGATAGTTGGCATAGGTACGGGACCTATCGATCCATTTATCTTCGAGAAATTATTTGGCCTAAAAATCAGCGTTCCTTATATACAGTCTACTAACGGGGGTACGGGATACTTCCACTAACACCTATTTTATTCAACATGGTTTCCTATGTTGCAGTATTGTTAAATATTGAAAATAGATGGATGCAGATATACCAAGCTAATTTTCCCAACCTATTTGTTGTGGTTTTTTTATTTTATTTTTTTGCATTAATGTATTAGGGCGCTTACAGACTGGAACTGCGATTGCAGCGAGGAAAGAGAGCAGAGTTGCCATTTCAGAGTGGAGCGACGCTGCGAGAGCCAGTGCGGTTCAAATCCTTCTCGACGATGACTATTTCTTTGCGGAAAACCCGTCATCGAGAATCTGGTATTTACTTCGGGGGCGAAAAGTAGAAGGGATTCACGAAATCAATCAATCGCGACACGTTCAAGGGGAATTTCATCATTTGTACGATGAACTCTGAGTAGATTCCAACAGGTTTTGCGAGTATTTTCGAATGAATATGACGACATTCGACTACTTGCTGGATAAAGAACAGCGCAAATTGCTGAAGAGGTGGTCAAATTGCATTTCAAACCCAATTTTGCATAGTAACGTAGTTGAATGGGTTAGTGGCCAATTTAGTGACGCTTCTTAGTAACTGTTCCCTTTGCACTTCGAAATTGCAACACAAAGTGTTGCAAAGATCCATTTGGTTATCCACAATTGCTGCACTCCGCGGATGTTTTCTTCCCAATGAAGAACAAGTATTTGTCGCAAATCCAATGGTTTGCTCGCAATCAGCAAATCGTTCTTCCAAATTCTTTCGGGATATCCCTGCGACCAAACCATGGTCTTCTCGTTGTAGTACTGGATGTACATTTCTGTAAAATCCGCCTACCTCAGCGGTTGTGGACATGTTCTGCCATTCTGACCAAAATTGATTCTGTATAGAAGGAAAAAAATTGGCCTCTTTTGTACTTCTGCACATAATGTTTCCTTGCATTTTCTTTGTTATTGAAGAAGCAAAAGAGGGGATATTTCTGGAATCAGCGTTCGGAGTTGAGCCCCGTCATATCTGAAATGGATATTTTTGCCTGAGCCTCCTCAAATTGAAACGCCGTCGAGCCCGGACTCGTATTGTATTGTCGGATCGTTTATTTGTTATCCTCTCCAAAGGTTCTCATCAGCTGGGAGAAAACCCCACAGATAGGGGCCGAAGAAAGGACACATTATTGGAGATTGCTTCGAAAAGAGGGAACTACATTTCTTGAGAACGCAATAAAGTATCTATAGAACGGTGCCGCTAGATTAAGATTCGGATCTACTTTGTTTTCTAGTAGACTGTGACAGGAAAGAAGGTATTTTCTTCTGGTTTCATTAGGTTTTTCTTTTCGATTATTCGCCAGTTTTGCTGAACACAAAACATCAGATGCTCTCTGTCTGATACGGCATTGTTGATAACTTCCCGGGATGAGTCGAGAATGCCGGGGTTCGAATTATAGGAAAAGCCGCAGAAGGGGTCCTGGAGGGTTTGAGGGCCGGAATAATGAGATCACCCCGACCGCCTCCCGTTATGGATATTGCATATCGAGAGGGAAGGATTGGCCAGGGCTCCGATGATGAGATGGGGGGCGCAAGATAATATTGTAATGTTCGAGGTGAAATATGAGACGTTTTCATTACCAGAAACGGCCCGGATCCTCAATATTAATCTTCTTTCGGGAAATTACTTGGCAAAGTTGCTGGAACCGCTAGGAACGGTTCTGTTTTCCATGCGAACGACGGCTTTTAGTTCTATTTTATGAGAAAGTGGATCTTAGTAGATTACTTTAAATACACAGAGAGCTATTGCATGCATGGTGCCAATTTTGTCCGTACCACTTTCCTTTCCGATCCGAAAATTTATTTCTGGACTTGGTTGATGCTTCACTAACTTGATTTTCCACCAACCTACTAATTGACGTCTGACATAGAAGAAAACGCCGCATATCTTTACACAAAGGTTTAATATTTCTGCATTTGGTAACCCTCTTACGTAAGACAGTCATAAGAGGTCTGGTTGACGCTATTTCGTGGACGCTACATTAAAAACCAGTCCTTTACAGCCTCTGTGAGTATGTGAGTATATGCACAAGCTAACATATGTAGCATTGTAAATACAAACTGGTTTTCCAAATGTACAGGGCTATGAAGCGACGACGATTTAAAACAGGATTGATTAAGATCGATGCCGTGAATTCAGTCCCAACTGGACCTCAAATGTGATTTTTTACCCAAATTTCAGTAACTTTGGTTTAGTAGTTTCTTCTCAAATCGGAACAAAAAGTTGATGTAGTTGCAGTGGAATTTTGTTTTCAAGAGTTTCTGTGTATGTTGTTGAATAGGAACCTTTCTTGAAACAGTCTTTTATTCTGTCATTCTTTAATAGTTTATAAACACGATAAATCCCATTCTTGTATATTAGGTTGTGGATTTCATGATATGGGAAGTTGATCTTACCGAAATGCGCCTCCTGTGGTGATAGGGATGAACCTAAAATTACGTGACGTCACGATCTCACACGAAATGTCAAATTACAGGTTAATTATTCAAATTCACTCGTCAAATTCAAGTGTTAAGTTAATTAGTGAAAAGCTACGTTGTGAAATATGTATTCACGTATGCAGGGAGTGGAGGGGGGTTAACCCAGAGCGTAACTTAAATGCACGTTTGAGTAAACGTGTGTGGTTCACGTTGTGCATACTGAAATATGTATATGTGTAATGTATGTAAGGGAAAACCCGCCGTTTCCCAACCTCTTATCAGATCCCTGGAGAGTTACCAGCCCTTCAGACCAAGTGAACGTTACACGCCCAGCGGTGAACGGTCCTGAGTGGATAAAAGCGGCAAATTGGTACACAACGGTTGGAGTGGATCAATAAACATTTTACCTTCCTAGCAACTTAGGAGGTAAAAGGAATGCCATTTAATGCAATTCACTTGTCAATCTGTCAATAGTAACATTTTTGTTACATTTGTGGTTTAGAAATCGACAATTTCGGTTTATTCTCAATAAATACGAATAAAATGTTAATGGGGAGGATGATTAAGATTAAAATCTTAGTTTCTGTCACGATTACGATTAAAATTGTAATTTCAACCCCGAATAGTATAGTAACCGTCATTACAGAAAGCGATTTACGCATCATTCACACAACAATAACGTTGCAAATTTTCTTTTTAATCGTGTCAAAAATCGCGATTTTTTCTACAAAATTCAACTTTTTAGCGAATCTTCTAAGGACATGGGAATGTATGCCTACAGATTAAATGCCTAGTGAAGCCCTAAGCCTGTAATTTTTGTGCTGTTAGGAAAGAAGTATGAAGCCTCACACCAGATTTGATTTCAGTATTTCAACCCAACTTTCCACACTGCTGGAAAAATAAAACCCACTGACTGAAATACTCGTACATTGATGTCAGACGTTAAATTGTGAAGTGGGCATAACTTTCCACTCTGTTGCGAAAGTAAACAAGGTATTTGATTGATATATGCTTGTGTTATTGCCACCAAAGTTTCCAAATTCTACAAAAATTACCTAAAATATTGAATTT
Organism: Creontiades dilutus; assembly: GCA_031894815.1. Lineage (NCBI taxonomy): Eukaryota > Metazoa > Arthropoda > Insecta > Hemiptera > Miridae > Creontiades > Creontiades dilutus. Next base: position 279,471 of record JAVIWC010001691.1, on the reverse strand, counting down.
CCTACAAAAAATTGCGTTTTTTAACACAATTAAAAAAAAATTTCATTTTGGACATTTTATATTTTATTCTATTGTTTTTCTCGTTTTGTTCTTCATTGATGCGTAAATTGCTTAGTTGAATGGCAATTATTATATTATTCTTGATTACAATTGCGTAGATCAATTAAAATTTTAATTGACAATTACACGATTATAATTAAAACTGTAATTTTAACCCCGAATAATATGATAACCGCCATTATATAAAGCGATTTAACGCGATTTAACCTTTATAACCATGAGTTCTCATCTGATTGCAATTGCTGATTGATAAGGAATCACTGTGTCGTCCTATCGCTGCTCCTAGTTGGTCCTGAGGGAATTTCGCCCCAAGTTGACGATTTCGGGACGATGAATTCATCATGAGCAGCCGGAAAACGTCGTCAGGGACCAGCTGGTGAAAAAAAAGGGTCGGGGAAAATCGTCCCTCGAGTGACATCAATCCGCTGTCAGGTCGACCGAGGGGTCGAGGACAGCGGGACCCCTTCGCACGTAAATGGCCCACTGCGAGACATTACGAGAGCAGGGAGCGGCGGTGAGTGTCGAAAATTTCACGCGTAAAGTGCACGGTATATGATGGAGAGGGGATGGGTTTGAGAGTCACAGAGGTTCCGGGAGTTGTCAGAGTGTAGGAGTTATCAGGCGGGGACGTGAACAGGAGAGTTGTCAGGGGAATTCGGGATCGCCACAGGCGGGAGAGGATGACAGCGGCCGCGTTCAAATTTTATTAACCTCCCCACAGTTGATCACCAATTCAATTCACGTCCTCCATTTTTCGAAATTGAAATTCAAATTTTTGGCGAAACTACTGCACCAATTACACGACAATTATCCTGGATGAAATCAGGATCCTCTTATTTCTGCATTGTCAGGTTCTACATTGAATTGTTGTGACAAATATAAATGCATTGTATTCTTCATTTTTGTTTATAATATGTTCAAGTTATCATAATTATGAAGTTTTCGTCGTACTGTACATCTGACGCGTTATGGATTCACTTCACCAACTTCTTTCATAGATTCGCAGTTCATCAATATCGACTTTTCCTGTGACGCCACTCCAGGCTTGTGGTCTTACAGTTCCATGACACTTTAACCTAGAAAACAGTAATTGTGTAGTGAAAATGGAAAAGGTCGTAAGTGCCACAAAACTCAAAAATGACTTTTTTGTTGAAATGTAATCTTAGTGCCAATCGTAATACGATAGAAAAGGCTGTATGTGCCGAAAAAATTCCTGCTAGTTCCTAGAACCGCCGAAAGATAGCAGCAAAATGTAAGCTACGGCCGTCCTGCGATGACAACGGATGTATGTGCCACCGCCATGATGTAAGTGCCTTGGGTAGCGAGCAAACCAACGAAAATACCCTAGCAGTCTTAAAGATTTCTATCGAAAATCACAGTAAATAAATGTTTTGATTTATGTGTTGGTAACAGAATATTAGCAAAAAACCACAAAAATTCTAGTAAACGTCCAAATTTGGTTTACAGGTAGCTCTATCCTGTCCGAATGAAGAGTAATGATAGTGTTGACGTCATCTCAATGGACAACCCCCAATATGAAAAATCTAATTTTTGACTTTTGACTTAGTTTTTAGTTCCACCTTTATAAAACTCTAATATCCAATAAAATATCACAAAACTATAATGGACTTAAATCATTTTGTTCAATCTAACCCTGTACTTAAGGCCTTTCACATTACTTAGTACGGTACTTACATCCTTCTCCAAATAAATAAACTATGGCACTTAGAGCTTTCTCTATCACATTTGTATTTCTGTTTATTATATAAATATATAACTTGCTGTAAGTTGTTATAGTTAATTGATCTATAGACTGAATTTTTTTCAAAAATTTAATTTAAAAAATAAAGGAACAAACCAGTTTTTATTGAATAATGAACATTTTTGTTTTTGGCACTTACGACGTTTTCCATTTTCACTACACAATTTGTCCTGAAGCTGGCGAGAGAAGTGACCATATATGACTGGTCTTTCGAGATGCTAACTGGGTGTGGACGATTTTCCCGTAAATTTCGTCATCACCATGTACCTACAGGGAGTCTAGGTTAATTATGGGTAAAACTCAGGGAATCCATCCTACAGCTGTATACATGTGCATGTTGCATTCATGTGGGTAGTACATTTTGAACATGCACTACTTGCTTTAGGTCAATTTCTCTACGATAGGCTTTGTCCCGTTGTTAGGGAAGGTGTTCAGGCATTTAAAACACTTACTTACTCGTCTACAAATTGCTATTGTTCGACAATGTTATGTCTACAATGTTCATATAATTTACAATCTTAAAGAAGATAATTTCTAAAGAGTTATTGTAAATAGACTGCTTAACACAGTTCCACATCCCGCACCCCTTTTTGTACAAGACAGGTTAAAATTGGTTGTTTTTTTTTGTAATTTGATCTTGTGTATTTTTTAGCATTTCTCATTAGAATCTCCAGTGCTCTCTGGATAATGTAATTATGAATTTTGGGTTGTCAGTTATTCCACCAATTACGAGTAAAATAAGGTGATGTATTGTAAACGACTTGCAAAGATTTATAGACCAGAATTTAGCTCAGAAATGCCATCTTATTACAGCAATAAAAGAGCTTTGTGTAGTGATTTGCAGCTTTTTTCAAATTCTACGACCGACAACCTGAATTTTGAATTGAATTTAAGCAGAATGTTAAGTGACCAGAGAAAAGAATGGACTCAAACAATTCTTCCACCGCGAGAATGAATACTCATCAAGCTCCGTCTACCTCAATAACTTGCACGCTCTTCCAAAGTTCGAATTAGCAACTAAATTGAAACTTCCGACTCTTTCCAACTCCGTTTCGACCCTTTGGGAAGATTGCAAGTTTGATTGAAAAGTTTTTTTTTCCAAGAGGGAAGACAGCACCTAGGAAACTCCCTGGGGCCCGAAAATGAGCCGGTTTTCTCTCAATCTAAGTTGGTAAATTAAAATTTCCCTCCAACTTATTACTTGATTTGAGCGATGAAACGCGATGATTGGTTAATTGGGAAATCCGGTAGGCCCGCCGGGGAAGGAAGTTGGTTGATGGTGTTCCCCCATAATTACTTGACGGAACCAGCACAGATATTTTCTCAATATTCTTTTACGCCGTCACACCACCAAAGCAAATTCACCGCATCATTGGTCTTTTAACAATCAGATCAATTTATCAACTTTCTGCAGCGATGATGGCCACACATGAAATCCTGTAATCATCTCAAAATTCGAATGTTCAAAATTTTGCAACTCAACACCAAATTTTCATCCGTTCAAATTTGTTGTTCCCTTAAATTCACAGCAGACAATAACTACATTCACAACAGATATTAAACTAAACGGAAAATAAAAAATTGACGATTTCGTTGGAAAGAGCATTAAGGTAACGGTACCGGTAGTGGCCACAGTTAAGAATTTTTTTCTTTAGTTTTGACAATTGTGGGCCAACAGTAGTACTGACTTTCTTCAGGACTCATTTAGAATATAGCCCGACTCTCCCTAACATATCCATTGCCTAAAACTATCAAAAGAACAATTTTTTCTATTTTTTATTAATTTTTTCTCACACCTTTATTTTGATCTAGTAGTGGCCACATCAAATTACGAAATTTCCAGTAGTGGCCACGTGCATGTCTCAGTAGTGCCCACCTGACATTTTGCCCTCCTTACGTGTTTAATATCATTAAATTCAATACCAGATGAACAAAATTGATTCTATCCAGTAGAAGCTCTAGGATACAGCCCAACAAACGAGGAAACTAGGGACGGTCATATTGAGAAGTTTACCACAATTTCCAATGATGCTCTGCGCACTCCTAGTTCAACCTCTGACTACAAGATGACATGAGCTGTACCTCCTGCAAGTTTGAAGCCACTAGGAGACCGGGAATCCTTATTTCTCAAATATAAACTTTAAAATGGCCACTACTGGAGCAGTGGCCACTACCGGTGCCGTTACCTTAAATATCCAACTTTCCTAGTGCCTAAATATTTTTCCTGATGTCAGAATCAGTGGAAAATCTTTTTGTGAAGCAATTTTTGTCATAGAGGAAAATCTCAGAATTTTCATTTGGTGGTTAGGGTAATGTTTTCCCGTGGGTATTTTCGAGTACCTTAACTCCAAAAACCGTGGCAAAATCCCAGGTTTCCAAGATTTTTTCAAATCGGATTTTTGGATTGTACTCATCTTTAAACGCACAACAACACATTTTGAGGGTAAACAACAAATTTCGACTACTTTGAATAAGCCAAATTCCAATTGAGGCGCTTCCCTTGTAAAGGTGAGACACGCTATTTTGTTGAAAAAAAGTTATGAGCAACAACAACATTCAACGTGATACTAAAACCAGGTTTCACTTTGAACACTGTCGGGCAATTTTATCACTTGAATAGATGGCAGAATGAAATGTTGTCACCAAAATATAGGAGCATTAATAGAATTGCGAGTCACAGTTTCTCCAGAATGGTGATAAGTGCCAAACAAAATTAATCACGGCCGCTTCATGAAATATTTTATTTTTATATTTTTTATAATAACGAAAACTTGAATGAATCTGGAATAACTAATTTTAGCTAGTATTCCGCCTTTTGAAAAAATTCTCTGCGTTCAGCCGTCACGTGGCTTACTCGGCAGAGAGCTGTCAATATGTGTGCTGTCAGACTGAACACCTTGACAGTTGCCAAATTCGTTTTCATCAATAATTGAGCCATTCTTCAATGATTCTTCTGTGATTCTTAACCAGGCAGAGGTTGAAATTAGGGATGTCAATATCGGCAAAGAATATCGATATTTTAAAAAAGTATCATTTTAGTAATTCGATATGTCGGAGGAAAATATCAATATTTCGATTTATCGGTTATCGATATTTTGGTTTATTATTCAATAATAAACCATTGTAATCGCTCTGGAAAAAAATTCTAACCCCCCCTGAAAATTTCATGGTTTACGTTTCAAAGGGTGTTGAATCCAAATCTGCAATAAAATTTTTTCCGTCCGTCCGCCGTACGCACGATTTCTCCCAAACGGCTGGAGCAAAAAATCTGAAATTTTCAGGAAAAATCCATCTTGGTCCTACGACGCCCCAATTCTTGAGCCAGCTCTTTCACTCAATTTAAAGTGCCCTTTAAGGGCTGTCAAAGTTTTGTTAAATCCCTAAAAACCTCAAAACAAGTCGCAGCGGCCTAAATTTATACCTATTTGAAGAACATACCATAAGGAATCGAAACTCGAGTTTCAAGCAATTAAAAAGATTTTAAGATACATCAGTGTCATATTCTTAATTCCTACATTTCTGGCTGTTTTTGCATGTTGGGGTGGGAGGGGGGGGGGGTGATGAAGCTATGAAGGGGGAGGAGATGTAGCGTAACAACACAAAATATGAAAATAAATTTTAATATCATCATCAAGTACGTTAATAACAATTAACTTGGCGGAAAAGAGTGATTTCTGCTAATTTTTGCCATATTGGGAAAATTTGCGAATCTTTGAGCCTCTATATCTGGATGATAGCTTGGTCAAAAATTATGTGTGAGTAAATCATTTCGTAGAAAATTTTGTCTACTTTATTTTATAACAGAGTGCTTTTCTCGCTAGGATGCGTAGTTTTCGAGTTACAGCGGAAAAACTGAAAAAAGTCCGAAAAAATAGAAACAACCCAGCAAATTTGCGGAAGGTTGGGAATTTTCGCCACCAGATTTTGGCACCAGATTACTGGACTATAAGGTTTAATTGTAAAATCTCACTTGCTACAAGCAGATCTCACTCTCTACAATTTAAGGCGCTATTGGCTGGATGAACCAAAATGTTGTCAACGAACTTCCAACAACTACACTAATTTTCAACAAGTGTGATCAAGTTTCACTTACCACAGTCAGAATGTTATTGGTGTAGGGAGTGAGAGTTAAAAAACCCACACTGCTGCCTCCGGGGATGGTTTTCCCGGAAAAGCTGACTAGGAAGGTCTAGGCAAAATTCAACCACCAGGGTTTGGACCATCTTGAATAAGGGATGTCAACAAAACAGAAGTAACTTCATAACCACCCTTTCCTGTCAGTTGGGGGCTACTTTTCAAAAGGGAGTGAGGAATAACTGTGTGTCACTGATTTGATCCTTTTTTTTGATAGTGGATTCCATTGTAGATGGTGTGTTTCATGGTGTTAGTGGATATAACAGCCCCAATAAATATTTCGCTGAGTAGTGACGATGGAAGTTGTATACCTCTGGTTAGTGACAGCTGTAGGGAGTGAGAAATGCGGACTTTGGTATTTTCTCCTGGGTCCTGTAGGCACAACTTTTACATACTTTTCCATGGAACATGTACATCCACATAGGAGAAAGTTTTAAAACCCTCACAAAACTGTATTTAGTTGAGATTTGACGGCAATACTGATCAGTGACATAAATGTGACCGAAATTTTGAAATGACCTGTATCATGTACGTAGACATTTTAAATCGAAATCATTATTCAAACCTAAAATTGAATTTGAAATGCTACGAAAAATTGAGGTTTGATTATTTCGAATGGAGTTGGTAGCTGGGAAATTCAGTCAAAGGGTTAAGAGATTGCGCCTGGGAGTTGAAACGTGAGGGCGTGAGGGATTAAACGCAGGGTGAAACGGGTGGTTGTGAAGAGGGTGAAAGGATGGTTGGAGGGGGTTTCCGCTCTTTCTCCATCTCACTCCCACTGTCTAAGTCTCTCGTTTTCTGTCTCTTTTCCCTCAGTCCCGGTTACTGGAAAGCAGAATCTTGTACTACTCGGATCATCCGTTATGTAAAGGCAAAAGACCCGATCTACATTGGTAATCCTTCTGGCCCCGGGAAAGAGGGAGCTTGAAAACGTCCTGGGTACTTCGGGCTGGAGGCGGACTTTGGGTGAGACGGAGGCGGACTTTGGGTGAGGAAAGGGGACTTCGGGTGAAGGGGCTTCGCTCCGAAGGGATCCCCCATCAATATTCACGAGCTGAGGGAAACGCGAGAGTGGCGTGTCAATACTTTACAGTTTCCACTCAGCGGGGAACGTGGGACTTTGGGTGCTGACGCTGAGACTTTACAGTTAACAACGGGTTTACAGTTAACGACGGCTTTCCGGTTAAAAATTGAAGCAAATTTATTCGAAGAAAACTCCATTTATGCGGTGATTATATACATCTGATTCATGTTGTATTACCCCTCCAATCATAAAATTTAAAATCTTCAAAAAAGGGTTGAAATTTCAAAATTTCGGGTATTGAAAATTGAAATAGTGTGTTGTCTATGATATTTACTCCAGAAACCCAATTTACTATTTCAATAATGCTAATTTGAAAAATATAAAAGATCAATGTTTTTCTGGCCCTGTTAGAGTCAATTTTACAGTATGTCATTGTAATATAGGGAAGCACTTTCAAATATCTAATTGATAACATTTTTAAAATTGAAAAAAAAAGGGCATTAAATACATTTTGGTTTATTATTCAATAATAAGCCATTGTAATCGCTCTTGAAAAAAAAAATTCTAACCCCCATCTGATGTTTTATGGTTTTTTCCGTCCGTGGGCACGTTTCTCCCGATTTTTCAGAAAAATTTCGTCAACGTCAACGAAAATGTTTGAAAAATGAGGAATCGCTGCAAATTCTTTCACTGGGATTTATTATTCAATTGGCTTGCGTTCATGATTTGAATTTCTACTAAGCTTTGGAGTGTGCGTGTTTCACAGGTGATAGAACGATTATTGAATTTCAGAAGATATGCATAGAGCACGTAAATCGGTTCTCAACCAAAATACCTGTTTGGATTGATCAGTTGATCATATTTGTGTGAAACACGCACACTCCAAAGCTTAGTGGAAATTCAAATCATGAATGCAAGCCAAATGAATGAAATTGAATAATCAACCCCAGCGAAAGAATTCGCAGCGTTTTATATTGTGAAAGAGTCAGTCAAGAACATTTTATTTCAGCATATAGTATTAAACAATATTTAAACCGGGACGTTCATTTGTTTATCCTGCCAAAGCGGGACATAATAGCGTCCCCCGAGTAAAGCTGGGGACAGCGGGACACTAACCTAAAAAGCGGGACGGATGGTCACCTTAATTTATCCTCGAAAATGTGGTCTATCGTTTAAAATTTATCCTAAGTTTTTGTAATTATGTTATAAATGTGTTATCATATAGAAACAGGACATAGCGTCACTTTAATGGGTGCATAACATTTTCGGTACAGGTAAAGTGAGGCAAAAGCTGTTACACCTGATAAAATGCTCTATTTCGAAGCCCAGACTGAATGATGGAGATTTTAATTGAAAACTCTTTTCTCAAGCCCCGGGTGGACGGAATTTATTCGTAGTTTATTATTTACGCTCCCACTAGCGTCGAAAATCCAGTTGTTACCGTTAACAAGCTGAAGCCTCCGCTACAAACCGACGAATTCATCCCTCTAAACTCTCCTCCGCGAGTCATTATTCCGAGTGCGACTCTACAAGGGTTGAAAATGAAAAATAAAAATCGGCCGACACAACCTCCGCTCACCCCTTCAACTCGAAAAACGACCCCGAAAAACACTTCTCGAATAGCGAGAGCTCCGCGTTTTCCATTAAAAAGTTTTTGACGCCGTTAAGGGTTGTCTTTCCCCTACCCCTACGTCGACTGGGAGGGTGGAATGAAAATCGGATCGATACTTGGGAACGAACCGGTTGAATTTCCACTAAATGTTATCGTGAAAGTTGTTCGGGCTCATTGAAAATCATGGAGGCTCCTCTTTCTTCTTTTTATTATCATTTCATCTTACCGGGTTTCCCTTCCTTTTTTTTTCACCTCAAATTTTCCCCCTCGACAGCATTGAAACAGAATGCGATTGGTGGTTTGTGGAGGGAAATTATTATCGTCGTTTGAAATTAAATGGAGCAGGAATGTTATTTGTACTTTCTTGTACTCTCTTGCTCTACTTTCTACCTCAGTTTTGGAGCATTAACTTTTACAAGGAACAGTGATTTCAAAACAGAGTCAAAACTTAGTTCTACAACGGATCGCAGATCATCTAAACATAAACCTATTAGTTCAAGGCACCGTTTTTCCACCCCTCAACAATTTTTGGGTTTACGTTTAGGATAAATAAATTACAGTATTTAGCTTGAAGGGTTTCAACTGGGGAAGGTGTAGGTCAGTTGTGGATGCTGATAGAGGCAGAGGAGCATAGCCACTTGTAACCAATAAAGCAAAACGATAAAAAAGTCCATCCATAGATGCTAGTTAAGCAAGACTCCCCATAAACTTATACGAGGCCCTCGTATACTGTCAGGGCAGTGCTATAGTTTTGGAGCGGTGACTTTTGCAAGGAACAGTGAGTTCTTTAGTCTGTGACATCTTTATACGCATCTAATATAGTCAGGGGGATAGTTTTGAAGCAGTGACTTCTGCTAGGAACAATGATTTCTTTAGTCTGTGACGTTATTATACGCATCAAGTCACAGAGTCAAAACAGTTCCACAATAAATCGCAGATCAGCTATGCATAAACCCTTTAATTATTAAAGGGTTTATGTATAGCTGATCTGCCTTGAATTATTCAAGGCACAGGTTTTCCACTCTTCAAAAAGTTTTGGGGTTTACCTTTACGAGACGTAGATGACATTATTCAGTCCAAATAGCATCAACCCGGGAAGGTGTAGGTCAGCTGCGGCTGCTGATAGAGGCATAGGAGCATGTGCACTCCTAAACCAGTAAAGCAAAAAGGTAAAAAAGTCCATCCATAGAAGCTAGTAAAACAAGACTCCCTTACCCTATACGACGCCCTCGTACACTGTCAGGGCTGTACCATAGTTTTGGAGCAGTGACTTTTGCAAGGAACAGTGATTTCTTTAGTCTGTGTGTCTTTATACGCATCTAATCACAGAGTCAAAACTTAGTTCAATAGTAGATGGCAGATCAGCTTTACATGAACCTGTAACTTGTAAATCTTTAAACCTGAACTTTAGTTCAAGGCACCGTTTTCCTACTCTTCAACAAGTTTTGCGGCTTACATTTAGGATGACATAATTTAGTTTGAAGGGCTTCAAGTGGGGAAGGTGTAGGTCAGCTTCAGCTGCTGATGAAGGTGTAGGAGCAGCCAATAAAGCAAAAAGGTAAAAAAGTCCATGCTGGAATGCTGCTTTGACCAATTAGACGGACGTGAGCAAATGCTCCAAGGTCACCCCATATAGTAGGATACTAGGCGTTATTTTAACGATCGAGCGATTGAACGGTCAGAAAGCTCGAAACAGCTAACGTAGGAGCACTGTCATTGTTTTGCCGGGGTGCCGCAGGCGTATTTTATAATTTCCTTATCAGTGCGACTCCCGAAGTCCTACTATTGGAAGTTACAGGTCGGTGGACAGTCAGTAGGTACCTTGGTGGCAACTTACCAACCCATGGCCACATGAACAGTTTAAGGCCACATAAAGCCGAAACAACAACTACAATAATATTCTTGTTATCAAGTCTTATCATGGTAATACGCTGATATGAATATGACCAATGCCAATGCATTACTGTAATGCAGATTCACCAAAATTTTGAGGAAAACTGCTTAGAGATGTTCGAGTATCTGAAAAATCACGAGCAGCTGCTCAAAGCCATTCACGGCTCTGCAAAATATGATGGATTAAAAAAATGAAAAAATTGAATTCCTCACAAATTGAGTTGAAAAACGATTTTTAAGTCCGTTTGTTTAGTATCATGCTTATTTTAGTTCCTTATCCAATGTCAATTTATTTTTGTTACCAACCATGGTGTGAAACTTCCTATAAGAAAAAAAAGTATGTTTTGAAAAATAGGCAATACGAATAATGTTATAATATATATATATATAACTTATATATATATATCATGATATATAAAGTAGGTATGAATTAATGTTGTTTTCCAAATGGTACTCTTTTTTTTATCTTGAAATTGTGGTCACCCTAAATATAACCGCTCAGTATATCAGTTTTTGATGTTAATTGAAGAGAGGCCTGTTTACATCATACGAGCATTGTTAGCGAACATTGTTCCCAAACAATCATCAGCAAGATACTCGGCGCGGTATGGACTGTCACTGGTGTCAGAGTTTGCGAACCCCCTCCACCAACGTTCCCGAACCTCCAAGCGCGGTTCGGCACTTGTCGGTAAACCTAGTGGATTTGTTATTCTGTTGGTAAACTAGCGGATCGTCAAAGGGATTCTTGTTCATCGTCCATCCAGTGTAAACGGCATATCGGCGGGAGAACCAATGGCCCGGGGTTCCTACTGCGTTATTCGGGGGTTTTCGAGGCAAATAAATGTTGGCGTCTTCATTATTTGTGTTTTATACAGGGTGAGTCAACGGAACTTGTTGATTTGAAAGGTCAATTTAAAAAAAAGTATCCAAAATATCAATGTGATTCAAATTTTATTATGTTTACAAGGTCTTCCAAATTTGTTTCATGTGGTTTTAGAGACTGTATCCCTCAAATGCACTGAAACACTCAATTTCGGAAGTTTTGGTCCACTCGTCTGATCGAGGGGAATTTCAACGATTGCTCGTCGGATGTTGTCTTTAAGTTGTACCTACTATCCGGGACGATCCACGTAAACAACGGACTTGAGATAGCCCCACAAAAATACTTTATATATGTTTTATATTTTCATACAGTTTGAGATTTAAATGGAGTGGCAATACGAGAAATAGACTGGTAACAATTTGTATTTGGCTAACAGAAGCATCTCTTCTTCCTCTTTACGATAGCCCTAAAGATCTCTGTGCTCCCCTGGAGTTTCAGGTAGGGTTGGCAATCAATTTTAGATTTTCGATTTTTTACAATCGATTTTAATTGCCTATCGATGAATCGAAAGAAAGCTGCGAAGTCCTTCTATTTATTATTCATTTGGACATAATACTCGTTTGTGACTACATATTGTGCTAAATTTCGGATCATTCGGACAATTTTTAGAGCATTTTGGTTTCTACTTTTAATTTTACGGTAGTTATGGGAAATTTGGAACAGTTTGTGCAGGAAGGATTGGACAATTTTTCTGGATTGCGTTAATATTTTTTACAATAATATTCTTGAACATTCATAAAAATTTCGAATCATTCAGAGGATTTTTAGAGAAGTTATAGGTGTTTTAAATATATCACATTTGCGCATGCGCAGGTGACAATTATTGCACGATTTTGATGATATTTCAACTGTACCTTTACACAATTTCATGTTTTACTCCGATTTTAATCCGATCGATTTTAGCCGGTACAATCGATTAATTGGTACAATCGATTCCAGACGCCGATTGTGAAATCGATCTTAAAATGAATTTTGGTGGTTTGATTTGACTACCCTTGTTTCAGGACAGATGCCAATGGTCTAGATACCAGTTTTGTTACAAATGCGTTCCATTACTTTCCTATTAACCGTTTGGGGTGGCTCAGAAAGTAAAACTTCCACCCTAATATACCAATAACTTCATGTAGCACATATTCCGAACATCTGTTTCTCCCTCTGATGGGGGCAAAAGTGTATTTCACGTGTTACTCCCTATTCCGATACCTCCTCCATATCTGGGCGCTACAGTAGAATATAAGCTTCAGATTCGTTCCACATCGCCCCCTTTTCTTGAGTATATCAAACATGTTTATCTACAACACTCTAATTTCTTTCTGTACTTTCCGCATTGTGGCTTCTACCTCTTCTGGCGTCGAGTCTTGAGACAATACTTTCCAAACATCTCCCAGTTCTTTTGGCAGTCCAAAGGGATTTAGTCCGATGGGGATTACTAGCCTCGTTACAACGTTACAACTCCGTTCCATTAATTTTATTTTTACCCTTCCAGGCAGCTCAGAGGAGAAAGAAGAGGATTTCACTTAGCATTCGTATGGTTCCTTTGAGATGTACGTATAAAAATTGGCTGGCGACAGTCCTGTCGCAAGATGGATTATATTTGAGTATACTACTCATAACGCTATATCCAAGGTTCAATTCTGTTGGGTAACTGGTCGAGGAGAGTAAGCCGAAGCATCCTTTTTCCCTGGTTTTACTTACCTCATTCGGTTGTTCTATTCGTGGATTCCTTCTCAGGGTGTATCTGGGAGGGATTGTCTCTGGTTGTAAATTCCAGTTCTAGTAGTAGTAGGAGGGCTCTGTAATGCTGAAATAACAAACCTTTTTATAATAATTTGCAGCAATTTTCTAGCAGATGGAAAAGAAGTGTGTAGGGAACTTGCTATCGGTGCTATATTAGTATGCGCCCCTCAGTCACGTTTCTCTATTAGTGCGCCCCCACACTTCCGAAAGCGCCCCACACTTACGTACTCCGAATGTGCCCCTCAGCGGTGTTTGTTTCGTACATAATCGCGAATTTGTGTTTCATCATAGACAACTGTCGCAAGACAACCGGCTTATCGCTAGAACAAATTCGAATGTTCCATTATGATCAACCTATCCCATCTTGTCCTTCAGTCGACCGAACTTCTCAAACGAACTAGGTACCTACCTACACGGGAATGCTCTGTGTTTATGTTTGTTCTTCACCTACCGCTTACCACCACCGCTGATTTGACCGGAAAATCAACCAAGACGATCACGTACTGGTCCAATATGTGTCGTGAAGTTTGTTCCTCAATCGTCCGCAAACGAAAGGCACTTGCGACCACCCTATTCGTAATCGGGGTAGACTGCTGCAGACCTGTTCGTCGCATTCCTGAGGGACGTGAAAGAAGCATACCGACCCTGAACTGCGATAGAGCCTCGACAAAGCACCTTTCAATGAGGATTTCTTGTAAGTATCTTTCACAAAGCTTCCTATGTACGAGTACCTTTTTCTCGACATGTATATTCTGCGTAGCACTGTGGGTTGTGGGGCGCATACTAATATAGCACCCTTGCTATCTCGGTTCCTCTACTATTTTACTTTCTCTTCTGAAGAAAGATAGTGGTTTTCGTAAAGTTCTGGTTAGCGGATCAGCTTGAGTTGGCGAGGAGTATTTAGGAAGTTTCCATAGTGTAAACCGATGATTCCTGACGGGGGTACAGACAGGATGGAAGTTAAGTTACGAGTGTCGGTGTTTCAATGACATGTAGTCCACACACAACAGTCACTCTAACTTGGAACAGAATGGATATTGAACAGAGGAAGTCGATGATTCCTGACCTATGTCTGCAGAATTAGACTTCGTATCTCAGAGGTGAAGAGAGGAGGTTGAGCAGGTGACTCAATGTTTCCAGAATACAACTTCTCCGGACATCAGAGTTCTCACTCAAGGGGGAGGCTAAAAGGTGTACCTACTATAACCTACTCGCAAGAAGGAGTTATTTGGGGTTTTTAGCTGTAATAAGGCAAAGTTTTCAGCTTAGGAGAGAGCTCACTGACAAAGTGAAGTCCTGTTTATTGGAATAATTATGTGTCTTGCGCGTAAGTTCCCTTTCAAAGAGGATTTCATGTTGCATTCCAGACGTCTGATTCGTTCCATATCCTGCATTTTTGTTGAATGTATTCAACATCGTCGCTAACTACGATGGTCCAATATTGTTCCAGTTCAAACATTTTAGCTTGTACTACCTCTGACGTCACATCCTTCTCGGTTGAAGCCCAAAGGGACTTGAGATCCAGGGGACCACTAGCCTTGTTACAACTGCGCCCATTCCTTTCCTTTTCACCCTTCGGGACAGCTCAGGACTAAAACTTTCACCCTAATTTATTCCAATAACTTTATATGACACAGGTTCTGTTTAAATTTTTCTTTCGCAGAAAGAAAAGAAGTGAGTTTCAAGTCGCATTCCCTTCTACAGAAGAATATAAGCTTCAGATTCGCTCCATTTTCTCCCTTGTTCTTGAATATATTCAGCATTTTTAGCTCTGATGGTCCAATATTCAGGCATTTTGGCTTCTACCCCACGTAGCGTCACATCCTGAGGCGATACTTTCAGGGCTCTCCCCGCAGCTCTTTCTTTAGTCCAAAGGGAGTTGGACCCTGGAAGATGCAGGTACTAGCCTTGTTACAATTGCGTTCCATAACTTTCCCATTCACCCTTCAGGGCGACTCAGAAAGTAAAACTTTCACCGTAATATTCCAATAACTTCAGACGGGCCCACATTCCGAATACCTTTTTCCCTTTTCAGATGGAGGGGAAAAAGTGGATTTCACGTCGCATCCCCTTCTCCGATACGTTCGCCGCATTCGACCGCTGGTCCTCAGATATTAAAATCCCGGAGGTCTATCGCTCAAGGGCCCTCACTGGCCGCCATAACGACCGATAGCTCGGATTTGGGGTCTTTTCCGCAGAGCACTTGCCTCTCTCTCTTCGCCTTTCCACACATTTACCTTTTACACCGCCATTCGTTTTCTCCTCGACGTCCGAATGCGAGACTGCATTTTTAAAAGGGCAATAGCGATCGTTTTATTATTCATTATTATTCAAAAAGGGGAGTTTTCACAATCCACCTCTCTTGTTGTATCTGTTGTGTTGTACCGATGACTACATGATTTGCTGAATAAAGTTAAGAACCAGTTTTCGAAGTAAATTCTCAAAATGTTCGTATTTAGTAGATTATTAACATGAACAAATTGTATATTATAAAAGAGAATACAGTGGAAGGAGGTTATATCGCAAAAAGTACTAAACGCCATTTTTTTTTTTTCGAACTAATTTGGTACTAATGGTTCGAATATTACGACGTTTTGAGCGATGAAAATCGAGTTTTCAACCAAAAAGTACTCAACAGTTGAGATGTGTTCCAAGCAAAACGTACTATATCCATTTATCAATCGTGCAGTACTAAATCCGAGTCATATCCGACTTCCTCCACACTATTTTCATCCAAAGGGGACTCCATCCGCCTCAATAGGCGTCATCTTATAGGTCCGACATTTTCACCAAAAGGTACTCTATCCAAAAATGTTTCAGCCATAAAGTACTCTCTTCATTTGTATCAATCAAAACGTACTTCATCCATGGCTTACAAATTTAAATTGGACGTGAATAATCATGTTTTCCACCGACCATTCAACTGTGCTACAGATTCGTTTCCTGAAAATTTCACTCGAATGGTTTTAGTACTTTTTGCGAACGTACCGAATAAGCTCCAAAATGAGCGTTTTTCATGATTTTTGGGTGGTCTTGCTGAACTAGGGCTTCTTCTTTAAACATTCTAAAACCGTATTTATGATTTACTGAGGTATATATTTTTTTAGAAGACTGGCTACTACCAGCCACGCGATTATGTTCAGACCTCCCGTTGAACTGGCTTGGTAGCCCGGCTCTTCACCTCGACCGTCTACCTGAGCATTTTTCATTACCCGAAAATTAGTTTTTACAAATGATGAGCGAACAGCAGATAGCTCGGATTTGGGGTCTTTTCCGCAGAGCACTTGCCTCTCCCTCCTCGCCTTTCCACACATTTACCTTTTACACCGCCATTCGTTTTCTCCTCGATGTCCGAATGCGTAACTAGATTTTTAAAAGGGCAGTAGCGATCGCTTTATTATTCAAAAAAGGGGAGTTTTCACAATCCACCTCTCTTGTTGTATCTCTTGTGTTGTACCGGTGACTCCATGATTTGCTGAATAAAGTTAAAGGGCCAGTTTTCCGGGTAACCCCTCATCAAACACGGCTCGAAATGTTCGTATTTAGTAGACTATTACCATGGAAAAAGTTGTACTGGAATAATTGTTTAATTTAACGCAGTTGAATAGACCTGTTTTTAATCAAAGACATGATTAATAAATACTCAATTACTTGTGCAGCAATTTAGTACCTTGGTACTTTGATTCCTACATCTTCCTTACCAGTGATTACAGATTTATATCCCCTACAAGTTAATTCCGAAAAATTCTTCAATTATATTGATCAATATTGTCCTAAACATCCATTTTTATTATTTTCGAATTAATTTTATCAAATCAACATTTTTAACTAATAACCAACACTTGTGTTCATCACGCAACAAATCAACGTATCACATGAAACAGATACAACCGCCACTTTTTGAGATTTGACAATTGAAAGAGAGCAATTCCTACAGAATTTATGATGCTGAATCCGATTTTGAACTCATATTTTTTCTATCTGCCGTGTTTTTTTCTTGTTTTTTTCATTTCATAAATGTAAAAATATTGTTTTTTATGAGCTTTGTCAACTTTGTTAACTCTACCGCTGTTATCCGTCGAATGAGGGAACTTAGCTAAAAACGGGTTTCCAATTCGGATTCTGCACCTCATAAAGACTGGTCGAAAGAGGCAAATTTCTTGGCATTTTTGAAGTGCTGTTTTTAACACTCAAACGTGTCTCGAAAACAAGTTTTTTGAGCTAGACCTGTAAAACTAGACCTGACAGAGAAAAACATGTTTTCAAATTTTGATTCTGCACAGTGAAAAATCTCAACATCAACCCGTATCTGCTTTGCACCAAACACCTTTTTTCGTTGGCCAGTGCTATATCTCGATGGGTCGATCCACGTAGGAGGGTTATCGAACGCAGAAATGATAAACCTTTGAGTAATAATTTCCAGTCTTTTAAGACTATTTCACTCCTTGTCTAAGTTTCGCAATGCTGAAAAAGAAGTCATTTCGTCGGGCTATTAGAGGCCGTGGAACGGCAATCCAAGCAGAAACCTTGGATGGGGAAGGATTTTTTAATAGCACGCACTAAAATTCTCAAGGGATGAAAAAAATGAAAAAATAAAAGGGCGGGATTCGAGGATGAAAATTTGTTTTTCCCCTGTTTGGGTCGGAGGGCAATGAGGCGATTTTCCCGCAGCCTTTTCGCGAAGGTCCGAGTCCAGGTCTGTAGACCAGGTCGTATCCCCCCTTCCCAGTTTTCTTAATTATCCCGCGTAACAGCGGGGTGTTTGCTCATAAGCCGGTTTGCTCAGTCTGAGGATTCAATGGGAGAAAGAGAGATGAGACGGCGAGGGAGTAGAGAGGGGTTGGTGCTAGCACAATAGCTTCGAGTTGGAAAAGTCCAGTTCAACAAACGATGTAAATCCACTGTGGGTGATGAGGAGGGGGGATTTCGGTGGTTAACACGTGCCGTTTAACTATGTAAGGGTTAAAAGTCTGCGAATTGCCAAGGGACAAAAGGAACAGACCTTTTGGTTTATTACTTTCAAGAACCCCAAGGGAGCTTGGAATCTATACCTTTTTATAGGTGTTATGTATATAAAACTAAAAGTATGTCTGTATGTATGTATCTATGTGTCTATCATCTATGTTTTTGGTGGCCGCACATACTCCGTCATGATGCGGTTGCCAAGCAGATAGCAGGTGCATTGTCATCCAGCGGCTGGGATGTTGAGAGAGAGAGACCCGGTCATATGCCGAGTGACCGGGGCAAGAAGCCAGATATCGTTGCCATTAAGTCCGATGGGTCTGCCATAATCCTGGATGTCCGGATTGTCAGTGGCAGCGTGGACATGGAGCAGACCTGGAGGGCTAAGAAAAGCAAATACGATAGAAATGACCTTCGGCAAGCGATATCTGAGCTAAAAGGAGTGGCGCCTAACAACATCAAGGTTATGGCTGCAACCGTGTCATGGCGCGGGGTGTGGTGCGGGAAAAGTGCCACGGAGTTACTTGAGCTGGGCATCTCATCAGGAGTACTTCGTGGTATCACCACCCGCGTCATCCGGGGCTTTTACCTGAACTGGTGGTCATTTTATAGGGGCATTTCCTTTCATCCCTCTCTTCCTCCTCCATCATCCTCAACTTCCAATATCCCTAGGGCCGGCGTCGGGTAAACCTGGGCGTCCTCCCTACCTTTTTTTTTATTTAGTTTTTCGTTTTTATATTTTAATGGCGTACCCCCTCCGTCTTTAAAGGGAGATTATAAAAAAAAGCTCATAAACCAGTTTTCTAGTTACGTTAGAGTCTTGAAATAGCACTTCAAAAATCCCAAGCAATTTGTCACTTTCAACCACTCTATCTATGTTCTATGAAGCAGCATCCGAATTTAAAACCCAATTTTAGCTATCTACTTCCATTACGAAGGAAACGGCGGTACATTTGACAAAATGCATATTAAAAATAATAATGATAATAATAAAATATAAAACACTGTTGAATATATTTGTAAATGCAGTTTTTGAAAAAAACAATGGTAGATAAAGGAAAGCCGATGCCAGAATCGGATTAGCCTGAAAAGTTCTGTAGGAACTGCTCTCTTTTAGCTGTCAAATCTCAAAAAAAGTGTTTGTTGTATTTGATCTGGTTGTGTCTGATACGTTGAATTTGTCAATTTGGGTGACTAACTAAAACGTTTCGAATTGGTTCAAAATGTTGATTTAACAAAATTGATTGGAACATATTGTTGAATGTATCATCATTCAACTGATGATTTTGTTAAAACTCATCCTTAGGGGGTACAAATCGGTAATCACTGGTAAGGTAGATGTAGCGAATCAATGGAGGTAATCGGGTAGTACTGCCCAGGCAATCAAGTCTTTATTCTTCACATCTTTTATTCAAAATTATACTAATTAACTTCGTTAAGTTGAATAATGATTGCTAAGTGTTGCCCGAATAAGTCTGTACACATGGGACTCATTTACATCGCCTTATGAGAACGCTTTACCTCAGTTTGGCCACTTCAACTTTCGACAATACAACAGCGAACACGTAAGGCATCGGTTCATGGTTTAAAAATGGAAACAGGTAGGATGACTTGAGTTATTCCATGCTATCTCAGAACTCTAAACCATGGTACTCGTGTATTCTGAAGAAGAGTTTTGCCATGAAATTCGTACCTAGAAAACGTTTATTGGTACGGAATATGTTCAAAAGAAATATAATATTGTATTTCACGAAAATGTGCTGTGATGATAATTTCGCACGACAAGCTTTCTTTCGTTGTAGAAAAAATAGTTTTAGAAAAGTGAAATGTGGTGACTTTTGAGTTTCAACGACATAAATGGTTCTATTGTACTAAAGCACTACAGGGAAGACGATACTACGGTAATACTTTCCGAATCGAAGGTACCTAACGGGCTCGTTTCATGGCCAAGAGGGTTTGGAGCTCTTTCGATCAAACGTGGGTTTTTGCGACCACTAAAACTGAAGGACTCGTCCATTTCCTTTGTTGTTTTACTTCAACTTGAGTCCCCTTTTGCCGAGGTTATGTGGATGGGAAACGGTTCCGTGGAGGGCGGACGTAAAAATCAAATACCGACTTCCCCATTCGATTGAACCTACAAAACGTCCCAGAGCACCGACATTTGGAAAGATAAATGCAGAAATAAGGTACACCGATGTATTTGTTTGGGTAAATCATCAGAATGCATCGAATAAAAACCTTCGATTAAGTTGATGGAGATTAAAATGGAGACTAATACAAGATACATTTCGTTTGAACCGCGTTCAGAATGTTTTCCTGAGTGATATTGCCCCCCTTCTGTTTCCACTGTAGGTTCCATTTGATTAAGGTACACTGGTGGTAGAACCCGAGCTTGAATTCTTCTTTTTAAGAAATTCCCTCTCATGAGATTATTACAAAAAACGCTGCAAATTCTTTCATTGGGGTTTATTATTCAATTGGCTTGCGTTCATGATTTGAATTTCTACTAAGCTTTGGAGTGTGCGTGTTTCACAAGTGATGGAGCGATTATTGAATTTCAGGAGATATGCATAGAGCACGTAAATCGGTTCTCAACCAAAATATATATTTGGTTTGTTCAGTTGATCATATTTATGTGCCTCCTGAAATTCAATAATCGCGCTATCACTTGTGAAACATGGACACTCCAAAGCTTAGTAGAAATTCAAATCATGAACGCAAGCCAATTGAATAATAAACCCCAGTGAAAGAATTTGCAGCGTTTCATGCATATCAGAATGCTTCAACCCGTGTATCGGCTATATACCCTTTTAGGAGTTCACTCCAGTGTCCGCATTACTACATCACTACGTCACTAGGTTACTGATATCAAAACAAAAACAATAATAAACCAAAATAACGCGGATGTGGGCACCATAAATCGGGCTATACATCGAGAATGGTTTGACCTACGGACCTGGGGAGGGGCTCATTCGATTCCTCGTGGAGTGTTCTTCAAAAAGAGTCTAAATTTAGGCCGCCTTGACTTTTTTTGAGGTTTTTAGGGATTTTACAAAACTTTGACATCCCTTAAAGGCCACTTTAAATTAAGTGAGAGAGCTGGCTAAAGAATTGGGGCGTTGTCGGACCAACATGGATTTTTCCTGAAAATTTAAGATTTTTTGCTCCAGCCGTTTAGCGGAAATCGTGCGTACGGCGGTCGGACGGAATCATTTTTATCGCAGATTTGGATTCTACACCATTTGAAACGTAAACCATGAAATTTTCAGGGGCGTTTAATTTTTTTTTCCAATAGCGATTACAATGGTTTATTATTGAATGGGAAACAGTTAATGGGAAATAGTTAATTAGCTGTGGATGACAACTAACTAGCGTCTTATGTGAAGAATTTGGTCCTCTTCCAGGTATTACACATTCATATACTTGAGTTTTCAGTCATGTTGGTATTTTTCACGGTTCATCGATAACAAACTCTGGTCATCTCCAAGGTTCAAAATTGAACGACCATTAACTACCTCTTATTTTAACCCTGACCCATGGTGATCCTCCTTGGGCACTTTGTCCTTGAAATTAGAAGTGTATATGCATTTTCACTCAAGAACAAGATACCTATATCTATATTTCCTTTATTCTGCATAGATTCCATGGTATTTCGAGGAGCACTTAAGGTCCTTGCTATGAATTCGATGTATTTTGCTGCCTCTGGGCCACACTTCGAAGTTAACGGGATGTATAAAATAAAGATTTCAATGATGGTAATATCGTAATGTACCTATAATTTATCTACTAAGTAGGTACCTGCTTTTCATACCAAAATAATACACCGTGTTTTTCGGATTTAAAATGTGAATTTCTCTACGAAATCGGACCAAAATCGTGAACGTGACTATATCATTCGAAAGCTGGTTAAATGCACTACTTTTTACGGAATCTGCAGCTTTGTGGGTGGTCTTTTAAGTAAATTGATGAGCGATAATGAAAAATAAGAAAATGTAACTTTACTACCTAAGTTAAAGTCTGAGCTGTTCATTCGATGCAGAGCTGGTAACTTTTATGGTAACCTTTACTACCATCTTATTGGGAATTCAATGCTGAATCCGAAAATGTACTAAAAAGTTGTAAAATATTGGAGCAAAGTGCACATAACACAGCTTTTATGGAAAAAAACGTGGTTTCCTCGAAAAAATCTTTGAACAATCATATCTCAGGAACGGGTTGAGGCAGAACAGTGCGGTTGGCGGCGTTTCGCTCCATTTTTGGTCTAGTTTTACCCATAAAATGTTCGTACACTACGAGGGAATCACCCTGTATTGCACCTAGACTTATATTTTCATTTTACTTTAAAAACCTTATGCTATATTTTACACCTACGCACAAATCACATTGGAATCTGACAGCAATTCTTAATTTGAACCCTCTTAGTTTCAAATGGGCATGTATAAATTTGCATGTCATTTCCGTTTCAGGCTTACTTTTCCCTGTTCCGTTTTACCGTATTTCGAGTACGGTATACGAAAACGGTCAGTATTTTGTACACTTGGATCATCGTAGCATTACGATAGTTGGTAACACTGTAACTCTATTGTTAAAATGAATATGTAAATATGACTATATGGTAAATTTGAATGAATTAGTAACACTGATTAGAAGTCACTGTAATAGTTGTGAACACAACTTGAAGGATAAAGAGGCACAAAGCACTTGATCGAACAGGCGTAACAACCCAGTTTCGTGTTTCGTCGAGAAATAGGCCAGTGATAACGTCACGATGGAACGCCACGCTCAGATCAAGTTTTAATACCGGTGACAAGAAAGACAGAAAACGCGATAGGACAGCGACCGATAGCTACCGTCGGCCGATGTAAAAGGTTTGATAACGTTTCCGACAGGAGGACACTCAGATGCGATGGTAAAATGCGGCGATAAGACCCGCCATCCCTGGTCCACCATCCAGTTGTAATACTCACAAAACCCCTTCAAGTACTTTCTTATCTTCTTTGTGACTCCACATCCCTTCTCCGAGTAAGGACTGGCGAGGGCTATTTTTAAAACCTCTTTTCCCTCGAGTCTATCTAGTTGTCCATTACCCATTTTATACTGTTCCTGATTCGGATGGTTGGGAACATCGACATTCCCAAACAAGTATGTTTTACCTAGTGACCGTAGAATGTGGTAGTTCACGCATAGGCCCTCTCACCAAACACATTCCACGGTAAAAAATCCAGCCTCATATGGCCCGTACTGACGTTGCAGATTCAGAGTCGATGCACCTAGAAACGTAAAAATGACAAAATTTGAGGAGGGGTTT
This sequence comes from Creontiades dilutus, assembly GCA_031894815.1. Taxonomy (NCBI): domain Eukaryota; kingdom Metazoa; phylum Arthropoda; class Insecta; order Hemiptera; family Miridae; genus Creontiades; species Creontiades dilutus. The sequence continues at coordinate 256,096 of JAVIWC010001691.1, read as the reverse complement.
TAACAAAGGTTTGCTGTACAAGACGTGACATTGCAAATAACTTATAGTTATAATATACCATTATCAAGTCTAGCTGAACTCAACTTCAACGTACCTGCATATCACTCTTGTCACTCACCTCTGTTTAAATCAGCATTTACTCCAAACTAAATAAGTCACCAACCCATCAACAGACTCCCTCGGCTGGCTAATCTACTCCTAACCTTGTGAGGTGATGGAATGGTATAGTTGCCCCTTCCGAGCAGGTGGATGCAGTATTATGCTCCGCCACGCTCAGAGGATGAAACAGACGCTTGGTAACGTCTGATTCATCTCCCAAGGCCACAGATTCTAAAATCGGGAAGGGGCCAACTAACCATGTCCATCACAACCTTCAACCCATCCCTCGACTTATTCAGCAACCAATCCCCGCAGGCTTTTAGATACCAGCTGTTTCACCAAGTGCTACAAGGTTGATTTATTTTAACTGTAATTCTGTTTCAATTTCTTTTCTTATTTCATTTGTATTTCTTTTCTCCATGTTTTTCTTCACTCATACACGATATCCACCCAGTGTCACGACAACATGTGTTTGTTTTTCTGAATATGCAATTGGGCATTGCCCGTATTTCAAATAAATAAATAAGTCGAAATTTACTATTGGATTTTTCATCAAAATTCAAGCCGATCTCGCTTATTGGTTCTCTACTTCACAAAATATTACAGACAAATATACGCGATTCCGTGTATAATGTTTGGTTCCTCCCGTCTTTCTGAAGCTTCCCCGTAATTTCGCCGGAGGAGGACTTCAAGAAAAGGGGCATCTCTAGAGGCTCCAGTGACTGGGAAACGGTTCCGGGGAGGAAGACCTTTGGGGAGTCGGGTCACGTAGCCTATAAGACCCCTCCGCACGTCTGCTGAGCTCAGCGGAGTCGGTTGAACACGAGGCTCGATGAGTTGTGAGTGTATGGCTGCTGGGTGCAGCCTGGAAGGGGCCCCTATCCCCCCAAAACATTCGGAAGACTGTAAAACGGAACGACTGGAAACGGAGATATTCTCTTTTCTCCAACTGAGTATACTGACATCAGCCACTTGTCCATAACCAATAATATCAGAGGGTTTATAGGTGTCTTTTAGTAGGGTGAAGTGGGGTAACTGCGTACCTGTTTCAACGAAATTCAACTTCTTCAGCCTCTGGTGGGAAGGGGGTTATTCAGAATTTTATTTTTTAATTTCATCTTTTAGCGGCATTTTCCTAGATTACAAATCACCCAAAGAATTTTTAAAAACTATTTTTTTCATGGTTGTATTGCTATTTTTCTAAAACCACCTCCGAAGTACGCATTTGCCCCACAAGTTTGGGCAAATGTGTACGCCGCATGGAAATCCTATACAATTCAGTTGTTTTGCTGTTGGGGCCAATGTGTACAAACTGCACTGTTTAATCGGAGGTAAAAATCAGTAATAATGCAGTTGGATACAGAAACTATAAAATCGCTAGTAATAACTAACTGATTGTGTCATTTGTGGATTCAAATACTTGGAATCTCACTTATCAACATTCTGTCAAAGATGTACGCTGCTATGATAACAATTATTCCATTCACAGATTCTGATCAGTTTATCCAACTACTACTAAGAGGAGTTTACTAAGAGGATTGATTTAGAATGTTTTTCAAACTTTTGGGCCCAACAAATCAAGTGTGCCAAACTAAACACTAACATAATTCTACCTGATTCTCGAAACTAGATTGATAATGAGGGGTTGAATATTAAAGCATTCACTAGGCAAAAACTTCAGTAACTTTCCCCCCTTAGACAGTTTTTATAGGTTTGTCAGGGTCTTTTAGAGGAATATACCTAAGACAAATTGAACAAGAGGAATATAACTGATGGAATTTAACTTTACAATTATTTCCGTAATACTTGTACAATTATTATTTTTCCTAATCCACCTAAGTCTCTCCTCAAAACTCCACTAACTTTTACCACGACGACGAAGCTCCCAGCTGCAGCGAAGGTTCTTGGTGATAGTTCTGATGAGCCCTGATGAGAATTGACGAGACGTAGCTACGGTCTCGGATCTCGTGAAGTCGGTCGGGGGCAGGAATAACGGCCAATTGTTTCTGCGACAAAACTCGACGGAAGATCCTTCTGAAGGTGATTCCAGCGCTCATATAACCGTGGTCGGAGGTGGGGACACCGCTGTTGCCCATTTTCGTCAGCAGCTCCGGCAGTATAAAACCCCGTACGTTCGTGTTTTTTCTGTTTTCACTTTTTGAAACATGAAATGTAACTTTTGGGGAGTTGGGTCATGTAGTCTATAAGACCCCTCCTCACATCTGCTGAGGTCAGCACGGTTGAACACGAGGCTCGATGAGTTGTGAGTGTATGGCTGCTGGGTGCAGCCTGGAAGGGGCCCCTATCCCCCCGAACATCCGAAGGTCTGTAAAACGGAACAACTGGAAATGGAAATATTATATTTTTTCTGACTGATTATATCGACATCAGCCACTCCTCCATAACTAATGATATTAGATGGTTTATGGGTGTTGTTCAGTACTCTGTTCAATCGGAGGTAAAAATGAGTAATAATGCAGTCGGGTTCAGAAACTATAACATTACTATAAGTAATTACTACTCGTGTTATTTGCTGATTCAATTATTTAAAATCTCAGTTACCAACTTCCTGTCAAAGACAATCGCTGCTATTAGAATCGCTCATTCCATTCACAGATTCTGATCAGTTTATCCGACTAATCTATAGTTCACCAAGAGGATTGATTTAGAATGTTTTTCATATTTTTGGGGCCACCAAATCAAGTCCACCAAACTAATCATAAACATAATTCTACCTTTCTCGAAACTACCTAGCACTTTTCGCTAGGCAAACAACTACAGGTTGTTGTCCCCCCCCCCCCCCCTCATCAAGCTTTTTATAATTGTTTTTTCGTAATATAGCTTCTACATCAATTTATTAATATAAATTAACCCAGTGAAAATTGTCTAGTAGAGTGGGGTGATTGAATTAGCTCATTCCAAATGGAATTATGTTTTCAATCAAGTTTCTTTTCAGTTTAGTTTTTCTTTATTTTCGTTTACTTGACACGTAAAGTGACAGAGTTTGACGGATGGGGGAAGAAGGGGTGGCTATTAAAAACGTTTACTTTAGAATTACAAAGGCTTACTTTTGAAAAAGAAAAACAATCATATTTGGTGGATTTTTAGTTTGCGGGTAAACAGTATCACCGATTTCGTTAAATTTCTGGCAAGGTCCGTTGAGATCCTTTCATTCTTAACGTTCAAATGCGTTGAGCCACTTGAACCTTCATTTCCCGATGTTGACCCTGGACGTCGACCCGGGCACCTGGTCAGGCTGTAGATTATTCGCCAACGAGGCAGGTATAACCGTGTCAAGTGGGCCCTTCAACGGATGAACCCTTTAGAAACAACCGAGGCGTCGACAAGAGGACGTGGTCGGTCTTTAGAAACTCCAATGAGCCACCACTTCACCAGAGGACGACAAAAAACAGGGAAATCCACTTTTTTCTCCTATTTTCCCGTTTTTTAACCGGAAAAGCAGCCTCGTTTTTGTTCCCTTTCTCCACCGACGAGAAAAGTACTCAGTGGGTTCAGTGAACTCCGCGTACCGAAAAAGCGCACGGAAACGCACTCAGTTATGCGTCGGAGGGAAGTAAATTATTCAAACAGCTGAATATATTCCGCATTCTGCGTTCGTCCCATTAGCGTCAGGACGTTGGTGGTGGAAGCTCCTCGTCATCACTTATTTACCTGAGAGGGGATCTCGGAGTTGAAATTTTGACTGCTGCGATTCCGCTGAAATTAGTTAGGTGACATTAGAAATTGAGGAATAACTCGGAGGAAACAGTATTTATATTCTGAATAAATTCATATAAATTTAGAATGTAGCAAGCCCTCTCATGGCTTAGGGTACGCATCAATGCCTGAACTGATATAGTTGTTTAATTTTGGGAACTGTCTGGGGGAATGATCCAATTCTTCTGTAGTAATTCGTGATGTAAGGAAACTAAATACGTTTTCAGCAAGGCTCTACCCAGTGTTTCCAGGTGGTCATTTTGAGAGGCACATGTTTCCCTTTTCCAGAGTTGGGCAAAAATTAGCTATAGCTAAAACCAACAGCTAAATTAGCTATTGTTTGGCTGAAGGTAACAACTAAATATTTAGCTATTAGCTATTGAGGAACAGCTAAATTTTACTACCTTTACAGTCTTTTTGGCCTGAAGTAATGTGTTGAACAGTTCGAGGACGGGTTCCAATGTGGGAAAGGAAAGTGAGGTTTTAGTGGGTTTGAATCCTACATAACCCGAAGAGCGGTCCCTTCTGGGTATCTTACGAGATCCGATTTTCACCATTGGATCTTAAAGATTTCCTCACCTGCCTATCGAACAACAAAACGCTGTAAATTCTTTCACTGGGGTTTATTATTCAATTGGCTTGCGTTCATGATTTGAATTTTTACTAAGCTTTTGGAGTGTGCGTGTTTCACAGGTGATAGAGCGATTATTGAATTTCAGGAGATATGCATAGAGCACGTAAATCTGTCCTCAACCAAAATACCTATTTGGATTGATCAGTTGATCACATTTGTGTGCCTCCTGAAATTCAATAATCGCTCTATCACCTGTGAAACACGCACACTCCAAAGCTTAGTAGAAATTCAAATCATGAACGCAAGCCAATTGAATAATAAACCCCAGTGAAAGAATTTGCAGCGTTTTTTTATGGTTATCAGAATGCTTCTAACCCGTGTATCGGCTACAAAGCCTTTTAGGAGTTCACTCCAGTATCCACGTTCACTACATCACTAGGTTACTGCAATCAAAACAAAAACAATAATAAACCAAAATAACGCAAAATGTTGGCACCATAAATCGGGCCATACATCGGGAATGGTTTGACCTACGGACCTGGGGAGGGGCTCATTCGATTCCTCATGGAAAGTTCTTCAAAAAAAGTCCAAATTTAGGTCGCCTTAACTTTTTTTTGAGGTTTTTAGGGATTTTACAAAACTTTGACAACCCCAAAGGCCACTTTAAATTAAGTGAGAGAGTTGGCTTAAGAATTGGGGCGTCGCCGGACCAACATGGATTTTTCCTGAAAATTTCAGCTTTTTTGCTTCAGCCGTTTGGGAGAAATCGTGCGTACGGCTTATGGAAAATTTTTATTGCAGATTCGGATTCTACACCCTTTGAAACGTAAACCATGAAATTTTCAGGGGGGTTAGAATTTTTTTAGTTACAATGGTTTATTATTGAACGTAATAAATTAGCTATTAGTCGAAACGTAATGGGAAACAGTTAATTAGCTGTGGATGATAACTAACTAGCGTCTTATGTGAAGAATTTAGGTCCTTTTTCAGGTATTACACATTCAGGAGTCTTCGGTCATATTCCTGAGTTTTCAGTCATGTTGACATTTTCCACGGTTCATCGATAACAAACTCTGGTCATCTCCAAGGTTAAAAATTGAACGACAATTAACTACCTCTTATTTAAACCCTGACCCATGGTGATCCTCCTTGGGCACTTTGTCCTTGAAATTAGAAGCGTATGTGCATTTTCACTCAAGAACAATATACCTATATATATATTTCCTTTATTCTGCATAGATTCCATGGTATTTCGAGGAGCACTTGAGGTCCTTGCTATGAATTCGATGTATTTTGCTGCCTCTGGGCCACACTTCGAAGTTAACGGGATTTCAGCGGGACAATTCACGGTTTCGGTCGGGGAATAAGATCCCCTCGAGGGTATTTAACTTTTAGCCCCTTTCCCTTCCAACTAAAACGGAACGTTCAGGGCGAGGGACCCAACCGAGAGGGGGTTGGGGGCGGTGTCGAGTGGCCCTGCAAACCCTTGAATAAATGTGCCGTAAGCAGAGAGGGCACTTGGTGCTTTTGAGCGCGGCAGCGCGTGTCACAAACCCTCCTCCTCGACCCCTCACCAGAGTAGCTCTGTAGTTAGTACCTAATATTCGTATGCCTCCTGCCTTGATTAAAATTCATTAACTAAACCTTCGGGGGCGAACGATGAACATACTAAGCTGGGAATCCATGTCACGGATAATCCATGTCAGTAAATCATTGTTAAGCTTCGTGGCTCTTGAGGGTACAGTTCGCGGTGTAACTTCAAAGAGAAACGATTCTATAAGAATCACTCACAACCATGAAGAAAATGTCGGTCCTTCGGGATCCTTTTTGCTGAGAGAAGTGGTTCTCAACAGGGGCAATAACTTCCCTTGGGAGCGGTGGAGACGTATCGAGGGGCGGCAGTCTCATTTTGGATGTTTGTTGGGGGTTGAGTTGGTTTTGAGCGATGTTAGTGAGTATGTTGTGGTACTCGTAATATTCGAGTAATATACAGAGTGGAAGCGGATAAGTGACGAAAAATCTTTTCTGTTAAACTACATAAAAATTTTTGTAAAACCCCGCCTAAAGGAGTGTCCTATCACTTTCTGTTTGTAAATTCTGATTTTATTAGTAATTTTTCGACTGAACCCGACCTTACGTCATAAAACCACTATGGTATATTCAATTTAATAGCTGTTTTCTTTGGTCTATTATTACAGAGCGAGAGATGAAAAACACGATATTAGTGAAACTGATTATACCATTGGAAAGTTTATTAGACGAAGCAGTTTTTATGAAATTTGACAACCTCTGAGACCAATTTTGTCGGAGAGGCTAAGTTTTGAAAATTCATGATAATTCTAGATTCCTGAAAAAATTGACGTTTGTATTGTAATGATTGAGTCTAAATCAAGTTGAATAACTCCGAAAATGATCCATTCCTATAGAAAATTAAATTTTGAATCCAAAAACGAGGTAAAAATGGGAAATAAGTGACGCACAAATGAGAAAATTTCTATTTAATAGTGGTTTTATGACGTAAGGTCGGGTTCAGTCGAAAAATTACTTTAAAAAATCATAACTTACGAACAGAAAGTGATAGGACACTAGTTCAGGCGGGGTTTTTCATGCAGATTAACAGAAACAATTTTTCGTCACCTATCCGCTTCCACCCTGTATATACTGTTATCCTAGAAGAAGCTTCGGGTTTTTTATTGAGGTTCGGTCTTGAATGAAAAACTTGATGACAACGTTTCGGAGTTTTATTTCTCCTTTGTCAAGGAAAATCTACAAACACGCAGAAAATTTGAATAACCTATTTGTGACATAAACTTATGTGTGTTTTAATTAAGAACAAAATTTATTGCATATTAAGAAATAAACAGTAGGGGATACAAGACTTCAAGAATTATCCATTATGTATGGTACATAACAATTTTCATCATTATCATTGTTGAGGTGAACCCAAGGAAGGTATAAACGGTTGTGCAGTATGGGAATATATAATTCAATTCGTATTCTCCGATATAGTGAATCAATCAAATGAATAAAGGTGTTGTTAAATAAAACCTTGGAGCTCTTCTGCCAAAGTTGCGGTTTCGCGGGTAGCCAACAATGTCACAAAATATGCTGCTTTGCCACTACTTAGTTAGGAAAATGAAGTCACTTTGATAACTGTGATATGAAGTCAGTCAAGTTAACAAGGGTGTAAGAGCCGGCTAAAACGAAGGAAAGAACTAAGTCCGGATTCTGTTTACCAAAAAACGGGAAAATTTTGTTTTGAGGGGAAGTGAAGAAAATCCAGAGTGGGGAATCGTGGGGAGCAGAGAGAGGGGGATAGTAGAAACCAATCAGGGACGGGATTACAACTACCCCAGGAAACCCCAGGGTGCTAGGGGGGAGACTACGAGTGACTGACCGTTTGTCAGAAAAAGATTGGCTTGGGAAAAACCCACGGCGCAAAGCAGCTTGGGGAATTTTTAGTCCATTAAAGGCTTTAAATATTTTCACATAAGAAAAGGATTATCGAACAATGAGGTACCAATAGTGGCGAGTATGGTCACCGTTATCTGCGAGCCTTGAATACGAGTCAAGTGTGATTTTCAAGACGTAATGACCCAAACAAAGAAAATCTCTTCATGATCGAAAACCATTTCAGATGCATCTGAACAATCATGTATTAAATAATTATTAATTTTCGATTATAAAATATTCATCCTGGTTTACAAGTTTCTCTTTAAAAAAGCTCTTCACTATCTATCTTCATTAGATTTATAATTTTTTCAAAATCTTTATTTATCTTTTTTTTCTTTGTATTGTATAGTAATTTGAACAAATGTATTTTTATCTCTCCGTAATTTCGGTCTACAAGACTTTGATTGCCGCTGTCTCACATCAGCAAAATATAAACTTTTATGTTAACGAATTAGTGTGAGCATATTCAATGTGTACAATTGATGGACAGTTAACAAATTCAAATCATGAAATAATGTACCTGGTTTATATGAATGGCGCCTGGCTTTATATGATTTATGTCCTTGATGTAATTTTTTGAATCTTTAAAATGTTATCAATTAGGTATTTGAAAGTTACAGTTGATTATTACCATATTACAGTTGATTATTGTAAAATTCACAAGAAAAAGCGCCTGATAAATATTGGTCTCTAGTTCTTCTGATAGAAATTTGATTCTATACTGGATATAGGTACCTTTTCCAAGCAAGAGATGACATACATAAAAGCCTACTGTTCCACGAACTATTAATTAAATCCAACGCGAAGTTCTAAGAATGTGATTTGCTTCTAGAATTCCGTGGAAAACCGGGTTTATTAAAATCACAGTTCTCTCTTCTCTCGCATATCAACCATTCAATCATCTGTTTGAATTGTCCCGTGCAGCTGGTGTGGGTTGTCGTTCCCCTCGTTTCATTTTCATTGGAATATTTCAGCTGCTTTGATACAAACGCCGACTTTATTCTCTAAAGTTTCGAAATTCCTCAGTATCTCGTGTTTCCTTCTGGCACGAGGCGGTTGCAATTCATGACGAAATTCCTGAATTCGTGATGTTTGAGGCGCTGAAAGCTTCCAGGATGCACAAGGAATTTTGGATCCAAGCTGACGTTGCTCACCTCGTTTGGGAGCCTGGAGTCGGTTTCCCAACTTCCCGGATTACTACAGAAGAGTTATGCAATTACCTCCCATTGAAGTTTTCTGTAATCTTCGCTGGTTGGAAATAATATAAATTCGGACTCAAGTTGAAAACTGTTTACTCAATTTTTGGCTAAAATTGTCCATAACCAAAGTGTACCATGAATAATTCCTTTTAAACTATCCTAGTTTACTTACTTAGTTAAATTACTCTATAATTTGTTGATAATAATTCGTATACTCCTGCCTGATTGAAGACAGCAAGCTTGCAACCCATGGCAGAAATGAATCTGAGTTAGTAAATTATTTTTAAGGTTTGTGGCTCAAGCGCTTGAGGCAAACATTCAGTTGATTTCCCAACTTTCCGAATTACTAGAGAACAGTTTGGTAACTACCCACAGCTGATGTTTTCTGTAATCAACACTAAATGACACGGGTTTGGACGGAAGCTGGAAACAGTTTTCTCAATTTTCAGCTAACATTATCCGAATTCACAGTACACCACAGTATGCACTGATCAAGCATTCTGAGACGAATGACGGAGATGGTAAGAGATTGCAGGTGTACAGTTGGTTTCCCAACTTCCCGGATTATTAACAAGGGTCTGGGCCCAAGCTGATAACTGTCCGCTCACTTTCCAGTTAACATTGTTCATTGATTCGTTTCTGTGTAAAAGTATCCTAGTTTACAATAGCTCTGCAGTTTGTGGCTGATAGTCGTACGCCTCATGACATGATTAAAATTCATCAAGCCTCCGAAGGATGAAGATAGTGAGCTTTTAATCCACCTCACGGATTATGTGTGTTAGTTAATCATTGCTAAGTTTGGCTTAAGCGCTGGATGCAAACATAAGCTGGTTTCCCAACTTTCCGAATTTCTGGAGAAGAGGAGTTGGGGAATTACCCTCAACTGAAGTTTTCTGTCGTCAACACTAAGTAACACGGGTCAGAACCGAAGCTGGAAATAATTTGCTCAATTTTCAGCTAGCATGTCCAAAACCAAAGTATACCACGATCCATGTCTGTGTGAAAGTTTCCTAGTTTACAATGGCTCTGTAGTTTGTAGCTTAATTTCGTGTCTCATGCCATGAGTAAAATTAATTGATTAAGCCTTTTGCACCGAATGATGGAGACAGAGAGCTTTCGATCCATGACATGGATAATCTGTGTTAGTAAATCATTGTTAAGCTGCTTGGCTCAAAAGCCTAAGGGGAACATACAGTTGGTTTCCCAAGTTCCCGAATTACTGTCCAATTGTCCAATTGTGGAGAACATATGTCCAGCATTCTTTGTCTTTGGGTGGCATAAGTTGGATATATCATCAGGATGTGCTCCAGGTTTTCCGTTTCGACGGCACATTTGAGGCAAAGGGCTGAACCAGGTTGTCCGATCTTCTGCAAATACGCCAAACAGAGACCATGATTTGATCGAGAGCGAGCGATTATTCGTATAAATTTTCTATCTAAATCGAACTGGTTAAAGCATGGCTTCACAGAAACGCTAGGAGTTTACAGAGATTTAATCGATTTTAATCGTTGTTATGCTTTTTGGCTCCGGTACTTGAGGCAAAACATTCAGTTTCCCCATACTAGGAATTTGCTATACTTGTATTTCTCTCTTTGGTTTCAAGTGTAAGTAAATTTGTGTACTTTTAATCTGAACTTGTATATTCTATTTACTCCTTTGCTATCTACCATATGTCTGGCCCATAATTTAAACCGTACTTTTATTTAGTTGTCTGAGTGTTTCACATAATAATGAAACAGAATCGTTAAACACAGGCATCTGATACTGTATCTTAGGGGAAGTTTTTAATATGTTGTTTTCCCTCCCTAAAGATGAAACCATCACGACCTAATAAGCCAAGGGAATATTTCATTCCTTCAACCATGTTTTATAATTTGATTCCAAATCATGTTGGCGGTTTGTTTTATCATTATAAAAAAAAAGCAGCCGTTGGCTTAATGGTATAAATTAGTTTTCAGTTTCTATCTCGCAAAACCCACCGTAGGTAAGAATGAATGTTTCATTAGATTGAGATCAAACGAACAGAACAGCAAGGGGCAGGTTCGGGTGAAAAAGGAATTACGGTTTTAATAAATTAAGAGAAATCTCCCCTTTCATTAGCGACAAGATAATCCCGATGTTTCCTGCAACTGAATTTAATGTCTGAGGGCAGAATCTTATTTAATTTAATCACTTTTTCTCTTCAGTGTTATTTACACGGCTATTAAGAATTTCTGCGGCGGCTTTTTTTCTCTGAAACTAATTTCAGGACCGAATCTCCGCGGGGCGTTCCGTCATTCGAATCATTTACGAAATACTTCGTTAAAAAGGGAAATAAGTGTATTAGCCATCAAGTCTTCCAATTTTTTGTCTGATTGGATGAAAAATAACCTGTTTTTATATATTGAAGTTAATTTGTGACAATGATTCATAACATTTAGGTACAGAAGGCATTTTTTAATATAAGCAGATAAATAATCATGCATTTTCAATTCAAGTTGTAGAATTCATAAGATATTCTGAGAATTTCTTACAATTTTTTATCACACTCCCACATACCCCCCTCTCCCCCACCTGCATTTTTGTTACTGCTGAGTCGTCATAATGATAGATTTGGGATTTAAAAAGCTCGAATTTGCACATTTTCACTTTTAAAATGAGAATTTCTGAACAATTTCGTGAATTTGAATATTTTTGGACCGTCATTTGTTTAAGAAAAGGCTCCTTTTAAATAATTAGATACAATAGAAAAGCATAAATCTAGTAAGGACACATTAGCGAATATTTGTTTCTCGCTTCCTTGTTGTGGGGCATTTGTCCAAGTTCATGTTTGTTACTGATGATGACCTAACCGTCGAAATCGATTCAACAGTGTAACTCTTTACTTTCGTGGAAGTATAGACAACGTTCTATCTTACTCCGTTTTTATTTGAAATGGGTTTCCACAACTTCGTCGTGAGTGACTTAGTCCGTATGAGTTGTGGTGGTGTCATCCGGGAAATCGTCAACTGCGAACATACTTTCCCGTTCAAGTCAGGCGGTTATTACGGAGACAACCGAGGACGGTAATCGCTAATTGTTGTATATATTGCACTTCCTCGGGCCCATTCCAACTCAGGAGATCCCAAATTGCCGGAGCATTGATAGGTATACCTTTTACAACCTTCATATATACTAGGTAAATAACAAGTTAAGTACGGGCTCAAAATCAACAAATCGCATCCTTCGACCAGATGACATGCATCAAAAACAAAAAAAAACTCTAATTAAATTCTTGACCCCCCCCCCCCCTCATCCATAACTTTTCTGACGCGCCTAGTTGTCAAAACGTAAATATGAAGAAAATTGAATCCAACATCCACTTTTTTCAAAAGTTTCATCCTTAAAATGTGTTTATTTTGAATCAGATGAGCCCTTACTGGTCTGGAACCCATCTCAGTAGATTAGTCGTCCAAAATTACTTGATAATTACACAGCACTCGCCTATATCAGTATTGAAATTATGAAAATGTTTTACGTTGCGATGACAAAAGACCTACTATTGAAAAAAATGAACATATGTACTTGATGGCTTTCGAGTTTGCCGGTAAACACTAATGATGGGAAATAGACCCGAAAAATCGACTTTTTGAATCGATTAAAAATCTAATCCAAATGATCGATTAACCGGAAAATCGTCACCAAAGACGATCGATAAAAAAAATAAAATAAAAAAATCTGTTTTTAAAAAGCTATTATTTTTCTAATGAGATACTATTTTTTAAAATAATTATCGTAATGATAATAATGATAGTAGCATGTTCAAGTTCAAGGTAAGTAGGGGTCTGAGTTAAAACCTTGAACAAGACGTATATTCAAAATTTCCTTGTGATAATAGAATGATAATAACAGTAATTCTAAGCTGTTTTATTCGTCATTATAAACTTCGAAGCAAAAAGAATATTAGAAAATACACGGAAAACTGAAAAAAGATCCCTCGAAAAGCCGACATCTGTTGAAAAATACTTTATATCAGTTCAACCCAATAACAGCCGTTGAAACATCTGTGACCAACCGGGTTGGCCGTAAAACTCGGTTATTAGGAAAGAAAAAAACCAGTTTTCGAAAAAGGCCGGTAGGTGTTGTTGGAAAGAGACCCGAGTTGAGGGTGTCCGCCCTCACCTTCACATTCATAACTAACAACGGAGGCCCGTGCCAAGTGGGTCCCAACCCCACGGCACCGCGAGTTAACCCGAGTTTAAAAGACAAAAAAACTTCTTTCTTTTGACTCTGAAAGGGAAAACGAATTCATTTCGAGATTTACGACGAAATAAAATAAAGGAAGTTAACCGGGGCAGAAGACGAGCCCGTTTGAAGAGATCCGTATCGAAATTATTTAGGCCACGTGCCTTCATAGTCTTATAATGAAGTGGGCGGGAGCGGGTTATTTTTGGACGGAAGCCTGGAAATGGTCGGTAACTCGTGTATCTCTTGCGGGGAAGCCCTTGAATGATAACAACCGCCGCCCCCTTCACGGACTCTTTTTTTGGAGACGGGCCAACGGAACTCTTCATCCTCCCTGGAACGTAATTACATTTATATTTCCGGTGTTGGAGGGATGTTGTTTCCCAGCAATCGCGTCTCTGTTCGGTTGATAAATGTTTCGATCATTAACTGCGGTAGATTAGTGATACTGAAAAGCTAAAATCTATTAGGAACTGCTCATTGCGATGAACTGATTAGACTGGAAACAGCTGAAATTGAACGACCATGAAGTGACCTCAAGTGTTTTAAACCTTTTTGGCAGGACCTGGGACACAACGTTCGTGTTCAATCGCATAGTTCTTGTAGAAACTGCGATTGTTAAATTCGATTGAGCTGACGAGTCTGAGCACAGCGACATGCACCCAGCAAATACTTTTGTTAATTCCCAGCATTCGCATCTCTGTTGGTAAAGCTTTTGAAGATGAACGGTGGTAGATTATCGATGGAGAAAGATGAAATTCTCGAAAGAACTGCAAAGTTCTGTATGAACTGCTCATTCCGGTGAACTAATCAGACTGGGAACTGCGAAGATAGAAGAACCATTAAGCAGATCTCCCAGGTGTTTTAACCCTTTTCGGCATTACCTGGGACACAACTGAGATATTGATAGTTTCCTAAAAATCGCAGCCCTGCTCGGTTCATAATAAATGTTTCAACGTTGAACAGTGGTATAGAATAGTCATGAGGATCGCAAAACTCTCGAAGGAACTGTGATTATTAGTTGCGAAAGAACTGAACGGACTTTGAGCAGCTACTTGTACACAGCAGATACTTATAATGATTCCCAGCTATCGCATCTCTACTCGTTTGATAAATGTTTCGATGATGAACGGTGGTAGATTAATGATGGGGGGAAGGCAAAATTCTTGAATGAACTGCAAAGTTCTTTATCAACTGCTCATTGCAATGAACTGATCAGAATGGGATCTGCAAAGGTAGAACAACCATCAAGCAGATCTCTCAAGTGTTTTGAACCTTTTTGGCAGGACCTGTGACGCAAGAGATACATTAATAGTTCGACGGTTCTCTAACCGTCTCATCTCTGCTAGGTTGATAGCAAATGTTTCAACGTTTAGCAGTGGTATAGAATAATGAAGAAGATCGCATAGTTGTTGAAGGAACTGCGATTATGAGCGAAAGAACTTGCCAGACTGGGAACAGCGACTTGTACACAGCAGATACTTTTATTTTTTCCTGCTATCGCATCACTGCTTGTTTGATAATAACGTTTTTGATGTTAAGCAGTGAAATGGATAAAAGATGTGACATCAAAGTGCTGTTATGAATAGATTAGTTGAAGATCCGAGAAGAACGAAAATGTTTCAAAGCTTTTTGGCAGCACCGTGGAATGAGCTTGTACACGTTAATGGTCTCCCGGTAGTCATACGTGCCCGGTTGATAATACATGTTTCAGTATCCAACAGTGATATAGAATGGTGATATGGATTGGGTGTTCCCTAAGAACTGATCAGACTGGGAACGGCGAGAAAAGATCGAGCTTAAGTAGATAGCTTTTGACAAAACCTGGGAATGAAATTGCACACAACAGATGTGTTTTTGTTTCTAAGCAATCGCATGTCTGCTCTGGCGACAATAAATGTTTCAATGTTGAACAGTGAGGAATGGTTGTGGGATGGGGACTACTAAATCAAGAAAGAACGATCATTAAGTAGATCGCTCAGGTATTGTAAACATTTACTGCTTGATATACCCATCGAACTATCGCTGCTTTTGTTTGTGAACTGCGAAAAAAGAACACGTTCTAACTAGATGTGTACAGACATATACAACTGTTGTTGGTATATCTCTTGGCAGAGCCTGGGAATGAGCTGGTTTGCAGCACGAACGTACATATGATGTTTCCAGGGGTCTCATCTCTTCTCGGTTACCAATAAATGTCTCAATATTTGACGGTGGCCACGAATATGAATTGTTGTAAAACTGTTGTTGAAAATATATTTAGATAAAGTTACTGTAGATATAGATGCCCTGAAGTAACCTGTTTTTTTTTGTTTTGTTACAGGTACGTTACTGAAACCCATCGATTCTCCAAAACACGGCCACGTATGTAATAACCCTTTTCCATTTCACAAAGCATAAACACGCCTTAAAGAGAATTCCAACGATTGAAGCTAATCTTAAATTCTGTTATCAGCAGAATGTGGTACAGTTGCGGAACTCAAATTTCAATACTCAACAGATACAATCTGTGTTGACATTACTTCTTGGAGTTCTCTTGAACTGTTCAAAGCTTATGCAATAATTAGTTTTAATTGTTCAGAAAGCTTTCTTTTAATTGCTTCGTTGTGATTGGTTATCTGATGTTTTTTGTTAATGCCGAGAAAGCAATGGGATTCATGTTCCTGGTGTTTATCCAGGGTTGAGATGGATATGGTTAGTTGGCCCCTTCCCGATTTTAGAATCCTTCGGAGATGAATCAGACGTTTTCAAGCGTCTGGTTTAGGGATGTCAATATCGGCAAAGAATATCGATATATCGAATATCGATATTTTTAAAGTATCGGTTTAGTAATTCGATATATCGAAGGAAAGTATCGATATTTCGATATATCGGTCATCGATATTTTTTTCAAACAAATCCGAATTACGTATAAGTCCAGTGAATAATAATGCATTATTGAATTTCATTTTACTACAGGTAAAGAATTCAATGAAACTTTATTCATGATAATAATTATGTACAGGATCCAGGGAAGTAAATTATTGTATGCAGGGTTGTAAAATCAATGTAAGTGAAATAAGAAGGAAAATGAAAAAAATTCAATCAAACCAATATTGGTAGGGGATAGAGGTGAGGAAAACCCTCTGATTGAGTGCTCTCCAGTAAGCCACGAACTGGCTAGAACCCAAGTCTCCATTTTGTCCCTACCTTTTTTACCTACGATTTGCATACCTCATCTGATATAATTCCCCTATTCTTCTATGGAAATTATTAAATTAGTTTTGAGCAATAAGATGTAGGATATGGTTGATATGATGATTTACGGCTGAAAAATATCGGATCCGATGGTGTACATTTAATGTCGACGTATCGGAATAGAAAATATCGCCCAAAAATATCGATAAATCGACGGAAGAATATAGATATTTCGATATATCGATGTTTTCTTGACATCCCTAATGGATAGGGTGGAGATTGGGAGACTTTATCTCCCGAGACAGCAAACTGCATGAGAAGATTCTTCCCTTGCTTGAGCAGAAACATCACTGACAGTAATAATTTATTATATGCCAGTATGGTTACGGTTGCTATAGCAGGATTAGTGAAAAAAATAAGTTTTTTTTTTTTTCAAACTGCTTCCTGTTTTAATGAAAGTTTTAATAAATCAATACTGTCATTATTCAGTTTACAACCCTGTACTATGCCAGTAATTCTGTCTGATTAGTAGGATTTCTCAATAATTTGTTCTTTGAAATTCATAATGGCAACCTGTAGCTTCTTCTTCTTTTTTGCAATCTTCAGCCATTTCAAACGACGGTTTGTTTTACACTTTCAAAGATTCAAAATTGTAGTGCAATTAGAGCTGTGTTTTTTGTGTTCTGCAGCCTAAGATGTAGGATATGGTTGATATGATGATTTACGGCTGAAAAATATCGGATCCGATAGTGTACATTTAATGTCGATATATCGGAATAGAAAATATCGCCCAAAAATATCGATATATCGGCGGAAGAATATCGATATTTTCTTGACATCCTAGTCTGGTGCATCCTCTAAGCGTAGCGGAGAATTATCAATGCATCCAGCTCATTGGAAGGGGCAACTATACCATTACATCACCTCACAGGGTTCACTTCTCTAGTCATCAATGCCAATAACTTCAAAAGACTCGTGTATGGGCAGGGGGATTTGAAAGATTCATTTTTGACTCGAGTCATCCTGAAGTATCAATTTGACTCGTCCAAATTATCGACTTGTAGAACTTGATGGTCAGTTTTCGGTTATTCGATCAAAAATCGCCCAAAAATGGAAGCTTCATTTACTATTCAATCTCAGGAAGCTGAAAGTAACTTATCATGGGAGGGAATTATTCTGAAATTCAAGTTCCACGTGCCAGTAATCTCGGCACGTTGATCAACGAACCCTAAGGTATCATATTTAGGGATTTATCTATCCATAAATCGAAATCTCAAAAAGTTTCGATGTGAGTTGGTAGTTATTTTGTAGGATTGATATAAATTAGTTCCCTGAATAGAATGAGACCACTCGGGTTGCTATGCGATCATCCGTTTGAAAAACCTCATCTTCGGGTGACGTGAAACGATCGTCTACGAGTCTGAGGTAGACTTCTCCTCTTACAACTCAGTTGGTATAAAAGAATAGGGATGCTCAAAATAACATGACCACAGCATCAATTGAGCAACCTGTGTAATTTATCACATCAGCTTCAAAATCTCCAAGTGGTTTCCAAAAAGGTGCAATATGGAGGGTATCATTTGAATCGACTTGTCCAATCGATCGTTCTTCCATGAGTAAATTGATTGGAGAAGGGGTTGGCGCAAGGTTGTTTTTATAAACAACTGAAACTTTTTTTTTAATTTATTTATTGTTACAACTGATTTAATATACAAAACATCTAGCAACTTAATTTATGATGAAGTAATATCACTTTTTGTGGTTCAGTAGTTCATTATCTAAGACCACTACAAGTCACAAACACTAATCAGCGTCTGGTCACAACTAGGTCCAGCGGCTTGGTCCTCTTGAGTCGCCGTTACCTCTTCTCTGTTGTCCAGGGTATACAGGATTTCGAGATTTTGGTGTCTGTGCAGCCGAATTTCGTGATTCGCTGCAATTCTTTTTATCGCGTCTCTCACCATTTCCACTTTGAGGTCGCGGTGGAGATCAGTTGTCCTGATATACCAGGGTGCGTTGACAATACTCCTTAAGATTTTATTTTGGAGTGTCTGGATATTGTCGACATTACTGTTGCTCGTGCAGCCCCACAGTTGACAGCCATAGGCCCAGACGGGCTTAATCATTTGCTGATACAACAGCAATTTGTTATGGGTGGATAGTTGAGATTTCCTACCCAGCAACCAGTTCAGCTTCCTGAGCTTAGCGTTGACCTCTTCTTTTTTCTTTCCAGCGTAGCTTGGCATCCAGCGTCATGCCCAGATATTTAGCAGTATTTGAATACGGAATTTTTTGTGAATTTATGGTGATTGGGATGTTTTGAATTTTGCGATAAGTGAAATTTATATGCGTACTTTTTGTTTCATTAAGTTTAATTCGCCATTTGGAGGTCCATTGATAAACTAAAGGTTCACCGAATCTTGCAGTTTGCTAGACGATTCCTCGACTGAAACTTGCCACTCCGCTTTTGAAACCTCGAATTCTTTGCTCAGAGCCGACCAACTAAACTGTTAGGTCCCAATATTTGCTATTACAGTGAGTTGACGTCGTCGTTACTCGTTCCCGTGCCAGATATCTCACCTGTAATATGTGTGTTAGTTAGTCTCAAGTTATTGTGAGCAGATGGTATACACCAACCCATACCATATATGTGTGTCTAAATAACGAAGGTTGTAATAAACTACCAGATCGTATACAACCAAACCATACCATATATGTGTGTCTAAATAACGAAGGTTGTAATAAACTACGTTTAAAGCCAGTTTATTGGTTCACCTATCAAGTCTCGGAACAATGCTAGAATCGACGTATTTCATGATCAGCACCTCTCAAGAATTTCCTTGAAATGGGCTTCCACAATTTAGTCTCGAATGATTTAATGCGTAACAATAAATAACATTCGGGGTAAGAACCATCATCAATGTGTCTGGAGTTTTATTCATGTTGTAGGTTCATGTAGTAAAAAAGCTTTTGCGGTGAAAAGAAAACGCTTTCTTATAGGGTTGCAGTGAGGGCTGCTAAAGCATGTTCCATGCTCCTTGAATTCAACCTGTAGGATATATATATATTTTTAAATGATTTATTGCACCAAGTTACAACTTATTAGCAACACATTTTTGACATTTAAATATGGATTGGTTATAGTAAAGCTTAGATACATAACTAAGTCTCTAATGGTTTCGAATGTTAGAAGTGCCATTTGTTGCACTTGAGATGCACTGAATTTTTTTCACCGAACGGATTTTGTTATCACGAGCACCTTAATTCTGTAATACTGGAAGGAATTGTTGAATCAATTTCACGATTTCTTGATATTATTCCTTTTTTCCACCTTATTATTACTAAGGTTATTTTATATAGGTACAGATAAATAAGGTTCAAGAAATAATTGTACGCAAGATTTTGGAAATAGATATAGTTACTTATTCAATAAATGTATTTATTGCTCCAAGAATAACTACGGGGCCCCTATTAACCTCGGTGTGGAAAAGGTTTTGGTATTCCTTCAATATTTTTATTTTTATAAATAGCACGCAGGTTATTTTAGTTCGGTTAATAGGATGGATCTGGGATATTAATATCAATTTTTAAAATACATTATTAAATTGAAAGAACGGATTACCTGGTAGAATATGAGTGGGTAAAGGAAGGGGCTTGTCGCAAGTTTAAGTTATCTCTCCTTCCCCCCTGTGTCACTTATCGCCTCTCCTCTCGCGATGTTCCGCTGATATGATCGGCTATCACAATTCTTAAATTCTATAAAAATCTTAATTAATTTTACCTGTAGGATATAAGAAGAAGCATCCAGAGGGTCCCGAAGGGCTAAATTTTCTTGATTGATTAGATAGGTTCCTTATTGAACTATGTTGAAAATAGAGAAAAAAAGTGAAAAATTAATTTACAACAAATTTACAACGGGTTCCTACTTACGAGTCATGGGCGAAATGTTCTCATGTCACGGTGGTCTTAACCGAAAAGGTACCTGACAGGTACCAATATAAATACGAATTAGTCAGCTCTGAACGAAGGGAATAATCAAAAGCGCCGTGTGGAGGTGAAAAGCTTTCCAGAAATCAGTCGCCTAAAACAGCTCGACCTTAATTGAACTCTCTCTAAGTCTGATCGGAGTTTTCGGGTGGAAAAACAAAACGGTTTTGCCTAATCCCGGCTTCAAGGGCTGCAGACTCCCGCTAACGAGTGATGGATGGCTTTATTGATTTCCAGCCCCTCCGAAAAGCCGATTTAAGCTCCGTCTCTTCCCCTGCTCTCCTCAGCAGCGGGGAGCTCGAAAGGGGGTTTTGAGAGGGTGTAATGGGCTGAGGGCTGATTTATATGCGTCGATTGTAACGTCGTGTTGTCTTACTTCTGGGTCTCCCGTCATCAATCACTCATTCGGACCTCGGGAGTCCGCAATGAGAAAACTTGTGACATAATTCAGCCGCTTTATTTGGAACATGGTCCTGTCTGCAATAGCGGAATTTGCTTGCTTTGTTCCAGTAATTATTTTATTTTTACGAATTGTTTCCGAGTCTACCTATATAGGTAGGAAAAGCTTTGTTTTCACTTTCGCGAGAAGAAAATTTGTTTTTTCTCCAAAATCGAAATCTCTTCTCGCATTTTGCGTCTTATACCGTTTTGTGTGTATGTGAAGAGTATTATGTGGTGCAGCATTGTCCACGAACTAATGGTAGCCGTTTTCTCCGTCATGATACGGTTTCCAAGCAGATAGCATTGGAGTTGTCATCCAGTGGCTGCGATGTTGAGAGAAAGAGAGACAGTTTGTTCAAAGAATAGGTGACGGACACCTCACGATCTTATCAGATAAGATCGATGTGACCTTACATCGATATAATGCCATCTTGAAACGATTATCACGACCATTGTACCTTCACAAGCCACCAGTACACGCCATTTTCCCTATCCATTTCCCTTCCCTTCCTTCTGATTGTTGCTTTCATTCCTATTTCTGTTTCCTCTGATCTATACTTCACTAGAAGGATTGATGTAGGATATTTTTTGTTTTTGAGATGCAAGCATCCAAACCACCGAACTAGACGACAGGAGATTTTTGCTTTCATTCGTATTTATGTTTCTTTTAATCCCGGACCAAGCACCGATATTCTAGCCCAGCTGAGATGTTTTTTTTGTTTTGGTCAAAACCCCCATATTGTTGCACAGCTGAGGTATTAATCAGATGTTCTTAATACACGTTTCTTCGATATATCGATACCGTGGACCTATATCGATATCGCGGATGTGATAACTTATCACTGATAAGAGGTGCGTCACCTATTCTTTGGATAATATCATACCACAATATGAAATATTATACCATATATGCCGAGTGACCAGAACAAGAAGCCGGATATCGTTGCCGTTAAGCCCGATGGATCTGTCATAATCCTGGATGTCCAAGTTCAGAATTGGAGGGCCAAGAACAGTGAATGTGATGGAAACGACGTACGGCAAGCTCCTGGCTGGAAAGCTTTTCTGGCCACAATTCTCTCCCAATTAGCATGATCCTCATCTCGTTGGATCCCAATTGAAGTCCAGTACATTCACTAACCTTGAAAACGTTGTCTTTCACGAAGAAAAAGGGATATATTGCGGAGGAAAGCCGAAAAAACTGTTTAAAGGGGTGGTTGTGTGTCCCATCTGATCGTTTTAAAGCTTCTCTGGGATACAATTCTCACCCAATTAGCATGATCCTCACCTCGTTCGATAGCATTTGAAGTGAAGTACATTCACTAAACTTGAAAACGTTGTCTTTCACGAAGAAAAAGGGAAATATGGCGGAGAAAACCGAAAAAACTGTTCTTATGTCCCATTTAATCGTTCTAAAGCTTCTCTGGCCACAATTCTCACCAAATTAGCATGATCCTCATCTTGTTTGAGCTAAAAGGAATAGCGCCTAATAACATCAAGGTTATGGCTGCAACCGTGTTATGGCTGAGTTACTCGAGCTAGGCATGTCGTCAGCAGTACAGGAACACGTTATCAGAAATGGTGGATCAATTGAAGCAGTTGAGCTTACAGACTCCAAATCCTCTCGGCTGATGCTGGAAAATATCCACCTGAGCCAATCCACGAACTGCATCGTTTACGAAATAGCAAAACATCTGGTAAATGCTACAAACCTAATTACAGTTTTGTGGACTCCATCGCATGACCATGTACCGGGGAACGATAAAACAGACGAAGCGGCGAGATTGGAGACCACTTTAGCTTCCACGGATTCCTTGGATACTACGCCAGTGAATTTGTCTTTAATTAGTTTCGGGTCCCTTACTTATTTTCTAAGAAAGATCGCAAAAAAACCTTTCTGTTCGTGAGAGTGGGATTGTAGGGTCGATGAGGGGAGTACGGGATTGATCTCATCTCCAACAACTGGTTCGCGTCGTTTGGCTGACCGCTGCCGTCGGGCGATCCTGAATTCATCACCGGGAGTCCCCCCAACTGTTTCTCCCAGCGACCCAATAAAGTTGGACGGCGGACAGGATACACAGGGATACGCAGGACGTAGGTAAAACCTCCCCCTCCGCCCGCCTGATGGATGATCGTTGGAAAACTGTTTCCGCTCCGAGTACTCCCGGATTCTGATTGATGATTGAACGGGAATATAGGGCAGGGGAGGATACGACGACGCGATAGAGAGGCAGTGTAACCCTGTATTCCACGAAATCTAGGTGTGGAGGGTTGGAGAAACAGTCGTGGGGATTAAAATAACTCACCGGGGACGTCCTGATCGATATTGGCGACGTGGTGGTGAGTTGGGGAGCGAATGTACGAGTAAATTTGAGGCAAATGACCTCGCTCCTACTTGTTATTCATCGACTAAGCCATGAATGGAGGGCAACGGCTTCCGTCTATGGCTTTTATAGCGAATTTTCGTAGAAAACGAAGAGGCTGAGTTATCACACTATAAGTTGTTTCACCGTCCATGACGCAGTACCAAAAGTAAACACGACCCTGAAGCTGATTTTTATGTACGAGTATTTCCAATAAGAAGAATGTTTTGATTTCCGAATTCTCAAAAATTTTAACTTCAAGCTAGGTGTTACTTTTGGCTCAATCGTCCGACTCAGTTGATTTTTCTTCTCTTTGGTACTGGTAACTTGAAAATATAGCTTTTCCAAGTCGAATTGAGAATTTTCCAAACCAAATTGAGATTTTTCCAAACCAATTTGAGAATTTTCCAAATCAATTTGAGAATTTTCCAAACCAATTTGAAAAAGGAAACTTTCACTTTTTCCAAACCGAGTTGAAATTTTTTTTAAGGCAATCCTAGACTTTATTAAAAACAAAATTAGTGAAGCAAAATGAAAGAATAGCACTTTATGAACAAATGCAGCTGCTGGGAACCCTCTTCACTGAATTTTCTCCTAAACAAGACCCCAATTGTTCATGTCATATTTACGATGCATTCTTCGTTCATTTTGTCTTTTTGATTTCAATGTTAATTTGTTCATAAAGTGCTACTCTTTCATTTTGCTTCACTAATTTTGTTTTCAATAAAAGTCTTGGATAGCCTTAAAAAATTGTCAATTCGGTTTGGAAAACTTCCTCTTCCTTTTTAGTAGTGAAAGTTTCTTAGATTGGAAAATTCTCAAATTGATTTGGAGAATTCTCAAATTGGTTTGGAAAATTCTCAATTTGGTTTGGAAAAAATCTCAATTTGGTTTGGAAAAATCTCTATTTGGTTTAGAAAATTCTCAATTCGACTTGGAAAAGCTATATATCCCTGTACCTGGCCATTCTCGAAAAAGTGATGTTGGCAAATACCTAACTTACAAAACTGATATTGAATTCGTCCTAATAGTTGATTTGTTTTATTCAACAATCCCCTGTATTGTATTTTAATTATTTAAAATCCAGAATAAAGCTATAAAAAGGTGTTTCAAAATTGGCCGCAGTGTTATGTATGTGCTATTACACATATGTGTGACCTCCTTGGTAGTGGCGCCTCCTCCACCGAGTCAGTAAGGGACAACCACGAAAAAAACGTGGGACAAAAATGTGCTTTTCTCAGTCAATCTCATACAATTTTCAACTAACGATATGCATAAGGAGATTAATCTTGCCCGCTTTCTCGGCTTCAAATCGTGATAAAAACGATTCAATCCTGCCTTTAAAAAAATTTACTTGTAGGTCTGGTGTTGGTTTATTATTCAATAATAAACCATTGTAATCGCTCTGGAAAAAAAAAAAAAAACCATTCTAACCCCCCCCCCCCCCCCCCCCCCTGAAAATTTCATGGTTTACGTTTCAAAGGGTGTAGAATCCGAATCTGCAGTAAAAAATTTTCCGTCCGTACGCCGTACGCACGATATCTCCGAAACGGCTGAAGCAAAAAATCTGAAATTTTCAGGAAAAATCCAGCTTGGTCCGACGACGCCCCAATTCTTGAGCCAGTTCCCTCACTCAATTTAAACTGCCCTTTAAGGGCTGTAAAAGTTTTGTTAAATCCCTGAAAACCTCAAAACTAGTCGAATCGGCCTAAATATTTTAATATTTGAAGAACATACCATGAGGAATCGAATGAGCCCTTCCCCACGTCCTTAGGTCAAACCATTCCCGATGTATGGCCCGATTTATGGTGCCAACATTTGCGTTTTTTCGTTTATTCTTGTTTGTTTGTAACCTAGTGATGTCCGGCCGATAGCGTCGAGTTGTAGTGAATGTGGATACTGGAGTGATAGCCGATGTGAATACTTGTAGTGTAGTTAGTAGCCGATACACGGGTTGAAGCATTCTGATATGCATGAAACGCTGATAATATATAGGTAAATATTATTCAATATTATTACTGGGGTAAATAAGTATTCTTTCACTCGGGTTTATTATTCAATTGGCTTGCGTTCATGATTTGAATCTGTACTAACCTTTGGAGTGTGCGTGTTTTACAGGTGATAGAGTGATTATCGAATTTCAGGAGATATGCATAGACCACGTAAATCGGTTCTCAACCAAAACACCTATTTGGATTGATCAGTTGATGATATTTGTGTGCCTCCTCTACATCAGTCTACCTTTGGCTACATCGTTTAAATTTGGGTTTGGCGAAGTTTTCACGCAATACGAGCGCTAAAGGACTTGATAAATTATGGATGTTTTTATTGTGGGGGGGGGGGGGGGGGGTATTGAGTTCAATAAAAAAACGCTGCAAATTCTTTCACTGGGGTTTATTATTCAATTGGCTTGCGTTCATAATTTGAATTTCTACTAAGCTTTGGAGTGCGCGCGTTTCACAGGATAGGGCGATTATTGAATTTCAGGAGGCACACAAATATGATCAACTGATCAATCCAAATAGGTATTTTGCTTGAGAACAGATTTGCGTGCTCCATGCATGTCTCCTGAAATTCAATAATCGCTCTATCCTGTGAAACGCGCACACTCCAAAGCTTAGTAGAAATTCAAATTATGAACGCAAGCCAATTGAATAATAAACCCCAGTGAAAGAATTTGCAGCGTTTTTTATACGAATTCACTTGAATTCATTGCCGTAATTCGTTCTTCTCCATTAATGATGAACCCCATTTGGCGATATTTGGTCTTCTTGAATGTAGTCGTGAGGAGAAGAAAAACTGGGAGAGAAAGACATTTCTTCAAAGAGAAAGTAGGGGGCTTATGAACATCACGTGGGTTATGGCTACTGTAGCGAGGCCTTCGGGGACGGAAACGACGCTGCATCGAACGGGGGAGAGGTTTTGATGCGTTTGAGGAAAGATGGAAGTTCCACTGGGTCGGATGGGGCTCGTGGATTACATTATCATTCTATTTGATGATGGAAGGGACCGCATGGGCGGGGTTTCGTTGAAGAGAAAGAGAAAGTGGATGGTGGGGGAGTGAATGGGTAATGAAGGGGAAACGGAGGGATGATAACTGGGTAACAAACGGCCACCGAGTAACATCACGTTTTGTCCAGAACGTGGTCGATGCCGGACGCCCCTAGGAGGAGCTATCTACAAGGGAACTTGCCGGGGAAATGTATTAGTGGAAAATATGGGGGTGTCTGGCTTCGAAATCCAATCTGCATATCTGGGAATTTCCATTTCCAGTTCTCATTTCTACCGCCTCCTGTCTTGTTCCTGGAGGTAAACGTGCAATTACTTGTCTCGTCAATCTTTTATGCAGGTAGAAGTGAAAATATTGAAAAGTAGAGCTCTAAACGGAGTCAGATTGGCCAAACAACATAATGGAACCAATGGAATTAATGGAATCAAGCAGATTTTCTCTATTAAAACGCCTTTATTCTCTTAACCACAAAAGTATTGGTACTTGAATAGGATTTACCATTTGTCGTGGTCACCTTTATTGTCCAGAACAGATTTAACGCCTTCTGGCAATGGACCAACCAAGGTTTTGCACTGTTAGGGGAAATATCATAGCGGAACCAGAAATTCATAGAATATCATACCTGAAATCGTGTATCTTTTGTAGTGCAGTCCATCTTCCTGTGTCGTCTTTTACTGAAGACCCAAACTTTTTCGATGGGATTCAAGTCAGATGAGTTCTCGGGCCATTCGAACGCCTTCACTGCTTCACCTTCAGTTGCTTCACTTTTTTGAGGAATATCAGAGCTGCAAATTTGGCTGGAGCACTCCGCTACCATCTGGGTAGAGTCTCTGGAGCAGTGGAACTACTCGTTAAAGCAGCACCCCATGTATTTATCTCCATCTTTCATCCCTCCAACTGGTACAAGTAGCCCTGGTCAAAAAAATGCCATATGCAACCCCAGAGGGTGCTTCACGAACTGGCCAATATGCTTAACGAACATGTTCTCGTCAACACCTCTGAGCAGAAAATGACTTTCACCAAAGAATACAATACAGATCTTCCTTATTCTAAGCATTGTATTTTCTTGGCCTATTCAGCCTTTTCCTTATTATTGCCTTCCTCAGAAATTTTTTTTTTCACTGGACGCCAGGCTCGCCAACCACCTAGCAATAATCCTCAGATCTCGGACTTAAGACTCATGAATTGTAGTTCATGTAGCTACTAAATCTTTCTGCAAGTCAAAACTTTTTTTTTTTTTTTTTTTTTAAATATTTATTAAACTTTCAGTATTACAATACCATGTGTTAGGCTGATGCTACAGATAAATAATTACTGGTACATCAGTACCGTGGCACATGTGTTAGGGTTCCTGTCCAGCGACAGTCCCAGCAAATTAGTTTTGATTTCTTAAGAATATAATAATAAGTTAGGTATATAAATAATTTCTAATTTCAACAAGACAATAACATTATAACAGTCAGGTACTACTTTGTTCACTAGAGTCCAATATGTCGGGTGCTCGCTTTCTTTTCAGACGTCTCGGTTGGTTGATTCCCCACAATAACAGTAGATTTTGAAATACAGCAGGAGATGGGTGGTTGAATATAGTGGCGTGTTGTCGGTTTATGGTAGTTTTGATTACATCGTCAACCAATGGTACATCAAGGTCTTTGTGTATATTATCATTTCTCACGTACCATGGTGCGTCGGTTATTGTTCTTAATGCTCTGTTTTGCTGAGTTTGGATCCTTTTTATTTGTGTCTTGCTGGCCATACCCCAGATAGAGCAGCCATATTGCCATATTGGTCTTATTAAGGTAATATATAATAAACGCTTGGTTTCCAATGATAGAGGTGACGTTCGCCCAAGCATGGGTTTGAGGAGATTCGTTCTGGAACGAAGTCTCTTAACCAATTCTCCTATGTGGTGATCATATGTGAGGCGTTGTTGTAGGTATACACCCAGGTATCTGACTTCTCTGGCTCTTGGGATTTGGTTGTTGTTGAGGATCAAAGGATTTGCCTGAAAATTCTTTTTCAGGGTGAATGTGGTAGCAGATGATTTGGTGTCATTTATGGCTATTCTCCATTCCTTCGTCCATTGTTGAATATCATCTAGGTGATTTTGGATATTGTTCGATGCCACTGTGCCACATGGGTCTCGAGATAAGATGGCGTGATCATCGGCGAACATGGCCGAAGTTGTGTTAGGAGATACTGGTATGTCACTCACGTAGATCAAAAGAGTATAGGTCCCCTAGACGCTTTCTTGCACCGATCAAAACTATTTTTAGTTGAACCAATCTTACTTCGTCCCAACAGAAAATCATCATCTGTGCCTGGAGTTGCTCTTTTCTTCCACGATTTCCAACTCTTCGTGTGTAAAATCAGCCGAATGTCTGCTTCAACTTCAAAATATTGCTAACTGCACTTTTACTCATTCAACACTTATTTGCTATCTCCCTTGAGTTGAGGAAGTGTCTCTCAGTGTCACTATTGCCTGCCTCTTATTTGGCGTGATATCAATGGCTCTCAAAAAGGTCTAAACTCAGCCGCGAAAAGTAAAACTGGACAGTGGAGAGAAACTACAAAAACAAACAGAAAATGACTTTCATGCATGGAAATAACAGTGGGAGATGACAGTTGTAGCCTTTGGACAGCCCTATCTGCTGACTATAGATTTACAACAATTACGCCAACGAATAAAAACTCGAAAACTATTATCTTCCAGCTTGAATACATTCATTCGCACAAGGATACCTGCGTATTCTGTTGTATAAATATAAATTAAAGAAGGGTACGCTTGAGATAATAAATAATGTTTTGAAAGATGCAGTTCAAAAGGATGAAAAACTGCAAAATCGGTGTGTCAATGGAGGGCTGACCCCAAAACACAAATTACTGAATACTTGAATATTTTGGAAATGCACGACTAAGCCATGACATGAATCAGTAATAGTAACATGACCCTTCAGGATAACTTTTGGATTCTCTAAAAGTTCGGAATTATTAGTAAAGACCTTACAAAATGTAACAGTGCGTTTGAGAAATTCAAGATATAAAAACCTACAAAATATAAATTATTTATCGCAGAACTAATATTTTCATTCCATCAATAAATACGGAAACGTGTATAATTTTCTCTCTATATATGTATATCAAGTTCCCTAGTTCATTTGTATATTTTTCTTTTCTTTTATGATTTCTTCTATTTAAATGAAGTTGTCGATTCAATCGATGCGTAATGCGACAACACAAGTTTAACCTGAAGGGGGAGTAGCATTGTGTATCGGAGTAATTGTTGTATGTAAAATTGTCGTTAATTATCTTGAAAAAATTGGTCTTACTCTGGTGTCTGGTTATGTTTTGAAGTTTTCTATATAAATAAATGCGTTTAAACCGAAAAATCTTAAGTATGCTGTTGGAATGTTTTTCAGTATGTTCGGATACCGTTGAATGTTGAATAAAGGTATAATGATTACAATTTTTTAATTACTGGTAACGCTCAAGACGCCTGTCGTTGTAATTAACGCGTTGATTAATTACGGGAAGTGTCGTTAATCACGTTAGAGGATCCAATGTCGGATCAACAACAACAAAAGCACCTGTTCGTTTAACCCGCCTTTTAGGGGAGAAGGCAGACGATGGCTTCTTGTAGGGCGAGGGAAATTCTTGACAGAGCTTTTTTTTCCCTGAGTTAGTGAAGTTTGTAATACTCCCATTAGTTCCATTTTCTTGTTTCTGACTCCAAATGTTTATAGATGCGTAAAATCAAAAAATCAAATTGAAAAATAAAATATGTCGAAGTCCAAAGCTTTTCTCCAAAAATACTTGAACAAACATGATGAAAAGTTTATCAAAAATCACATTTGAATCGACTATGCTCCTCCAACGTCGGCATCACTTTCGACTACTCCTAAGGTTTAATGTTTATACCTATGTTGAAATACAAGAAAGTCGAAATCTCCTAACTTTTAACGCTAGAGGGTAATTTTTGGTTTGGTTCATATAAAAATTAGTTTCTTGAATCGAAGAGACCACTCGGGTTGCTGTATGTTTGTCCGTTTGTATTTAACGCTACGAACGAGAATGGACACTACAACCAGCAGACCCTGAGTATGGTGGATACCATACCATTTAGATAAGCTAGAGAACAAGTTGAAGCATACTTGTTTGTATTTCTTGTAGAATTTCAGTTGTTCTTTTCGTGGGTTAGTTATCTGAGAGTATTTATTAAACACAGTCTCTGATTGTGCAGTTTAGTTCTAGTAGCTCAGTGATACGCATGTTAGTGCTACCTAACACAAAAATAATCAACCTTCGTGTAATAATTTACAGCGTTTTGAGAACATAATTGCAGTAAATCCTCGTATACCAAGTAAAACCTCGAGCGTGCTATAGGAATGTTCCTCACAATATTTTCAAATCCAGGCGAGATGATCACAATTTTTAAATTACAGAAAGCCCATAAGAACTTGTCGTTATAGTTATCGAGTTCGGTGGGCGTATTCTCCTGCTTCTGGCTCCACACCTCATATTTTTAGAAAACATGGTTATAGTAAATCTTTCAGAATTAATCAAAATATTGACCACCCTACAGAAATGTTTCTCATAAATGTTGAATTCCGTTGAAATGATCTTAATTTTTGGTGTATTATTTTCGACACTAAGCTTTCCTAATCTTTCCCCCGAAACTACTGTAACAAATTTAATGAAATTTTGTTCAAATTCAACAGTAATCCGGGAAGAGCCAGTAATCTCGGCATCTTGATCAATCAACCCTAAGGGATTATATTCAAGGATTAATCATTGAAAAATGGTAATCTCAACAACTTTTGAAGTAAGGAGAGTCTTTCTTGAGTTATTGAAGATTGGGATTACTGCAATTAACAGTCTAGGAAATGACGCTTGATAGCATGATTGAATCGGCAGGTAGGCTTGGTAGAGCGACAGGTACCTACTCTTGTATTCGACTCTGAATTTTGATTCCCTCAATATTCTTTGGTTTACGTTTCATGATGCGTAGAATCCAAATCGAAATGAAAAAACAAACGGACAATTTTAGAGCAACCTGAGCAAAATCGTTTAAGAATTTAAGGGCTTTAGATGTGAACAAATACAGCATACATTAAAACTATGTAAATGATTACATAAAGTTACATTATTCTTTATGAGATAACCGCAGCTTGTGCGTAGCATGTCTTGCAAGACATTCCAATCCCTAATATATGAGAGCATAGCATTAAAAAGGGTAATACTCTTTAATCGTCAACGAAAATGTTTGGAAAAAACGCTGCAAATTCTTTCACTGGGATTTATTATTCAATTGGCTTGCGTTCATGATTTGAATTTCTTCTAAGCTTTGGAGTGTGCGAGTTTCACAGGTGATAGAGCGATTATTGAATTTCAGGAGATATGCATAGAGCACATAAATCTGTTCTCAACCAAAATACCTATTTGGATTGATTAGTTGATCATATTTGTGTGCCTCCTGAGATTCAATAATCGCTCTATCACCTGTGAAACATGCACACTCCAAAGCTTAGTATAAATTCAAATCATGAACGCAAGCCAATTGAATAATAACCCCAGTGAATGAATTTGCAGCGTTTTTTATGGTTAACAGAATGCTTCAACCCTTGTATAGGCTACAAAGCCTTTTAAGAGTTCACTCCAGTATCCACATTACTACATCACTACGTCACTAGGTTACTGCTATCAAAACAAAAACAATTATAAACCAAAACCCCAGTCAAAGAGTTTGCAGCGTTTTTTTAATGGTTATCAGAATGCTTCAACCCGTTTATCGACTACAAAGCCTTTTAGGAGTTCACTCCAGTACCCACATTACTACATCACTAGGTTACTGATATCAACACAAAAACAATAATAAACCAAAATAACGCGAATGTTGCCACCATAAATCGGGCCATGACATTTTCAGGGGGGTTAGAATTTTTTTCAAGAGCGATTACAATGGTTTATTATTGAATAATAAACCAAAATGGTAATTATGTAACAAGTACTTATCTGAACGCTACTTAGTTCAAATAAATCTGTATACTAAGGAAATTTGTTACAACTTTTTCTATAATCCGCGTACAATCGATTGGTCCAGAAGTAGGATGAGAATACTGAAAATAAATGTGCAGAATTTGATGTGCCGCAACTTTTTAAAAATTGACATTGCGGATTAGTTACTTTTTTTTTATTTAACCACAATACGAAGGTAGTTAGGGTATTGTATAAAATTTTATATTTAATGTTGAATAAGTGTTAACGGACCAAATTTAATGAAATCACATATGGGGACTATGATCTTCCTACATCGGCATCTTTCTCGACTAACCCTAAGGGTTGACGTATTATAAAATCGAAATTTCTAAAACATTCGATGTTAGGGAGAAATTTTGTGACAGATTAAGATAGAAATTGGTTCCCTAAATGGAATGATACCACTTGGGTTGCTGTGCGATCATCCGTTCGCTCATGATTTGAAAAATCTTATCTTCGGGTAGTGGAAATCGGTCGTCTACGATCTGGTAGTCGGTCGACCAGGAAAGCCCGTTTAACGGGAGGTCTGAGTTAGACCTGGGGGCTGGCGGTCGCTCAAGTATTTTAACCTTAAATGCAGTTTTAAGATATGAAGTCAAAGTTTAGAATAAAGATAATTTATCACTGACTACGTCTAATGTACATAGACAGGTGATTTACGTTGAAGGGCTATCGAATACAGAAATAATAAACCTCTTTGTAATAATTTGCAGGGTTCTTTAGTTACTGATAACGGTCAAGAGCTTGTCGTCGTAATTAACGCGTTGATTAATTACGGGGGGGATGTCGTCAATCACGTCAGAAAATCCGATGGTACGGATCAACAACAACAAAAGGACCTGCTCGTTCAACCCGCCTCGTCCCCGGGGTTGTTCGAGGGGAAGGCAGGACCACGTCTGTATTTGGGGTTGTAGTGAAATTTCGCGATCAGTCAATTAAAAGCTGACGTCAATGACCCCTTTCCTGCCAACGGTCGTCGAGCTACACGTAAATACGATTAGTACTGTACGCGAAAGCTCGCAGAATCGTCTGACGAGGTAAAACTCGCGATGGGATGGTGTGAGGGGCGGGGGGTCATCGATTTCCCCCTCTACGGACCCTCGGGCGCCTTCGTTGTTTTAATAATAAATCTACCGGTCTGAAGGGCACAATAACAGTTGATCAAAAAGGGAAAAAGTCGAGGAAAAAAAAACTCTCGTCAATAAGTAGAGCTGGAAAGCCCGACTCGAGTCAAAACCGTTACGAGTTATCGCACAATATTTATGTTTCTGGGACGAAGTTTACTACCGTATTCTACACCCCGTAAAACGTGTTTGAGCACGCACAATATTTATGTTTCTGGGACGAAGTTTACTACCGTATTCTACACCCCGTAAAACGTGTTTGAGCACAGGTAGGTAGCAATACACTCACTCACATCATGCAGCAATGCATGGTGGAAACATCAAAAGAGCTATGCATAGTCCAAAATCTACCAAATTATTGCACAAAGTATATTTTTCTTGGTCGAACTCTCTTACTCCATACCTCATGAAATATGTCTGAGCATTGGTAGGTAGCAATACACTCACACGCATCATGGTGCAATGCATGGTCGAAACATAAGAAAAAAGCAATGCATTGTCAAAACCGTAACTAATTATTCACTTTTCTAGTTCGACGTTTACTACCGTATTGTCTATTACCTCCTCCTATTGACAGAAAATTCAAAATTCCCGAGGTTTGTTCCACAACTAGACTTAACTTGGAGTCAAACATTTTCTTCTGAAATAGTTAATACATTACCTTTCCTAGTGAAAATTGAATGGTTTGAAATATTTACCAATATTAAACCAGAATTTCAATTGATCACAATAAGAATAGATTTCCCTGATCAGAAACCTAATACGAAGGACCCTAATTGCAGTTAAAGTTAAAATTTTTTAAAATTGAGCTTCTCAAAATGGGCAATTGAACTTCAACTCCATTTCTGAACAATGTGCTGGAAGCTGTCAAATTTCATGGAAACATGAAAAATTAATCACGTTTCCAGTTGTAAGTTCGACTTTGCGATGTCGTATCATTTCACGGAGGAATTCCAGTTGATGACGAAAAACGTGAGGCAGTTATTAAAATCACTGGGGTTTATTATTCAATTTCATTCATTTGGCTTGCATTCATGATTTTAATTTCTACCAAGCTTTGGAGTGTGCGTGTTTTACAGGTGATAGAGCGATTAATGAATTTCAGGAGACATGCATAGAGCACGGTTCTTAACCAAAATACCTATTTGGATTGAACAATAGATCATATTTGTGTGCCTCCTGAAATTCAATGATCGCTCTATCACCTTGAAACACGCACATTCCAAAGCTTAGTAGAAATTCAAATCAAATTTGTTTTGATCCCAGTAACTTAGTGATGTACTGAACGTGGACCGAATGTCGGCAGCATAAATCGGGCCACACATCGGGAATGGTTTGATCTACGGACCTGGGGAGGGGCTCATTCGATTCCTCATGGAAAGTTCTTAAAAAAAAGTCCGAATTTAGGCCGCCTTGACTTTTTTTGAGGGTTTTAGGGAGTTTAAAAAACTTTGACAACCCTCAAAGAGCACTTTAAATTAAGTGAGATAGCTGGCTAAAGAATTGGGGCGTTGTCGGACCAACATGGATTTTTCCTGAAAATTTCAGATTTTTTGCTCCATCCGTTTGGGAGAAATCGTGCTTACGGCGGACGGATGGAAAATTTTTTATTGCAGATTTGGATTCTACACCCTTTGAAACGTAAACCATGAAATTTTCAGGGGGGGTTATTAGAAATTTGTTTTCAAGAGAGATTACAATGGTATATTATTGAATAGTAAACCAATAGCCGACGAGGAACCCAAGAGAAAAACTGTAAATGAATTGGCTCTACGAAATGTGTTACATTCTAAACCAAAATCTTAACTGATCTCAGTTGTAATGTCATGAATCTTTTGGGAATTATCGCTTGAGCAGAGACTGAAAGGATTGTCTCCAACACCTTACTGTCCGTAAAAGCAAAATTTCCAAGTTTTGTTCCATCACAAGGCTGAAATTTGATTGAGGAAAATAAGAACCATGATAATCAGTTGAAATAGACAAAGTCGCTGAAAAATCAGAAGGGAAATATAGTGGGCTGGATTTTGTCCAGCATACCATAGTACCATGTGCTATAGTAGGTACCATGTTTTGTCAGAGCGTGGTGTAATGTAGATGAATCTACTCTCCAAAATTTTTGTAGAACGTGACAGAGGGAGTTGGGATTATTTCGACTACCCTCCAATTTGAATATATTGACGGGCCAGATGAGGAAATATATAGATAGAAAGGGTGAGTGGATGGTGGAGGGGGGAGCGACGACACTTGACGTGACTGGATGACAGTTCGGCGAACCGCAATATCGGACGTCACAACGGTATTAGGAAGATGGGACAGGAGCCCCGAGGGAATACGAAGGTAAAGGGAGCGAGGGAAGAGGAGAAATTGTGACAGCGACGATGATATAAAAAGGGGTTATCAGGGTCGCAAAGAGGCGGAGGCAGTGGAGAGGCAGCTGACAAGACCAAGTACGAGGAAGTAGGTTGGAGACTGAATGACAGGGAATTGACGTTAGGAGGAAAATCAATATCAATGAGCTCGGAATCCAGTTAAAATCACTTCAGTCCCAGTTACCCTCCAAAGTTTCCCTTAGAACGTGTAATATAACATACCCCTGCAATGTAGTGCCTACATAATTTGTGTATGGTGAATATGCTGTGAAAATCGTACAGTTTTCAAAATTATTGCTCCACTCCGAACTTAACCTTCTTCAGACCTCGTCTATTTCAGTTTCTAATTTTTTTTTTTTTTTTTTTTTTTTAAATTAAATTTTCATTTTGGTTTATTGTTCAATAATAAACTATTGTAACGTTTCAAAGGGTGTAGCATCCAAATCTGCAATAAAAAATTTTCCGTCCGTCCGCCGTACGCACGTTTTTTCCCAAACGACTGGAGCAAAAAATCTGATATTTTCACGAAAAATCCATGAATGTCCGACAACGCCCCAATTCTTTAGCCAGCTCTCTTACTTAATTTAAAGTGCCCTTTAAGGGTTGTCAAAGTGTTGTAAAATTCCTAAAAACCTTCCATGAGGAATCGAATGAGCCCCTGCCCAGGTCCGTAGCTCAAACCATTCCCGATGTATGGCCCGATTTATGGTGCCAACATTTGCATCCACATTCACTACATCACTAGGTTCCTGCGATCAAAACAACCTCATAGCAATTCACTACCTAGTAATGTTGTGAATGTGGATACTGGAGTGAACTCCTAAAAGGGTTTATAGCCGATACACGAGTTGAAGCATTTTGATATGCATGCTCCGTCATACGAAATTTAAAATTTTCAAATAGAATATTTTCCCATTGTAATCGCTCTTGAAAAAAAAAACGCTGCAAATTCTTTCACTGGGGTTTATTATTCAATTTCAATCATTTGGCTTGCATTCATGATGTGAATTTCTACTAAGCTTTGGGTGTGCGTGTTTCACTAGTGATAGGGCGATTATTGAATTTCAGGAAATATGCATAGAGCACTTAAATCAGTTTTCATCCAAAATACCTATTTGGATTGATCAGTTGATCATATTTGTGTGCCTCCTGAAATCAATAATCGCCCTATCACCTTGAAACATGCACACTCCAAAGCTTAGTAGAAATTTAAATCATGAATGCAAGCCAGATGAATGAAATTGAATAATAAACCCCAGTGAAAGAATTTGCAGCGTTTTTTATTAACGTTACTCTTTTAATGTTAGTACATATTATTTTTGAACAATTTATGATATGGCACATGTGGTACAGTAGAACCTCGATGAACCGGCACCCCTTTAACCCGCACTCTCTGTTAACCGGCACCCCCCTGGCGCACATGGTTGTTGATATTTCATTCTTTTCTTATTAAAATCATTTTTCTCTTTTAAAATCATTTCACATTCAACACTGCACAGCAATCATGACGATTAGGACTAGGATTAGGACAATTGGCGTCGCTTTAACTGGCAAGGTAGTGAAAAGCTACGTTGCCACGCCAAACACTGTCTAGCGCCTACGTTGTACCGACGCTAGTGTTATTTCTGTTTTTCTGTTATCCGTCTATTCGATTATCCGTCACGTTCCCGGTCCCAAGGGTGCCGGTTAATCGAGGTTCTACTGTATATTTACTATCCAATGGTAGTTATAGAGGTTATCCCGCAAATGATTTTAAAAAGTTTTTTGAGTAGAACTAGACCGAAAATAGAGCAAAACGTCGCCAGCCGCACTTTTCTATCTCAACCCGTTCCTAAAATATGATTTTTGTTAACGGTTTTTCTTTTCTTTCAAGAAAACCAAGTTCTGTGCCATGAAAATCCATATTTTTCCAATTGAAATAACTTTTTCACCTCTTGACCACATTTTCGGATTCAGCGGTAAAACTTGAACTTCCACTCCATTTCCGAAAAAATGTACTGTAAGCAGTCAAATTTCAGGAAAACTTGAAAATTTAATCAGCTTTCAAGTAGTACGTTTAACCGGGATAAGTTTGTAGTACGGGTGTTACAGTAACAGTTACTGACACTACTTCTATAGTCTCGAAAAATACCAATATCCATGAACAAGCGCGATTGCAAGAAAACAACTGTCTTTGTTGTGCACATCTATCTCACGATGAAGCAGGATTGTGAGGTATCGTAAATTCTTCCGAAGGGCTATCTTAAGAATGATATTCTGAGAATTTTGCGCTGATTTTAGTTACGACGTGGAAGCACTTTCCACTAATACTAATTATTAGGTACCCTCCATGAGCTAATAAAGAATTCTATTTTTTAATGTTCAATAAATGTTCATTAATGACGATAAAAATAAACGAAATAGAAGAAAAGAACAAAATATATTAAATTAATAGGAACTAATACTAATTATTAGGTACCCTTCACAAAAATTACAAGCAATAAGAATGCTTCCGTTTGTTCTCCTCGAGCGAATTGAAGCTTGGGAGGTGGCGTTGTGGATTGTATAATCGCTTTACTATTTGGTCTATCCCTAGCCACGTCTTATCCGCCACCTGTTAAAAAACTTTAGGGCTCTGCATCCTGACCAGTTTTCAAATGGTGAGCGAACAGATTATTGTAAGGCTACCCGATTCGATTCATTTTTATCTAAATCAAACAAATAATTACCCTGTTGCATCGAAATTCTTCAGATTTTGTTTCTTGGACCATTACAATATTGAATATCCATCCGGTTTGATAGTCCTAGTGCCGAGTTGAAAATAGTACGCTTGAATTAGGGAATTGGTGTCTTCATAGTACAGTAAAGTTTGACTAGAAAACACTCAAATCTGAAAATGTTCATTAAACATTACTGAGGAAGTGACGAAAAGGCTCCTGTTGTGCCGAGTCGGGTTTGGGTTGAAGAAGGAGAAGAACGTTGGGGAGGCGCCAAAACTGTAGGTGTCTTCAGTTTTTGTCAAATATCTTGAACACCGAGAATGATAGAGCAAATACGACCCCATACAAATATAAAAGCCATTAAATTTACTATGAAAATGGTCATTTACGTTTCTTTGGTGAACCTAATCGTTTAGGGGATATGGAGGGAGAAAAGAGATATGTTGAGGTACAGCGGCGTAACGTTTTTCAGCGGGCCCCCCCGCTAAATATTTTCGGGGCCCCTCCCCCCCCCCATGTGGTTTTTTTTTTCTTTTGCGAAGCGTGCACTTCTTCAACGGTGATCGTAACAATACCTACCTTACCGTTGATGTTTATAAACTTTATGTTACATAATGGAATTTTTCTGTGTATCGTTAGTTCCGCTTTATTCATTAAAATTAAAAAAAAAAAAATTAATTTTGCGAGAGCGGGCCCGTTCCCGGACCCCCTTATAGCCCCCCCCCCCCGCATCGCGGGGTTCGCGGGGGTGTACGTTACGCCACTGTTGAGGTATGCTTTTAAGGTAAGCTTTCCTTCCACTTTCGGGAGATGAACCATTTTTTTTTTGTCTTAAAATCAAAATTTCCACTCATATTTTCCGTTAATTTATCTCTTTCTAATAGGTGATTAGCTTTCGTGAACTCCGCCTCAACTCAAATCACTCAATCGGGGTCAGTGATCCGGAGCTCACTGGACTCGAACACTCGTTTAGTTTATTCATCCTGAAAATGTTTTATCTCCCGTTACGAAGCCATCAGCCTTCTGTTCTGTCCCGGAGAGCGCAGAATTTATAGAGCGGAGGGCGCTATCGTGTTTACTCACGTGTGACGTATAGGTCGGGAACCACTACGATAAATTAGCTGGAGAACGATACGGTCGGGGGGAAAGTACTCGGTGTAAATTAAAGATAAATGGGATATGGGAGTTTAAACAACAGGAGGGAAGGGCCAGGTAATAACTTAATGGATTGGCTGGACAAATGAAGCAATATGAACTAGAGGCAACCGGGTGTTCTGATAATACAAGCTGCTAACAGAAAATTTGCGATTTTTCGAAGCTCATGAAGCTATTGAAACGGCTCCGTGTATGACATTGAAATTGTCAATGTGGAACTCCGTTTTGAGGCATTTTGAAAGGATTCCTGAATTTGAATAGTAGTATTCACTATTTTTTATATCGAAAGAGATTCTGCTTGAATTTATCCTGTTGATATACGGCATAACTCATGAATATGGTGTTATTTTATAAAGATAATTCGAGAAACTGGGACTTTTCATTGAAATATTCCCGGAAAAAGAATTTTTTTTGAACCATGGTCATCTAGCCCCCCACTCAATTAACGATATTATTATGACTATACAGAGTATTCAATACTTTATGCAAAAAAAAAAAAAAAAAAAAAAAAAAATTCTTGCATACAAGTCTGCAACGCATTAGGACATTTCATGTCTTTCCCCTCCCTCCTTCTTCCCTTCCATCTTCTAGCAATCTTGTCTTCCTCTGTGAATTACATTTTTTTCAATATAAAGAAAACAAAAATTAAACTCATATTTTTATTTATTATTTACATCCATACATATATCGTCGAGGGTAGTAAAAGAACGGTATGTTAAATGTTATATGTTCTACATGACAGTACATTAACCCCACTAACCATTGATTGCGTAGACAACAATAAACTATTTTCATATGTTGATGCTTGGGTAGCATTGATTACCTTGGTAACACTCAACTGTTTTCAAATTTGGATGCATGAGTGAATACACTCTGCTGATCAAGACCCTCTGCACCTTATTGTTCACGTCCTAAGGAGGCTACCAGCCAAATCATAATAATCATATAGCCAAATTTCAGCTATAATCATATAGGTACCTAACTACCTCACTTTTAAGAATCATAAATGCTTGCATACGAGTCTGCAACACATTGGGACATTTTCTTCTGTGCATTCGAGCCAGACTACATCACCTACTCCAGTAGCGTTGTTGTTCATGTCCTAACGAGACAAATTTCAGCTTCCTACGGTTGATAGGAAAGAAGTTAGCTTCAGTAGCCACTCTGCTGATCAAGACCCTGTACACCTTATTGTTCATGTCCTAAGGAGGCTACCAGCCAAATTTCAGCTTTCCACAGTTGATAAGAAAGAAGGCTTCAGGAGTCACTCAGTCGATCAAAACCCTCTGCACCTTATTGTTCACGTCCTAAGGAGGCTACCAGCCAAATCA
The DNA here is from genome assembly GCA_031894815.1 of Creontiades dilutus. Lineage (NCBI taxonomy): Eukaryota > Metazoa > Arthropoda > Insecta > Hemiptera > Miridae > Creontiades > Creontiades dilutus. The sequence continues at coordinate 215,162 of JAVIWC010001691.1, read as the reverse complement.
TAATAATCATTGAGCATATTTCGTTACATAACGTAACGTGACATAACGACAATTTGGTTGTGTGCCATAGCAAAGATATGAAATGTCAAAAAAAGGGTTCGTGTGAAAATTGAGCAAAACGCCGCCATCCATACTTTTCTATCCCAACCCGTTTCCGCGATATGATGTGTTGAAGGATATGAAAACCCATCTTTCTCCTCCTAAAAACAACTTTTTTCAACTACTAACTTATCATAAAAAAAAACTAACTTCCAAGGACTCTAATTGCAGTTAGGACGTTCAACACGTAAAAATAAGTTTTTCCAAATACTCGAACTGTAACTCCATAAAAAAATATGGTGGATGGTCTGATATTTCAATAAAAGTTGCAAGTTTAATCTGCTTTCAAGTGGCAGGGTCAACTCTGCGATTCCTTATCGACTTTATGATGAAATTGCAGTTTGAAGTGGGAAAAACGCTAGGCACTATCTAAAACACGTAGTGAGAGAGACCCCTGGGGTAAATGGTGCAAAAAGCCGAACGGTATTCATTTGAAGAATCATGAAAAAATGTTCTCAAGTCTTAAATGGTTAATAAACAGTATGAAACATGAACTTGGCGATTCCATATCGATTTCATGGATAAATTCCAGTTTGCGGGCAAAAATTGGGTACCTTAGGTGCTCGTATTTACACCTTATGCTTTCAGTGCAATATCACGAGGGTAGTACATAAATGGTGGGTACAAATTTTGCACTGTTTACAAAACTTTTCACAGTTTAGAATCAATTTTCCAAATTTATTAATTTCCCAGCTTATATTGTTCGAGCTTTTATTCTTGGGGAGGTTTTATTCTGTCTTTGGGGTATCAACATTGCGTCCCACATTTTTGGGGGTTTAAACTGGGATTTCTCCATGAGATCGATACAGAATCGCAAAGTTGATCGTAGCGTTGGAAAGGTGATTAAGTTTGCAACTTTTCCTGAAATTTGACTGCTGCCAACACGTTTTTGGGAATGAAATTAGAGTTCTAATATTTTCAGACATTTAAGTTTTTAATGTTGACCGCTTCAACTGCAATTAGGGTCCTTAGAAGGTTTTGATTATGAAACTGCACTGAGCATGTGACAAATTTAACGTTGAATCAGTTAAGTGTCCATTCTATTCAAATGCGACTAGGTGCAGGTAATTTTGGTTTATTATTCAATAATAAACCATTGTAATCGCTCTGGAAAAAAAATTCTAACCTCCCCTGAACATTTCATGGTTTACGTTTCAAAGGGAGTAGAATCCGAATCTGCAATAAAAATCTTTCCGTCCGTCCGCCGTACGCACGATATTTCCGAAACGGCTGCAGCAAAAAATCTGAAATTTTCAGGAAAAAGTCATCTTGGTCCGACACCGCCCCAATTCTTGAGCCAGCTCTCTCACTCAATTTAAAGTGCCCTTTAAGGGCTGTAAAAGTTTTGTAAAATCCTGAAAACCTCAAAACTAGTCGAATCGGCCTAAATATTTTCCTATTTGAAGAACATACCATGATTAATCGAATGAGCCCTTCCCCACGTCCGTAGGTCAAACCATTCCCGATGTATGGCCCGATTTATGGTGTCAGCATTTGCGTTTTTTGGTTTATTATTGTTTGTTTGTAACCTAGGGATGCCGATAGCGTCGAGTTGTAGTGAATGTGGTTACTGGAGTGATAGCCGATGTGGATACTTGTAGTTTATAGCCGATACACGGGTTGAAGCACTCTGATATGCATGAAACGCTGATAATATATAGGTAAATATTATTACTGGGGATTATTATTCAGTTGGCTTGCGTTCGTGATTTGAATCTGTACTAAGCTTCGGAGTGTGCGTGTTTTACCGGTGATAGAGCGATTATCGAATTTCAGGAGATATGCATAGAGCACGTAGGTAAATCGGATCTCAACCAAAACACCTACTTGGATTGATCAGTTGATGATACTTGTGTGCCTCCTCTACATCAGTATACCTTTGGCTACATCGTTTAAATTTGGATTTGGGGAAGTTTTAACGCAATACGAGTGCTAAAGGACTTAAAAAATTATAGATGTTTTTATTGTGGGGGGGGGGGGGGGTATTGAGGTTCAACAAAAAAAACGCTGCAAATTCTTTCACTGGGGTTTATTATTCAATTGGCTTGCGTTCATGATTTGAATTTCTACTAAGCTTTGGAGTGTGCGGTTTCACAGGATAAAGCGATTATTTAATTTCAGGAGATATGCATGGATCACGTAAATCTGTTCTCAACCAAAATACCTATTTGGATTGATCAGTTGATCATATTTGTGTGCCTCCTGAAATTCAATAATCGCTCTATCCTGTGAAACACGCACACTCCAAAGCTTAGTAGAAATTCAAATCTTGAACGCAAGCCAATTGAATAATAAACCTCAGTGAAAGAATTTGCAGCGTTTTTTCATGGTTTCCGTCACTGCAATTTCAAAAGTTGGCCAAAAAACTAACATTATATTATCCATAATATAAAAAATAATATTAAATTTAATATTAATGTTGAAATAATACTAAATTTTTCTATTTCTCCGCTAAGTACTTGATAAAATGTCATTTTAAAGTTTAAAAACTCCACTTTTTCCCAGGAAATCTTGAGTTTCCTTAAAAAAGACCCTACATAAATACCTCCGCAATTTCGTTATTTATAGGTTATCTAGTTGCACACTTCAACTAATAAAAGTTTTTGTTTTCAGTTTACTTTCTGTGCTCGCTTTTAAATTTTTCAGGGGTTAAACTCGGTTTTGGTGTGATCATTCGATTCTTCATGTAAAATTACTAAGAGAAAGACCCCGACTTGATGATTTTATGGGTGGTAATATTTTTAACAATCATAAACCGATAGAAGTAATATATGAACGGTGTCGTAAAAGGCCTGTCTAAGACAGAACTAATAAATGGCTCTGCAATAATTCGCAGGGCTTTTATATTTTAATGTTATAAGGTTACGGCGTTTGAAGTTCTACAATATTTCGCTCAATATTTAATAAAAATCCATTAAAAATTCGTTGGAGGAGTGAAAAGTTACGGCGCCTCCTTAATCCTTGATCCTGTAATAAGAAAAATACCGATTTTCTCGCTTAAGGGTTAGCGTTACAACGAGATTTTTCTCGACCTCTTACGCCCCTTAAAGAACGTTTAGTTAATTAAAAAATGAAATAAAGGAAGGGAAAATAAGGGGACGGTAGAAGTGTTTGAAATACTTTTGGCAGTTACTTTTAATTTATTATCGCTACGCTGCTGTTAAAAGAATGAAGGGAGGGGTGTAAATGTATTAATGGAGGGTTGAAAAGCAAGAGGAGTGTAAGAGAGAGAGATTGATTGTTCGATCGTTTAAAAATCTAATGTATCATTTTGATACAACGGGTGTTCTGAGGGGGAATGGGTTATTGGAATCACATAGTTGACTTCTATTTGGCCATTTTGATTGACGTATTAGAAGAGTATATAAAAAAAATAAAAAATACAAGGAACGAAATTATTACTAGGTAGAAGTATTCAAGTTGGCACATTTGGAATTTTTTGCGGTAAGTGTGAGCTGAATAACTTTTTGATAGCATTCGTTGATACCACAAAATGAACAGTTGTGAAGATTTAGTGTTGTTTGGTCCTGAGGTCATTCTCGTCCATGGCTGTCATTTTCAATAAAATTCGTACTGGTACAATTCAATTGATTCAAATTGATTCAACCAACCAAGTAGTGAAAACTGGGATAGGCGCGGTATCAAATTGATACAAAGCCCAATAAAGCAAAGGAAAGACAAAAGAAAACTTTTGTTGGTATCAGGTACATCATTTCACACGTATACCTATTGTTTACTTGAGAAAAAAACACATTACAAAAACATTGTCATAAAAATATTGGTATAAATTGTTATAAGAAAAAACCTGAAGATCAAGAAAGAAGAAGGCCACCTTCTATATCTTTCTCTCCTATTATACTATGTATTTTGTCATACTAACACATTACAGCAGAGTAATAAAACGCTCACAGTACTTCCCCCTCCCCCCGACCCCGCCAGTGAAGGAAGGAGGGCCCCAGCGGGGGGAAGCGAAAGGGGATTTGGGATAAACAAGTTATTCATTTCTTTTTAACCTGCGTAGCAGGGCCGTTAAACTAGTTATACTATGTATTTTGTCACACTAACACATTACAGTAGTAATGAAGTACTTTAATAGTAAAGTAAGCAAGGAATTTCCCCTTGGGTTTTCGTCCGAGTATTCGAAGGTGTCGCGGACGTCGCCAGCCGTCCTCTAGAGAGGATCAGAAGTAGGTCTGACGATTTCGCTTGTGGCTTCCCATTGCCTCACGCCCCTGGGTTGGGAGCGATTTGGACTCACGTGATATCGAGATCAGAGGTGAACTGTCTAACGACAGGTATACAACACTTGATAGTATTTGGCCCTAATCATTGGTACCTGCCGGATTCGAACCGGGCTAATCAGTACTCTCACTGAAAGTAAACAGCCTAACGACTGATGCATAGTTCGCTCGGACAACGTGTCCCCTGCTAACACATTATTGATATTGCCTCAAGAGGAGCATATTTTTAAATCTTGACTTGAAGCTACTAACAGATTTATCAATGTCGTAGAATTGCACATTTTCGTTATAAATCCTTATTCCAGATACATGAAACGATCTGTTGTACATCATTGTGCAGTGTACCGAAATTCTGAGAGAGAGAAAATTAATTAATGACGCTTTATTTATAGATCTGCACCAAAATAGAGCCTCAAGGCCCCCCTTCCTTTTTTGACAAAAACAAATTAATATACATTTAGCTAGTAATTTAATTCAGACTTTACTATAATATTATTGAAATAAAAATCGAGATAGAGTGTGCTCTGGTATGTTGAACATTACAAAAATTAAAATTTAAAGAATTTTGGGAAAATTGAACAAACTTTCTGAGAAAATGATCCGTTTAAAATACAAGAGAATAGACCATTCCAATTATTATCATTATTATTAATCAGATAGATAGATAGATAATTCTTTATTGCTTCATAGACATTGACATCTATAGCAATCTCTAAAACGGCCAACAGTATGCCAGAAAATCAAATAAAAATTTGAAAAAATAAATAAATAATAAAATCAAAAGTTTTTTGACACATTTCTTTCTTCTTTTCTTCCCAATTTTTTCTCTTCTTTCTTCCTCCTTTTCTTGTTTCTTTTTTCTTTCTTCTTTATTCTACTTCTTCCCACGTTAGATGCTCTTGACTATTGATCGTAGTTCGCTCGCCTCTCTCAGATAGAAGAACAGCCTGTTACCAACTCTACGCTCATATGTCGTCAATATACGTTTATACTGCTCACTGAATGACAGGGGCAGCGCAAGCACTTGGATAGAAATTTCAGCCGGGGGGTGGACAACATAGGACACTGAAGGACAAATTGAAGTGCAGAGTCGTCCATATTCCAATTGCAGATGGGGCAAGAAGACGGCGAGGACCTTAAGGCCCGAAACCAGAATCCTCGAATTGTATTTTAGAAGCACACGCAGCTGGGCCAAAGGGTCTTTAATAAACATTGGCCAGTCCTGAGCGAGATAGTGCTGAATGTGAAGCTAGGATTCCTGGTAGGCAGAGGATCCATAGCCCGGGCAGGCTTGAGAAAGCACAGCCATCTGCAGATCGATGTTCCTGGGGATGAAAGGCAGGGAGTTCAGGAAACCAACAAGCCCATAACGGTCAGCCGGCGATAGACTGGTGTCAGCGGGCAGGCTCATTCAAAAGCCCCCACAACGTCCTAACTGGTTGAACCAGTTACATCTGGGATTACACGATGGATTATTATTAATAATCATTTGAAGCCAATCATTTGTCTTTAGGTATATTCTTTTTTTCAAATCTATTCACCAATTTATCTAGGTTAAATAAAAGAGGATTTTTATCCCAAACCTTTATCGCTTCATTAAGGAAGGAGTGCTCATATGTACGTCATGCGTCGTGGTCCTGTGTTGGGGAATCTGAAGTTGATTCGTTTGCTCCACGAGTATTTGAACAATGTACACCAACCATAAAAACAAACCGATCTGTAAGATATAGGTACCCTACGGGGTACCTGTTTTCAAAATTTTGAACTAAAATAAACCTACTCTGTACTTCCTTCATTCCTTAATCTTTAACCAACCTGACTTCACAAAATAGGGTGGGACATGCTCAAGAATAGGAAAGCGATATATGGAACGCATACAAACGTTCCGAACTGAACTCTTTGCTGAGTATTGAAACCAACTCGAAGAGGACGAATTGAATGACGAATCAACCGAAATTTCTAAGGAAAAATTGAGGTTTCAGCTTTCAATTTCTTCAATTTTTTTCACTGAGTTAGGGAAGGGGATGTTGAAGATGTCCCACGTTTCTTGAATTTCAGCCAAAGAAAAGACAATGTTCTTTCTGTACAATCCTACTAAAACACCTTCCTCCCCTTCTCATCTCCCAACTTTATACATTTACTGCCCAGTCTTTTATATATAATACGTATATATTTATTTACCCCACTCCTCGGGAGATTTTCCCCCTCCTTTTCCCTTACAACGTTGTTCGGTTCCTATCTCCATCACGCTTTCCATCCGCCCCCCAACGGAGCGAACGAAACACGCAGATAACTGATAAGGGGTTGGAAGCCGGATCACGAGGCTGACTTCCATTTGGATTATAAATATTCCCTCTTCCACTGCTATCTCTGGTATCCTTTTTCCTTAATCCCTGAACACCCACGCGATATCATTTTCAGTCTCGGTTTATTAAATAAGAAAGGTTACTCCGCTCTTCGACCTCGGTCAATCCTAACGGTTGAAATTGAAGGGCTGAAACTTCAAAAATAACACTATTCGAACTAAACAACGTATAACACAATTGTTTTTATGTTCGTTATTGATAGGGATGACTCAAACAATCGAATAGGCCCTCACGGACCCAATCACGTTCATCCGTTTGCTCTCCCTAAAAAACGTCGACACGGTTGTCAGTGAACGTGGATCTCATCAGCTGATATATTTGAAGTGGAATTTCTTTCGAAATCCGGGTTTTCAAGTCTTACGTATTGGACAACTGAAGATTGGGTATAATTTTACCTTATTAAATTTCATTTGTTCTCGTGGATTTCTACGTCGTGCCCACACACTGTATTTTGCACCATTGTAGGTGTTGACATTCCATTCACCTACCCCTCTGGAAAATATAAGCTTATAACGTGTATTTTCGATCGCATCAGATCGTATATTTGCAGCAGAATTTCGTTTGAAGAGTTTCTTTTGAAATCAGGGTTTTTAAATCTTATACTTACCTAATCTTCACTTGGAATGTGGACTTAACTTTCCCAACAAAAACCATTTTATTGGATAGTAATGTCAAATTTTCATTTCCCTGTCTTCTGTATTTTACACAGTGGAATGTTATCGCCATTTTCATTATTTTTATATTAGATTATGAAAATTTACCAGTAACTCATTTTCGGATGTAACTAACATTGGAATTATTGGAATCACAGAGTACTTATTTTGAAAAAGGGTTTTGATTAAATTTAACGGCAATATCTTGTTAAGCGAAGAACGTATATATTAGTATAATAACGAACAATCATTATAAGTTCAATATTTGAGGATATATAAGGAGAGTTACTGCCCTTGGTTGTAGCATGTATTACATGGGTAGGTAACATTTTATCGTGAACTCTAAACGTGCCCTCCTTTTGTGAAGCCCCTTCGGGCTCCTTTATGCGTTTATTAACTCCAGCAGGTTATTGTTGATTCATAACAGGGTCACATTGTGTCCTTCGAAAGGCCCTGTGGGAAAGGACGGCACGAAGCCCATATCCTTTTCTTTCATAACTTGTATGTATACATGAGGGCCTTTAGAGCTTCCACGGCCCGTACAAGAAAGGAAAATGGGTGTTAAGTGGAAGACGGAGTAGACGCGAGGGGGAAAGGGGGGTTAGGTGGTTAAGAGGGTATTAAACGGGGCAGAATAGGTGTCTGTTGGGTATTATATTCGCCTACCGCCAAGTTTCTATTAGGTTCCCCAGACATTACGCTTGAAAAGTTGCCTAAGGGCCACCAGCCAATATCTACAGACTCACAACTTGGAGTGAATGGTCTGGAGGCTCGCCATCAATAACCGGTCGATGAATGTGACAGCCCGGATGAATCCTAATGGTCAATATCACCTGCTTCACTTTAATCAAAACACTGAAAGATCTTGACGAGTGTATTGTTTACATTTGCGTTTACGTTTACGTTTCGGGTGTAGAATCCAAATCTGCAGTACCATTTTTTTCGTCCGTCCTCCGTACGCCGTACGCACGATTTCCCCCAAACGGCTGGAGCAAAAAAGCTGAAATTTTCAGAAAAATCCATGTTGGTCCGACAACGCCCCAATTCTTAGCCAGCTGTCTCACTTAATTTAAAGTGCCCTATAAGGGTTGTCAAAGTTTTGTAAAATCCCTAACAACCTCAAGAAGAGTCAAGGCAGCCTAAATTTGGACTTTCCGTAGCTCAAACAATTAATGTCAGGCCCGATTTATGGTGCCAACATTTGCATCCACATTCACTACGTCACAAGGTTACTGCGATCAAAACAGAAACAACAGCTTTTTTTCCTTTGTTTTTCTTTTTTGTTTTGATCGCAGAAACCTAGTGATAAAGTGAACGTGGATACTGGACTGAACTCCTAAAAGGGTTTATAGCCGATATATGGGTTGAAGCATTCTGATATGTGTGCTCCGTCTTACGAAAATTAAAAGTTTTCCATTGTCATCACTATTGAAAGAAAAAACGCTGCAAATTCTTTCACTGGGGTTTATTATTCAATTTTATTCATTTGAGTTGCATTCATGATTTGAATTCCTACCTACTAAGCTTTGGAGTGTGCGTGTTTTACAGGTGATAGAGCGATTATTGAATTTCAGGAGATATGCATAGAGCACGTAAATCGGTTCTCAACCAAAACACCTATTTGGATTGATCAGTTGATCATATTTGTGTGCCTCCTGAAATTCAATAATCGCTCTATCACCTGTGAAACACGCACACTCCAAAGCTTAGTAGAAATTTAATTAATAAATACAATCCAAATGAATGAAATTGAATAATAAACCCCAGTGAAAGAATTCGCAGCGTTTTTTTTATTGATCCTCAATACCCCCCACAATAAAAACATCTATCATTTATCAAGTCACTTTAGCACTCGTATTGTCTAAAACTTCCCCAAATCCGAATTTAAACGACGTAGTAGTAGACTTATGAAGAGGAGGCACACAAATATGATCAAATGATCATTCCAAACGAGGTATTTTGGTTGAGAACCGATTTACGTGCTCTATGCATATCTCCTGAAATTCAATAATCGCTCCATCACCTGTGAAACACGCACACTCCAAATCTTAGTAAAAATTCTAATCATGAATGCAAGCCAAATGAATAAAATTGAATAATAAACCCCAGTGAAAGAATTAGCAGCGTTTCATCCATATCAGAATGCTTCAAAACTTGTATCGGCTATGAACATTTTGTTGTTGAATTTCATGTCGTTAATTAATATTTATTCACTTATTACAGATACGAATATTAGCAGAATTTTACTCGAGTTTAATTGAAAATTCAGTATCTGATTCTGTATTTTAGGCCGCCTAGACACGGAGCTACAAAAAAAGGAACTGACCGAAGACGCAAATTAATAACCAGTTTGGTATTTTCCTTTTGTAATTGAATGGGAAGCCGCACGCGAAGCTCCTAATTTAACTCAGATTCGATTCACAGAAAGCAATTAGTAACTCGTTGCCCGGTAACTCGCATGTATACTCACCTATGATTTGAGTTGCGAACTCGGATTTAATCGAAAACCAATACCTATTTGGTTTAGTTATTAAACAAGTTCCACGGAATTATAAATTTAAAAAAATCTACCTTAATACATTCTGTAGCGTGAAAGGAATTTTGCTCCACATAAGCCGATCTCTTCAGAAGCGACGAATATCCTGATTTGAAGCTTTTTTCTTGGCATGGATGTTTCCAAATACGTCTGGCGATTTATATTCATTTCCTGCTGTGGTAGTTAGGCATGCAGCATTATGGTTTTCTCATCAATTGACTCTTTCGACACTCCACCTACGATGTCCATTATGGTACTGGACATCGGGAATTTCGGTTAGAGATGAGTACCCACCTAGTATGTAGAGCCAGGTCACCAATCAATTTGTAACTAGTCATGAACCCGAGTTACCAAATGGTGCTGTTACCAACTAGTACCTAGAGGGTATCTCCAAGTGTAGAGGGCCAGATAGTTTGTTTACCCATCACAATTGTTTTGTTTTGACTCCAAGAGCTCGTAGCAGCTCAGGAGATAAGGGTAGGTAGGTGAAGAGCCCTTTTAATCTCAGAACCGTGACGTCACGTCATCTGCATACGGCCTTGTTTTGGGGAACCGTGCCGCGTCAAGAAATCGCCTCTGTAGCGTGAGGCAGTAAACCATTTCACGGCGAGCTCGAGGAAAAGCCCCCGCCGAGGTTTATTCTCTCATTAACGAGAGCCTTAGGTGGGGGAAGAACTAAAGGCCTCTAAATTACCGCAAAAGTAACGCGAGGAGAGGGCAGAGACGGCACCATCCGCCCCTGAAGAGAATATAAACCCTCGAGATAGGGCGTGTGGCTTTGCTCCCTTTCCGAAGGGCCGAGGTGTCGTTGTAAATCCTATCACCTCCTTCATCCTTTCCACTTTTCCCTCGACCCCATTTTATAGGTCCTCATTCCGTAATGAACCCCTTTTCTTCCTCCATAGATAAACTATGGAGCGTCGAACCATTTCTTGACTCATATTATCTTATGATGGGTTGTGCGATAACCGTGAAAATATGTCCCATTCATCCGTTTAACGGAAATATATCGGTTAAATACCAACATCTTTTCAGTATTGTAACAAGGAGGGTGATGAAATGGCATAGGCGAGTAGTACCCGCAACACCCGGAGGATTACCGCGTCGATAGAAGGTGCCAGGCTATGGAGGCTCAAGGAAAAGAATCGTGAAATTGGGAACAAATCCATTCCATTTCAGAAGCCACCTCAAGAATAAAAGTAGCAAAAGTTCAACTATTATTAATTGGGAATGTCATTGAATTGAAATTGCTTCTATAGTTAGAAATGGTTTATAAACGCTACCTAACGTTTATCTACTACCTTCGTGATAACCCTTAACTACGAGCACATAAGGCCCTTAACGTTTGAAACAAAAAACTTGACGGAATGGTCAAGTAATTGCCCCTTCTAAGGGCTGAATGCTAGCATTGCCTGCATCACCCAGATCATAAGGACGCTAGGAGGCTCCCAACTATGCTCGGAGACGGCGGATTCAGGGATCGCGAAGGGGGAACTAAGAAAAATCCATCGCAGTATCAAGATTATTCAAGACGTGAAGATGATGGATGAAGGGCATTATTAGGGCTAAAATTATACGAGTTGGTGAAAATAAATTGGGAACAACCGTAATTAACTCAAAATCAGAACTGAATACATTTATATATATTTAACATATACCGGGTGTTCGGTATAAGAACGCCGAAACTTCAGGGATCGATTCAGCAACAAATTTTACCTCAGTAGTTTTTTTTAGTCCGCTCCTTTTCGGCCTAAACTACATCAAAGTTTGTTTTCTCGTATATTCGACATTACTTCATTGACATGGCTATAACTCCCTTAATTTACAAAATAAATTAATTTTAAATTTGTGAGGTGATGGAATGGTATAGTTGCCCCTTCCAGTGAACTGAATGCGGATATAATGCTCCGCCACGCTCAGAGGGTGACCCAGACGCTTGAAAATGTCTGATTCATCTCCCAAGGCGACGGACTCTGAAATGATCGTTAAATTTTCTTCAATTTTCATTGAAAAAAATGTTCTTTTCAAGTCACGTCGTACATGGTTTTTTCTAGCCTACACTTGAATTTTTGTCAATCTTCAGCTTCAAACTCCAAAACAATTTGTAATCAATAAATAATTAGCTTTCGATTTTCTGTAAGTTATACTAAGTGAAATTGAACTTCCACCGTACTTATTTGATATTTCCTATTAGCTTTCCGGGTCCGTTCTGAAAATTGATTTTTCTCACATTTGTCGTTCATGGAACGTAAACAATATGACATAAACGTAATTCGTAACATTCATAAACGTAATTGAACGAAGAAGAGTTATGGGGTAACTTGTTTAATGAAGTGGATTTATACATATTATATGGATTAGTGATTTACGTAGTTGGGTTATTCTAAAACAGAAATAATAAACCTCCCTGTAATAAATTACAGCGTTATGCTTCTTCTGTAAAAATTATTTTACGGACTTGAGTGAATTTCAGAATTATTTCATTAATCTTTGGAAGGCAGTGGCATTAGTGATAACTATGGAGCCAAATTGGTACAAAACGAACCGACGTATACATTATGAAGTGACACTCCCACTCACCGTAGTGCAACTACAAGGACACCTGTCAATCTCAGAAGTCAACGTGAAAAAATCGGATTTAACAGCTGGGGAACTCCAACAATTAGCTTTACAACACCTAGCCAAAAGTACGTTGGGATTAAATGCTTCCTATACACATCCCTAACACTCGACAAACCACCTGGAATTGGAATTAACGATCCACAAGAACAACGGGAATATAAGTACGCGCTTCTCCAGATCATGAAAATAATGGGCTTTGAGCTGGTAGCAATATGATTTGCAGTAAGACTCCAACTAATAAGAAATAAAGATGTTGGAGACGCATTAATAATGAATGATTTCGATCTGCAAGTAGGAGTATCCGGGGTGTTCAGAGGGAAGGGCCCGACACTATATGGTGATTGAAATAGTGAGGCTACTTATAGCAACCATGCAGAATATCCAAATACAATGGGTACCTATTCACTGTGGATTAGTGGGAAACGAAGGAGCAGATAAGATTGCCTTAAACTCAGAAAAATCACAAATATCGAAATCCCCGAATATGTGGCTTTAGCTGTCTGCAATACCAAGATGCTTCAGATGCAGCAACGATCGGAAAGTGTGGGCGAATTTCATTTCCGAGTGTGCCCACGCATCAGAACGCCCCCATGGCTCAATAAGTTGAAAATGTCCCCAGAAAAATTGGTAAGCCTCATCGGAATCAGGACGGGACATGGGGAAAAAATCAAATTTCAAATTTTTGTGGCTACGCTTCTAGCCAACTTTGTGACCAGTGCGATGTATTGTAGGATGAGGGGCATTTATTCATGGACTACCAGAAATACAATGAAGAGAGAAGAAAACATGAAATAGTTCTCAACCGTCAAGCATCCTTCGCAGATATACTAGCGAACTTGGATCGACGAGGGTGCAACAATATACTACAGTTCTTGGAAGACATAGCGGTGTCATTTTGAACACAGAAGTTAGGACATTAATTTTCATTTTCTTAAGAAGCTATATGTTCCGTAATATTATGCTTACAGGAGCATAATAACACACTGGTACCGGAGCGCTGGTATAAAAAATGTTGCTCCCTCGACAATCTAATATTCCTGAATCACACTTCCCCCTGTTTCAGTAATATTGTTTGACTCTCCGCTTTAAGACCCTTCCGCCTCACCCTCGGCGCCTCCTGGCAACTCACCTTCTCTAATAGGAAGCAAGTTATTTAAGGGAACGGCTAAATCACATTACCGCAAAAAACTTCCCTAAATTCCAACGTGGCCGTAATTTCTTGCCCCCGCCCTATTCTAACACCCTGCGCTTGGAATTGTTATTGCTATTGCTCCAATTCCAGGGGAATCGCTTCCGGACGTGACCCGAATGTTAACTTCCGGACTTAAGCTTCCGGTTCTGACTCTGAACTTATTGTTCGCCGTTTGTCACTTAATTTATGTGAAGTGGCCGCAGATATTTTCTCCGGCTCCTTGAGGGTTTTCTCATTTTGAGCTTGGAAATATTTATCACGTGTAGCCACGTCTTCGCTGAATAGTAATAGGCGTTCTAAGTCTACTTGGCAGATTGTTACGAAGTGGTTCATTATCGTGTTGCCCTTGTAGAGGCTCAACTGTGATGTGTGTAGTGAGCGGAAGGAAACATTGAAAGAAACTCAAATCTATAATAGGTTACATATTACTTCAATGCTTTAGGAAGGAAATCAATTCTGAAAATTCAAACAAACACGTGTTTCAAGGCAAACGATAGGCTAGAATTCTTCACCCTGAATACTACATAATAATGTAGTACATAATATTATTATGTACTGTGCGTAGGGTTTTTAGCTAGGGAGTGGCGCTAGGGCGCTCTATTGATTGAGGTCCTCTGTCGCAATGAATCTTTCTCTATCCAGGTTCGAATGTTTTTATCAACGCTTCACTTTTACCAAATTGAGAACATTCAAAACCAAAATGAAAACTTTCCAAACCACTTTCAAAACGAGGCTTTTCAAATCAATTTCAGAATTTCCCAAACCAATTTTAAAACTTCCCGATTCAGATTGACATCATTCCAAACCGAAATGTGAATTTCCCCAACCACTTTGAGAACTTTCCTCGAAGATTTGAGATTTTTTCAAATTGAAATGAGATTATTCATGAAGAATTGAGAACGTTCCAAATCGAATTGAACACCGTCCAAAATAATTTGAGAACTTTCTACAATTAAAATGAAAACCTTCCAAACCAAAATGAAAAACAATCCAAATGAGTTTGGGGAAATTTCAAAGCAATTTCAGAAATCCAAACGTATCGGAGAACTACACTAACAAAATTGTGTATTTTACAAACCACTATGTCAACTATCCGAACGACAATGAAAACTTCACGTGTCGAATTGAAAAATTATTTGGGAGCTTCCTAAAAACTTTGAAAACTTTTCAAACCGATTTCAGAACTTTCCTAACAAATTCAAAAAATTACGAAACCCAAATGATAACTTTTCAAGTCGTTTTTGAAAACTCTTCGAACGATTTTGAGACCTACCCAAACCGAATGGTGTGCTCTTCAAAGCAAGATGCGGACTTACCAAATACAAATGAGAACTTTTCAACCCAATTTGGAAAACTCTACAAAGACTATTTTTGAACTAACTGAAAAACTCATTGAAAAAAACATTCTATACCAAAATTAATATTTTCCTTAGCGAAATGAGAAGTTTTAAAACCAAAATTAGAGCTTTCCGAACCGGTTTTAAAACCGTCCAAGCTAAATGGAGAACTTTAAAAACAAAATGGACAACTTTTCGAACCAAAATGAAAATTTTTTGAAAAAAATTGCTAAGTTTTCAGACCAAAATTAGAGCTTTCAAACCAATTTGAGAACTTTCCAAAGCAAACAAAGAACTTTGTAATCAAATTGTGCGCTTTTCGAACCAAATGGAGAGGTTCCCTAAATTGCCAAATCAATTTGAGAAACCAAACCAAAATGGGTTAGGTCTTGAAACTTTTATTTTCTTTCATCACGTAAGTAGTATCACAATGAGTCAAAACTTGTGGTAGTCTTGAAGTTTAGAAGCTCGCTCTACAAATTTATCACTTTGGTTTGGATGAAAACATTAGAACCAGGAAAGGAAATTATATTTGAATGGTATAAATTAAAGAAAAAGACTTTGTTCATTGAATGTTAAGCTTGAACAGTAGTAGTGAAATGGATTTGTGCTGTTCCTGACTTACTGTATTGTTGAATACATGTCATAAGTTTCCCCTTGAAGACAACAGTTGGCAGTGAACTTGCTTCATCAATATCCGACAAACATTTGATGATGGTTTAAAAGAAAAGAAAAATTGTGAAAATGAATCGAAATCGATAGATTCGTGTTGGTGGTATTGAACTTATTGCAATGAGCGAAGAGGAAAGAACACTATTGATTCTTTGAATTTAGAGCATGTTCTTGCCGAGAACAAGATATTTTATGACTGTTACCCGAACTGACAAAATCGATAGGTCTTCACCAACAGGCGATGAAAAATTCATTGGATTCTGTCGTCGAACAGTCGCCGTCGAGTCGCCTGTCGCTAATGCGCTGGGTTTTTTACATCACAATAAGCGCCCAACTACTTTTACGTAAGCGTATTGTCTTCCCCACGGGCAGACGAAAGTGATGTTGGAAATAACCGAAAACAAATGTTGACTGATCAAGAAAGAACACAAAGTTTGTGTGAAAAACGTCTATTTCCACAAAATTGGAGGGTTAAACCCCTTAAATCGATTTCATTGATTAAGTCATAATCAGTGACAGAACAATAACCAAAAACCAATAGGATAAACCAGTGGTTATCATGTATAGGGTTTCCAATTAAAATTTGACTATTATTAGGTCGATTGTAGTATGGAGTTTACACCTTGTTATATCTGTAGTTTTTGCTCTTGAAACCATACACCTTCGCACGGTCTCATTCTTCAGATAATCATCTCGTTGTACGACTATTTTAGATTAGGTACTAGTATTTTAGATTAGAAGTAGGTTGTAGTATGGAGTAGATACCTGGTTTTATCTGTAGTTTTTGCTCATTAAAACAATATACGTTCAGCATGATGTAATGTAGTGCATTAATTCTCCTGTTCTGATTTTCCGCCAAATTCGCACTGCTCCTCAATCCAGGCGATGATGATACAAAGAGGTACGAATGCCTTCGGGGTTTTTCTAGGGACCAAAATGGATCTAGGGCCATTTCCAACCACTGTGCGCCGTCTGGCATCATAGGTTTACATTATGGAAACTACCTAAATACTCCTTGCCAACTCCAGGTGATCTACGAAGCCTGCTTCTTCTGCCAGGTGAAGGCAAAGATATTTTAGAAATGAACTTATTACGGGGGGAATAGTGGGAATATCCACATTCAAACAATTAGAAGCTGTGTCGCTTTTTATAATCTCAAATTTTTCTGGGGCATTCACTACACCTCAAAACACTGGACGAGAGTGATCAAATTCTACAAAGTATTTATTTTTTAGATCATAACTGCATTTTTTTTAGATTTTAGGCAAATGCCCCCTGTTTTATCCCTAAAATCTTTTACTTTTATGTACTTTTATTTTTTCCCCGAATTCCCATCAGTGTGCTCACTCGTAACTTTTCATTCAACTAGTAGGAATGTTGTGAAAGGTCATACCTATACCTGCGACAGTCTCACTGTGCATACAATCAGATATTTTAACGCGATTTTGAAACGAGGACTTTGAAACTGCCAATTTCCCTTCTCGAATCTCTTAACAGTTGGTTTTAGGACAACACCGTCCCCTTTGATCACACGCGGGGACCCCATGAGTTCGTCACAAACCAACAAGCTACCTACAAGCACTAACGAGATAGTTCACCTTGTTAAACCACAATTGGATTGAATTACGGGCTTTCCTTTTGCCGGGTTCTGGCCGGGGAGAATTAATTTGACTGCCCCTTTCGCAGAATGAGCCGGAAACCCCTTCTTTTGCTACTGTCGGGAATAATTACGACCCGCTCTTAATTGACAATTGAGCAGTTAATCATTTTTTTCCGACCGCCTCCTCGAGAGAAGCTAAAACGAGGTTTAGTAGTAATGAAAGAGATGAAGGGACAATTCATTACATAATGGTTTAAGAATTCAGGAGTTTCCGTTTGAACAAAATTTGAATAATTCAATGCGTTATTTTAGGACCGTCACTTATCACAAATCCCTACTTATGGGAAATCGGAAACAACACTATACTACTCGTATACTTCTGAAATGTTTGAAATTCGGCACAAAATCCAACTCTAATCAGCTATGCAACAGATGTTTTTAGGGTATCTGGATTCAACAATATGTCGAGGGGTTAGAGGTAGAAGTACCCAAGTCCATTTTTTTGTGAAATTGAGTTAAAAGTACCGAACCAACTAGGATGATACATATTTTCATGTGCTGGAGATACCCAAGTCCAACGGTGATGATTTCCATGGTTTTCAGAGCATGCGTGAATCACCAAGTGTAGAAATAGCTCATTCTTGAGAGGTAAAAATATACTTACTTCTAAACATGGAAAATTGTGCCTAGTTACTTTTCTTTAGCGGAAGAACTCACCAAATGCAGTTGGGTAGTTATACGAGTACTTCTCTTGAGTTGCTTCCTCCGTGAACTTTTGATCTTGTACATTGTGGAGAACTTCCACATAAAGATTCTAGAACATAAATTCATAGAAAAAGGGCATAGCCATATCGAGGTACACTCTATGCTCAGTGCGATTGAGTCACACAAAAAAATGTGTCGGTGTATTTAATGAGAGATTGGCTGAATATCTTTCAGCTATAAAGAAGCAGGAGGAATAAGACGAAAAATCCACCCTACGTAGTTCGAGAGCTGAAATACAAAGATTTTGTTGATTTGAAATCGTTGTCCCAACAATTGGTAAGCAATACAACACGCACTTCCACACTGTAATTTCCAGATTGTAATACTCATGACCTGTCAAAGTCCTACTAGACTGTACCAAAGTTTGTGGTTACCATACCCAAGTCCAAAATTCCTCTGACGCCTACTGATGAAATTGAAGTCCGAGGATAATTGTTCATCTTTTAACCTTGAAAACCACATCACCTCCTAACCAAGTGGATAACCTACAAATATCGAATTTTTGCCATTCTTTCTGAGGTACTTGTGATTTTACGCAAGCATTTAAAATTCGAATTTCATTTTCCCACACATGAAATTTGTGACTTGGGTACTTGTACCTCTAATCCCTCGATGTATTCTATGCACCATGGGAGCTATTTCACAATTGTGGACAAGTGCCCTTTCTCAAATAAATGAGGTTTTCCAGATGTATAACAATGAATAAAATGATAAAGTAACGTTCAATAAATTAAATATATGCTATACATACGTTAAACGTTTTTTAAAGCAGTATTCCAACAAGTATGAACAGTAATGGGTACTGGTCCTACCACTATTGGAGTATGCCTCCCTCGTATTGTCGCCATCGTGCGTAGTCCGCAATGCCTCGTCGCGATCGCTGAAACGGGTCCAGCACAAATTTCTTCGCTACATTGCTTTTAAGGTTGGTATCCATCAGAATGAAGTTGATTATGCTGCCTTGATGGGAGTGTGTCCCTTCTGCCCTTTTAGAGCCGACTTTGTGTGGCAAACCCGGTATTTTTGCACAAACTATTCAATCTAGCAAGTCTTGCCAGCACCACTAGGAGAGATAGGCCTCCTTCTGCCTCTTCTTGCTCGCAGCTTTCCTCAGTTCTATATGAGTTTCGCCCCCACAAATTATCTACAGAATCACCAGTTGCGCTGCATTTCTCGTTTAGCCTTGTTCATCTTCATCCCGAGTTGGAATTTTTCACCTGTCTTTGATTGTGCCCTTAACAACATTTTGATTATTTTTGTAGTTATATTCTCACGTCTGGTTTCACATCCTTACCATATTTATATTATTGTCAGTACCGGTGACTCTAAACTTCTTTCATGTTTCTGTTTTCTGGTAAATGGGTTTGCCCGTTCATATAAATAAATGAAAAAATAAGGAATCTAAAACTTAGTGTCAATCGGTAAAGGAATACGATGAATTTACCTAGTTGAATCATAGTTTTAACAAAATAAGAGTTAAGAGTGCTGGAAAACCCTCAACAAAACGAGTATGAGTATAAAAACGCTGCAAATTCACTTTGCGTGTATTGTAAAAAACGGGGGGGGGTATTGAGTTTAATAAAAAAACGCTGCAAATTCTTCCACTGGGGTTTATTATTCAATTGGCTTGCGTTCATGATTTGAATTTCTACTAAGCTTTGGAGTGTGCGTGTTTCACAAGTGATAGAGCGATTATTGAATTTCAGGAGGCACACACATATGATCAACTGATCAATCCAAATAGGTATTTTGGTTAGAACCGATTTAAGTGCTCCATGAATGAATCTCCTGGAATTCAATAATCGCTCTATCACCTGTTAAACACGCACACTCCGAAGCATAGTAAGATTCAAATCATGAATGCAAGCCAATTGAAAAATGAACCCCAGTGAAAGAATATTTAATTTAATATTGAATAATATTTATTAAATTATCAGCGTTTCATGCATATCAGAATGCTTCAACCCGTGTATCGGCTATAAACTACACTAAAGTATTCACATCGGCTATCACTCCAGTATCCACATTCACTACAACTCGACACTCTCGGTCGGACATCACTAGGTTACAAACAAACAATAATAAACCAAAAAACGCAAATGTTGGCACCATAAATCGGGCCATACATCGGGAATGGTTGGACCTACGGACGTGGGAGGGTCTCATTCGATTTCTCATGGTCCTCCTTCAAAAAGAGTACAAATTTAGACCGCTTCGACTTGTTTTGAGGTTTTTAGGGATTTTGCAAAACTTTGACAGCCCTTATAGGGCACTTTAAATTGAGTGAGAGAGCTGGCTCAAGAATTGGGGCGTCGTCGGGCCAAGATGGATTTTTCCAGAAAATTTCAGATCTTTTGCTCCAGCCGTTTCGGAGATATCGTGCGCACGCGACGGACGGACGGACATTTTTTTATTGCAGATTCGGATTCTACACCCTTTGAAACGTAAACCATGAAATTTTGAGGGGGGTTAGAATTTTTTTTTTCCGAGCGATTACAATGGTTTAAGTACTATTGAATAATAAACCAAAATGAAGGATAACAACAGGAAAGAACAAGAACTACAATGGTAAGAATGGTCAAACATTCATACAGGGAAAAATTATCAGCCTTCAGGTTTTTCAGCGTTGGTGGCCCATTCCACGATTCCTTCCCAGAAATCCCTATATTCAGCCAGAATATGCTGCCACAGTTTCTTGATATCCTCCTTTTTTCAGCATTTAATGCCACCTTGCCTCCCTAGGCGTTTTCGGTAGGTAGTCTTACAGATTGATTCTTATACAGACAGAATGTAACTGGATGAACGAACTATTGGCACTCAACAGAACCAGGTTTATCCACAGAGAATGGTTGTTTTCACCACTTTAGTTTAGAAAGGTCAGTCGTTCCGGACAAACAACGTTTCTCGAAATTTGTGAAACCTCTCACATTTGAGGCCACTTTACTCCACTAACACAGAATGAACAAATGACGTTTCTCACATCAATAGATGTATCTGCTTACAAAGACCAAGATTCCACAGAAAAATGTCTTTTTCCATAGTTTGGACGAGTAATGTCTCTAAAATAAAACATTAAATTATGACATTATGTTTTTCCGTCTTCGACTTACAAATCCCCCATTTCTAGTGTGTTGTTGCGTTCTGTTGAGGAATGCTTACAAATCAATATAATTGCTGACAATTCGCACGTATGTGTGTACATACAGCTTTCCAAAGCTCCAATCATTTACTCCTCGCCATGCTTATCACTTCTTTGTAATAAATATGTGATCGGAATGAATCGAGTTCTGGAACTTCCAGAATATATAAGGTAGGTACTAACTATTCGTTCAATTTGAAGAGCAAAAAACCAAAGCTCAGAGTGTTCTTTAGAGTGTAGGTGATGATCCATAAATATTTAATATTTATACGGAACTTACACACATAGGGAGCGCACACAATAAGTTCAGTCTGGTTCTATTAGGCTTATCCGTGTAAGAGGGTGATGAAATACAGAAGTAACAAACCTTTGTGTGATCATTTGCAGGGTTTTTGTGTTTTGGAAGTGAGCTAACTGTGGGTAGACTCTGATGCACAATTTGGACTTTTAAATGGACTTTTCCAACGGTATTCAATTCAAATACAAGGCGTTCTCGTGGTCTTCCATAATGTTCCAGGCTTGATCTAAAGACTCGCAGCGCGGGGGTGACTAGTTAACCCGCTGTATTGTCATTCTTATCGCCTGCTTTCACATTCTCTCACAAGTAAAGAAGTAGAAACGCCAGCGATACGTTTCAAAGTTACTGAGCCCGTGTTTCCTGAAGTCGGAGCCTTTTCGGCGCCGCTCAGTATAATGTCTTCCTAACGGCCTTTTTTTCGGTACGTTCCCGCTGCCGTTAAATATTTATGTGAAAATAAGAAGGGAGTTCGTGGGAAGGTGAATGTAACTAGATACTCGTAACGCCCAACTTTCCTTTGCGTGTATTGTTGTGCGTGTCTTGAAATTATCTTTCGTGAATTTAGAGTGCCATTCAATCCTATAGGTAGTGAGTACCTTTCTCGAAGGTTTTTGGTTGGTTGAAGCGGCCAGGTGAATAGTTAACGATAGGATGTTCGGTTTTTCTAATGTTATCACTGAACTTTCTCCCAAGTTTCTACTATCATAATAAAGAAGACCTTCTACAAACAATACAGCTATTAGACTTGGATTTACGGCTTACACCAGACACAAGAGTGGCAGTTCGGAAAAATAATAAAAAATAAAACATATTGGCAGGTAATTCATGCATTACAGAGAGGTCAATAAGTCTGGGTTTTATTTGACCACATATATAAACATTCCGTACATAAATCGTTTATTATTCCCTCCATTTGCCTGCTTTCAGAATTAAATTCGATACAGAAATGTGTTTCACGACTAGACCAAGTTATTATTAGAATGAAAAAGAATAACGAAAATCGGCTGTAACATAATAAAGATATAACGATTTACACCCCCTCACTTCCTCATACGATTAAATTTGAAATTTCTGAAATGTGTTTCAAAACCAAACCTGAATTCCTAGAAAAACAAGCAAAAAACTTAGCAATATAACTTGTATGAGCAGTTCTTGAATGGATTATATTACCTCCTCCCGATAGGTAATTCAAAATTTGTGTCGTTCATTGGACATGTAACTTCAAATGGGGTCGGACAAAAATAAAATGAATAAAATCAGATAAAAATGGAGAAGATTTTTCTATTAATTCACCAATTTTTTAAAATTATAGTTCAACAAGATACGTTCTTGTGCCCTATATAGTTGGATGATTGCATCGTATATCACTAAAAGTGATTCACTTAACAAAACGCTGCAAATCCTTTCACTGGGGAATATTATTCAATTTCATTCATTTGGCTTGCATTCATGGTTTGAATTTCTACTAAGCTTTGGATTGTGCGTGTTTCACAGGAGATACAGCGATTATTGAAATTCAGGAGGCACACAAATATGATCAACTGATCCATCCAAATAGGTATTTTGGTTGAGGACCGATTTTCGTGCTCTATGAAATTCAATAATCGTTCTATAACCTGTGAAACACGCACACTCCAAAGCTTAGTTGAAATTCAAATCATGAACGCTAGCCAATTGAATAATAAACCCCTGTGAAAGAATTTGCAGAGTTTTTTGTTGTTGTATACCGTTGTTGTCATCACTACTCCTCCTAATAACAAATGCATGAAGTAATTAATATTTACCAGAGCTTAATTTTTGTTGCAGGTAATTGAAGGGAGCGGATACACACGACTCAATGCATTTATCATGAGCTCATTACACAGCAGGTACTCATTATACCAACTGTATAAATAATGTATTCCGCAGTTATTGACTTGGTCATGTTTTATGGGTGAGCCCTATCAGAAACTCTACACATAAAACATTAACGTACACTATTTCTTTATTGCGAGTATATGGTCATTCAATGCAGATCTAATTAATCTGATCAATAATTTTATTTATTTAGGACAAATCAATTACACAATATAAAAGTATGTTACGTCCACAGATGAGAACAGATAATGCTACAATATTCACGTACCTATAACATACGTTATCACATCCAATTCATTATGTTTTTTACGATTTTTGGCTTGATAAAATAAAATTTTGGAAAGTGGGAGGTGTGTCACTCAAGGAGTGATCCGATTTTAATTCTTTATAAATTAAAAAAAATCCATGTATAACGTCAAACAAAAGTTTTTTGTGCTGACAAAGTGTCGAAAGAAGATTGGTTACATAAAATAACACCATCCCACTCTTCACTATTGAATTAGTGCCCGCAAATACAATGAAAGTGATAAGACATTCGATATCTTGAAAAGTTAATTCCATTTTAATCGTGCTCCTGATCAGTGAAGGCTTTTTTCAGTACAAACCAACCCAAAAAGCTGAAATTGGAATGGTAACATGTTGATTTGAGTTGAATCAATGACTTTCCAAAGTAACGGATGAGGAATGTATTTCTGGTCTGGCCTCCAGAGCTTCGTGAGCTATACGTTTTGATCAACATCTGTTTCGTACAATGGGACTAGTGAAGGTTAGTGCTCTACCAAGGAGCAAACTGAATTAAACCTTTAGCAAACTGAATTAAACTTTTCGCAATTGGAATTAAACCTTTTGCAATTAGAATTAACCCTTTCGCAATTAGAATTAAACCTTTCGCAAATACAAGTTTCAAATATATAGTTCGGTCAGAGAAGCTTTAAAACGATTTGATGGGACATGAAACCACCGTTTTATATATTACTTTATTTGTTATGAAGGTTTTGCTGTTGGTATTTTTGTGAATTATTTTTATTGGGTCAGCAAACCACTTTGTTGTAATAGACGGGAGTTACAAGGCATTGTTTTGGGGACTCGACTCCATGTCCTCTGATCATGTTTAGTGAAGAGATTTAATTTAATGAAAGGTTCACTAATATTTGCGAAAGGTTTAATTCAAATTGCGAAAGGTTTAATTCTAATTGCGAAAGGTTTAATTCTAATTGCAAAAGGTTTAATTCAAATTGCGAAAAGGTTAATGCAGTTTGCTAAAAGTTTAATTCAGTTTGCTAACAATTTAATTCAGTTTGCTAATGCTATATTTAAGACGAAGTCATCCAACTGTCCTTGGGACATCTAAAAGTCAATTACAAGGTAAAAAGATTTGTGATCAGCTGAAGGCCCTTGTGGCAAATTCCGTTCCTAATTGATGTACCATTTTGAAATACATGGCATATTCGAGCCAAAAGAAACCTTTTCCAAATCAAATGGAACCTATTAGAATTTTCGTTTCGTCAACTTCTTTCCACGATAGGTGGAATTCTTGCAATCTACCTGCAATTTGCTGGGTACCTCCCGATCTAACTATCATTTCGTTCATTTCCTTAATAGATTTAATTTGATTTGGAAAAGCTTTCATTTGGCTTGAAAATGCTATTGATGGGATTCTTTTCATGGCTCCTAGAGTAGGCAAGGCGAGATATGGTGGATGGAGGCAGTTTAAATAATGCCCCACTGAATGCATCTAATGTACACAGATTAATGATTTACGTAGAAGAGTTTTTCCTTCATGCTGATCGAATTCGAAGGTGGACCAACCAAAACTCTGAAATGGCGCTTAGGTATTGTCTATTTCTACTGTAGGTTCTTGATTGATATTACCGAAGGATAATAGTTGCCTGGCCGGTCATGAATCATGCATCAATAGGGATTGCATGGTAGGGAAACTCGATTAGTTATGATACAGCTGGGGTCCGGATTATGAGACTGGAAAGCACTCCAATATCTGACCCCCGTCCCGTAACTCGAGTCGCCCTTGAGGGACGTCAACCGGCTCCCTATTACGTTAAAGACGTCAGGACGATTCATTATGCGAATGGACGGTGAATTACTTCCTACGGTGACGTCTTCTGGACCCCCCTCTTCCCGTCCCTTCTGTGACATCATTACCTCGAAAGACTCCATTAATCCCCAGTCGATCAATCAACCTCCTCCCGCTCAGTGGCCCTGTCGAGAGTTATGGGAGTGGTTGGAATTATGGAGTTCTACACGGGAGTGGAGGTCGAAGCAGCGTTAAGATGTACGAGATTCCCATTGACGGTCTTTCTAATGAGATACGCGATTGATGATCACGGCTGCTGATCACAATCTGCTAGTACAACTCTGGCAAACCACAAAAACTTAGTCCCAAGGAGAAATGGACTTTACGGGTTTGTACCGTACAATTCTGCAGCTCTTAGAAGCGACAAATGCTATAAGTTAGCTGTAGTGTACTGGTCGGTCTCTTTTCTTCAACATGATGGAGACCTAAAGAAGATTTGTATACCGTTACTCTGTAGGATATTTCAATTGGCCTTAACTGCTACACCCAATCAATCAATCTGCTATCAATACCAAGGAGATTGATGAAACTGCAAAAGTATCGTAAAAATTCAGCAATTTTTTGTTGCCACATTTATATGATGAGTTGGCAATCGAACGGCTGTTGGGTATTTTTACTCTCTAGAAGATTTTAATTGGTCGTATTCCGCAACATCTACAAAATCTGTAGCTCCCCGCCAGAGTTGATACACTCTGATACGGTTTGCTACTCCAACTAGGTAAGAAAACGTTGCTCCACTGCCTGTCGAGAGTTATGGGAGTGGTTGGAATTATGGAGTTCTACACGGGAGTGATGGTCGAAGCAGCGTTAAGATGTACGGGATTCCCATTCACTATAAGATACGCAATTGATGATCACGGCTGCCTATCACGATATGCCTGGCGGAGAGCCACAAAAACGTTGTCAAATGGTCCGAGGGGAAATCGATTTTACGGACTTGTACCGTACAATTATACGGTTCCTTGTAGCCACTCCTATAATAAGTCAGTCCCTTGTCGGTCCCTTTGTCTCAACATATCGGTAATATTGGAGTCCTAAACGAGATTTGAGGTCGCTATACCGTTACTCTGTAAGAGATTTCAATTGGCCATAACAGCTACAACCAATGCATTAATCTACAATCAATCTGAAGGAGTTGATTGATGTTACGCATTTGCACCAAACAATTCTACAGTTCGAAGTTGCTACACATGTCTGATGAGTTGGCAATCGAGGAGCTGTTAGATATTTTACTCCAAATTTTGGTAATGATGGAGTCCTAAACAAGATCTCAGGCGCAGATGATCTATTAACATTCTGTAAAGCCAAAAGCTCCAAACTTGCCTTGTGCGTTAGGGGGAAACCACAACTTTCCACTTCCATGTCATGTTCTATAGAACGTCTCTCCTCTAGCTCGTTCCTAACTCGAATGTAACCTAGTTATTTCGTGATAATCCTGAAACACGAAATAGGAGGTCCTTGCTAGAGAACAGAGGAGAGAGGTTGTCGAAAGTACATTCACGCCATTTACGAAGGCCACGCTAAAGCCTGATGTGAAACATCACTCGTTACGGAGTCATGAGGAGCTCAAGAATGTCTGACCTAACTCAAGATCAAAGACGAAAGTTGCCAGATGTTTGCATTCCTCCTAACATCCCCCCCTCGGCCCATCCTGCACTTGTCAGTGATATTAATAGACAAAGCGGGTTGTCTTATTCAGAAGGCTCACGCTACTCCCGTCAGAGGAAGAGAAAAACGTGTGATAATGTGACGTGCTCAACACAGGAGAGAGAGAAATCGTGTTTCTTTCGTTGCAGGAAAATACTGCATTAGGTGATAAATAATACGTATTACATGACTCCATTTTCTAAAATGTCTCCCTTGACACGCAAGAGTCGCTGAATACTAAAGCAGAAGCTTTAAATTGTATGCATTTTGCACTTATTATCTTGAATCTAATTTGATGAAGTAGTAGCTGCTAAACTTGACGTGTTATGATTTCATCCCGTTGATGTCAGGACACGCAGACAGATCCAAAATCAACAATTTTCAGAGCTGTTTAAAACGTAAAACATGAATAGAATTTCTTATTTTGAAAGGCATTTGTTGGACCCTCAATGGTAATAACAATGGTTTCGCTGTTATGGTCGACTTGTCAACATTAAGGTCATATTGCCGGTCATTGAGTAGCAGTTATTTCAGGGCCGGCCAAAACATAAAAAAGCAGAACTAATTATGACTTTTAAAGAACAATTTCGGACCACCTCCCAAAACTTTCAGGCTGTTGATTGTTTTAGCTGTCTTGGAAGACTTCTCTATTTACTGATGATATCAATATTATAAAGGGTAATTGTCAATGGATACTTGCTAATTTAGAGAACTAAAAAACGTAAAATATCAATATATGGGGTTTAAAGAAAAATGTTTGATCCTTGCTCAAGGGGATCGCAGCAGTCACTGCTTTGATAGACTTGGGTATATACTGGACAAATTAGTGGTCATTGGTTCGGAGTTATTTCAGTGCGGTAAAAGGTCAAATATCACTAACAATCCTGGAATTTACAGAACGAATTTGATTTCAGTGTTTCAGCTGTCATGGAGGACTTGACAATATGCTGCTCATATCGATGATCATTGGGTAGCTGTTGGTTCAAGAGAGCTTAAAACAGGGTTGCCCTCAGCAGATCGCGCCATAGCCCCCCCCGTGGTCACTCCAGCTTAAAATATAAAAATTCAGCACTTAAAGATCCCGATTTTTAAAGAGCAATTTTCCAAAAGTGATAACAGTGCTACCGCTGCCTAGACAATCTTGGCAAAATACTATATAGTAATAGTAATATTTTCGGTCAAAATTGGTAGCTAGCTGTTCATCAGTGAGTATCTTGACTTCTAAAGAACAGCTTATAAGTGCCTCGGTAGATTTGAAAAATATGATTATTATATTACTAATAATTTGGTAGCTGTCAGTTCTAACTTGAACATTTGTGTTTAAGAACAATTTTTTATCACCACCCAAAAGTGATCACAATGCCTTGGTATTCGCTGCCTTGATGGACTTGAATGCTCGACGTATGACTGATCATTAGATTGGGCTGATTCGTTGATTAGATCAACGTAAAATACCAGTAAAAATCCTAGCTTTTAATGAACTGTCCAAAAGTGATTGCAGTACCCAGTGGTTACTGGATTTGTCATCATATTGCTGATCACAAAGGTAGATGTCAGCTTAGGGCGGTCCACAACGTAAAACGACAATAAAGAGCATAGCTGTAAGAGAACGTTTTTTATCATCTTAATGGTGATCATAATGTCAAATGCTTTACATATCCGAAGTCATTGAATTACGGTTAGTTCAGGATTTTAACGCTTCTTTCTTTTGATTTGTTCAATATTTTGTTTTTAAAAGCGTAAACGCGTGTGGAAGACGGCGAAGTGTTTCCGGAGGAAGTTGAAACCGATCAAAAGCCTCGATCGTGTTTACACACGTTACACTCGTTATCGGAAACGCATTTCGAAAATACAAAAGACCTATGTGAAGGAAGTTTTGGGGAAGGGAGGAGGGGGTTTGGGGGGTTGTTGCAAGAAGAAGCGAATGTTTGGAGATGAGGTGCCGACTTTTTCAACCCGTGTTGTGCTTCTGTGCGATCCATCACAACAAAAGAGTGCCCCTTCCTTCGTCCCGGAAAAAGGGAACTTTTCCTGCCGGGGTCTCGAGGAAAAAAGGAAAACCGGCGGAGTTTTAAAGATTACATCCGTCTGAAAAGGCTGGCAAAGGGAGGAAACGCCGTTTCAAAGAGCGCGCGGCAAGAATGAAGTGTTTTGTGGAGCTCTCGCTGCGTTCTGCTACATTGAAGCACATATCAGAGCTCATTGATTCATTTTATACTGATCAATACCGGATTCTTCAAATGCTCTAAAGAGAGTAGATGCTTTCTCTGCTGCGCCTAAAAACGTGCATTCTTCTATATTCAATTCGATTCAACTTTGTTGTTTACAAGATGTTTGTACACCTCTATGACGTATGTACATATAGTATATCAAAAGAATTGAAAATGAAACAAACCAATTATTACTGGATTTGTTAATTCTGTAGACAATTCGGTCTACGCATTAAAAAAGCTGATAACAGCGTACAATGGTGCACCAGAATCTAAATTATACCCGCGCAAACATTGTTCACTGTATATTTGTAAATTCCCTGTCAGCTCAGTAAATGTCGAACTAAAATTCTCATCCTTCATCCGTAAACTTGGCATGTAATAAAAGAAATCCAATGCTGCAATGCAGTTGAGGCGCTTTCTGCAATTATGGGGATTTCATTTTATGGATTTCTGGGTTTGCACTTGTTTCTGGGCAGGAATATTCCCCCTTTCGAGTGGTGCAGGCAGTAAGATGTTCTATATGATGGTGTTTCAGATGTAAATGTTTATGTTGCTGAAAATCAGATGCGTTCATGGTTGACAATTGTCCAAGTATTAATTATTTTTCATTTTGAAAAACAAAAGATCATATTGAAAAGGTGAAAATAGCTCTCCTTCTACTTCTAGCTCAAGGATAAAAATGTGTGTCCTGGTTTAGTGTGGCATTCAAACAATTTCCCTTGGGATTACCAAAACAAGAGCGTTCCGAGCTACGCAGTACCGTTGTTCAAATCGCCTAAGCTTATGAAGAAACTGCGTCGCACACTGCACTCTAAAACTGATTAAACTTCTCCTTATCTGAAGATAAACAAACCTTTAGCAAACGGAATTCTCCCTGTTATTCCATTTAAAGTCAATTCTCTTCATCCCTTTGTAAACTGAGAATAATCAAATAAATGCCTTCTCGGGTTCCTACAACCCCTGCAAAACGGATCCATTACCAATTACCCTTTTCCCTGCAGGTGTGCACATTGCGCTCTCGGCGTACCTATTACGACCAACAAGGGCGTATATCAGCTAATTGCTTTACGTCTCCGAGCCTTCTCCCTCAAGCGGGAGTATATTTCAACTCGTCTAATTAGCGGGACTTGTTAGGGAAGTTGAATTCAACCTTCGAAGTTTTGCATGAGGATAACTCAGTTATGAGAGTTATACCTCCTACCCTAATGACTCCCTTTTGTCGCAGACGCGGCAGTAGGTTGTGAGATGCGTGGAAGGTGCGATCCAAAGGCAGAAAGAATTACGGAGTTGATTATCACCCTTTTGAGTAGTTTTGTCAAAATCCTGTAGCAGTAAAATTGGGTCTCGAACAAGAATTTCTGCAGATAAGATTAACCTATTCAACCTAGGCGATATTGTATGATGTCCTGGCATTGCTTCTAGTAGCCCGATGGCATCACATGATGCCCAGGCTCATACCACAACTCTTTCTTTTGGAAACTATGGGCTCTTACTGAGGAACGTGCAATCTGTATATTTTAATGTACCTGTTGGGCAAATGTGAAGTTTTGCTTTCTTCAACCTTGCCATTTTGCATTTTCTTCGAATTGCCGATGAGATGGACCCAAACTTTCTGGGTTTGCAAAATTGGACAGCCTTTGGTGTGGTACCACCGGCTCACCAGTGTTGTGGCTTGGAGCACTCATGCAAAAACTCTTGGACAGGGGGCATAAATTGTTCATCGCCAGCTCCTTCCAGTACCTCTGCATCAGTACGAGTCGGGAGCTTCCTCCACAACTCTTGCCACTTAAACATAGATGGGCTGCTCTCGCTCTACACTATTTGTTGCGTTGGTTTGCACAGTATACTTCTGATAGACGAGGCTATGATTGAAGCTAAAATCGCTTTCACAGCGGTCACACATTGGTGTTCAACTGGACTGTTCAACTAGTCCGAAACTTTGTGTTAAATTGCCCCTCACCTATAGATATAACATACTCAAAAATAGTCAATTATGGAGAACTTTAAATTTTTGAGTTAGATAGTTTGATTATATTCTTCAAGTATCTCCAAAATTGAAGTTGGAAACTCAACCTATTTCGCGCTTAAAATTCATTCTATACCACTTTGCGTGGATGAACGCTTCTTCATCCATCTTTCAGCTCTCCAGGTTTTTTTCTTGGTTTTATTTATCGCAAGATACAGTTTATCGTAAGATACATCATCTGCCAATATTTTATAGCTTTTCCAAGTCAGATTCGGAAATTTCCAAACCAATTTCAGAATTTTCCATTTCAATTTCAGAATGTGATCAATATCCGGGCGGGAGCAGTTTCTGAAAATGAAATGGAAAATTCTGAAATTGGTTTGGAAATTTCCGAATCTGACTTGGAAAAGCTATATCTCATCAGTGGGCACGGTATACCGGGTGGGACTTCAACAAACCTACCCCTCAGAATAGGACTGTGAAACTGAGACACTACAACTAGCTTGCACTATAACTTGCACAGCACTATCAGGTCCAGTGGCTTGTTTCGCTTGAGGCCCCGCAGTTTTCATGCGTTGTCCAAAACGTTGAGCATCTCCGTTCTCGTGCTGGTGGAGGTGTTTTTCGTGCTTCTGAGCATATTTTATTATGGTTTCGTTGACGGTTTCCACCCCCCGGTCTCGATTTTGCATAAACCAGGGAGCACCAACCATACTTCTCAGGATTTCGTTCTGAAAAGTTTATATTTTCTTTACGTTAGACTTTTTGGCACAGCCCCAGAGTTGAATCCCGTAGGTCCAATGGGCGTAAAATTTGCTTGTAGATGAGCAGTTTATTGTGAAGTGATAGACGGTAATCCGCTCTCAACAGCCAATACATTTTCCTGAATTTAAGTTTTAGTTCTTCCTTTTTCTCCTCGATGTGTCGATTCCACAGTAATTTTGAATCGAGAGTCATACCCAGATATTTCACTGTGCCAGAGTAGGGGACTTTGTTCGAGTTTATCACAAGTTCTGAGGCGGAAACTTTTCGATTGCTGAAGTTAATGTGAACTGACTTGGATTCCTTCAGCTTTATTCTCCACTTCTTAATCCATTGTGTAACCTTGGTGGCGGTTTCTTCCAGTTTTTGGGTCCCGGTTTCTATTTCTTCTTCATTGAAGTGGATTTTAATTCAAAATGCACAATAATTACTCCATGTTCTCAAGTCGAATTCGCTTGTCGTGATTCATTCCGTACGGGTGTTGAAGGATGGATTCTATTCGGTTCCATTCCGACAGGTGTAAATTACTAGCCTAAACGTTAGCGAACGTATTATAAATCTTTCCATTATATTTAAAACAGCGAAAAAGAAGTAACAGTCACCTTGTACGTGAAAAGTTGGCTTATAAGCTGTTCGGTGTCACACATTGTGGCAGGCAGTGCTTCAAAGAAGAAACATCTTGTGCAACTTTTATTTCAGGAACAGCACCTAAGGGACGCCGCATTGGGATTCAGCGCAAAACAAATGTGGCCACAACTCTCGAACGAGGAGGCTGCGGGAACTGTGAGACATTTCGGGCGAAGTAATCCAGCAAAATTTACCTAAGTGATGGAGCGGGCTTTGGAAAAGCCTTGCGGTAAAACAAGGGGAAAAATGATGGAATGAGGGAGGGGTTGTCGCCCGAGTTTGTGAACTCTAACTTGACTCTAACTCAACTCAAGAGTCCGGAGTTTGTTCTTGTTGTCCCGAAGGGGATTAAAGGATCGATCCTTACCAACTGTGCATACTTTCTCAAACCCCGGCGGGTCGTTACAAGGGAGAGACGTCTGTAGGTAAAGTTACAACCTCATTGTTGAGTATTCCCTGAAGAAATGTTAGAGGGAGGCTTGCTGCCTTTAAATTGGCGGACGGGGTTGGAGGGCTTCAACTTGTTAAGAGCGAGTTAAACGTGTTGGATCAGTTAAGGTGGACCCTCCGAGGTCCAAGTGCCTTCAGTAACATTATTGGAAATGAGAAGGTCAGGCTCTTGATCAAATTGGTTGTCGAAGCAAATTATTCGAAATATCCAGAGTTATGAAGCCTATTTCCAAATTGTCAGATTCAATCTTTTGGTTTATTATTCAATAATAAACCATTGTAATCGCTCTGGAAAAAAAATTCTAACCCCCCTGAAAATTTCATGGTTTACGTTTCAAAGGGTGTAGAATCCGAATCTGCAATAAAAATTTTCCGTCCATCCGCTGTACGCCGTACGCACGATTTCTCCCAAACGGCTGGAGCAAAAAATCTGAAATTTTCAGGAAAAATCCATCTTGGTCCGAAGACGCCCCAATTCTTGAGCCAGCTCTCTCACTCAATTTAAAAGCCTTTAAGGGCTGTCAAAGTTTGTAAAATCCCTAAAAACCTCAAAACAAGTCGAATTGGCCTAAATATTTACCTATTTGAAGAACATACCATGAGGAATCGAATGAGCCCCTCCGCAGGTCCG
The DNA here is from genome assembly GCA_031894815.1 of Creontiades dilutus. Taxonomy (NCBI): domain Eukaryota; kingdom Metazoa; phylum Arthropoda; class Insecta; order Hemiptera; family Miridae; genus Creontiades; species Creontiades dilutus. The sequence continues at coordinate 181,397 of JAVIWC010001691.1, read as the reverse complement.
TAGGTCAAACCATTCCCGATTTATGGTGCCAACATGTGCGTTTTTTGGTTTATTATTGTTTGTTTGTAACCTAGTGATGCCGATAGCGTTGAGTTGTAGTGAATGTGGATACTGGAGTGATAGCCGATGTGGATACTTGTAGTTTATAGCCGATGCACGGGTTGAAGCATTCTGATATGCATGAATCGCTGATAATATATAGGTAAATATTGTTCAATATTATTACTGGAGTTTATTATTATTATAGCACGTAAATCGGTTGTTAACCAAAATACCTATTTGGATTGGTCAGTTGATCATATTTGTGTGCCTCCTGAAATTCAATAATTGCTCTATCACCTGTGAAAAACGCTGCAAATTCTTTCACTGGGGTTTATTATTCAATTGGCTTGCGTTCATGATTTGAATTTCTACTAAGCTTTGGAGTGTGCGTGTTTCACAGGTGATAGAGTGATTATTGAATTTCAGGAGGCACACAAATATGATCAACTGAACAATCCAAATAGGTTTTTTGGTTGAGAACAGATTTACGTGCTCTATGCGTATCTCCTGAAATTCAATAATCGCTCTCTATCACCTGTGAAACACGCACACTCCAAAGCTTTGTAGAAATTCAAATCATGAACGCAAGCCAATTGAATAATGAACCCCAGTGAAAGAATTTGCAGCGTTTTTTCCCAATTTATTCTGTCCGAATATTCGCTCCTTTTATATCTTAGGTTTCATGTTATTTAGAAAATGCCCAACGTTTTCTTGGGAAACCTTTCAAAAATTCATATCTGAGGAACGAGTTGAGATAGAAAAGTGCGGTTGGCGGCGTTAATCTAGTATCGGTCTAGTTCTTCCCCAAAAAGAAAGTTTCTTACATCAAGTACGTGACACTCTGATTGTGGGTTTGTTTGTCAGAGTGTGTATCTGCGCCATTTTAGACGATAACTCTCTGTGAAAAGGAGACAAAACTTCGTTATTTTGCCAGTAAATTAAGGAGGCTTGCGCAAGAAGGACTGAAGGTGATTGCTCATCACCTTATCTGACTAGTCAATTTTCAATTTAAACCGGGATTATGAGTGGTAATAGCACATTTCAAAGAGAGGTGATGGATCCTTCTAGAGGTGTATTCATTTTATTGATATTATCGTCTTGGCCAAAAACGGCTCACGTGAAGCCGATCACTAAAAGCACTGTAAATCCAGAAGAAATTGTATTTTTTATAAATTTTGTCAACTCATAGGGTAGGTGGAGCACAAGCACCTCCAATTTCAGGAATCCCAATTTTTAAGGAAAAGAATAACTGAAATTGCTGAGTTTTGGTATGAGCTTCACAGGTGAAAATGCTGGTTAAACGTCCAGGATAAAGAGAAGCACATTGAACCAATTGGTGCTTGGGAGTTCTAGTTTTGATTGGAACAAAATTTGCGGCGCTTTGCCCGAAGGATTGGGGCAAGTTCCCGCACATCGTGGCTATGTACAGCTTCAACATTGTGAGGGAGTAGGCTAAAAAACCGTCAGTAATCTTTTCAAATAATCTGTATTGGAAAAATAACAGGCTCCTTTAACATCGGACTTGGACAAATAGGTAATAACACTTACTCTTAGATCATGGAGTCTCTCGCTGTTATAATTAATTTGTATTCAATAATTCTAGCTCTCCCATGAATGAACTCAACATTTGATTTTCTGGGGTAGGTATAAAAGAAGTGGCGAGTCCACATACAGAGGGCAACGGACATTTGCCCAAATTATAGGTCGGGGATCTGCCCCTTTTATGAAGCGTGTTTTTGCCCCACCTTCATGCTTTGAACATGGCGGTACCTAAACAATATAAATAAGATTTAATGTTGAGGGGGTTTGCTACTGGAATGTGAAGGTAAACAATGGCGATAATTCCCCAAAGTTTTACTTTGAAACCGGTCAAACCATTATTGAAATACATAACTTAAACTAGACAAAATATTACATAAAAACATGGAAAACAAACTTAAAGCCTTTTTTTCACTCCCGTCGACAGACCCTAGGAATTTTGGTGAGAAACTTAACTTTTATCAAGAAAGAACTCTTGTGTGTTGACCTAAATTTAAACTGCAATTTAAAAAAAATGTAACTGCCTCTGAAAAGCCCTGGGTGTCTTTGGTCCCACCTACTTAGTCATTTTCATTTCCATGGCAGAAACCCACAGTCGAGTTTTCCAATATCATGTTCTAAGTGATTAGTATGTAGCTTCAAACTCGGTACTTGAAAAGGAACCAACATTTCGGAATAGGGAACTGCAATTTGTGGAATCATTCCAGAACGAAGAGTTCTTCATTTATTCAGAAGAAGAAAAATGACGAAGAGTTATTTTAAAGGTTTTAATTTTAGATTATGGTTGTATGAGATAAACCAAGCCAATTATTGAAAAACATCATTGAACTCTTGTTTGCAGTAATACGATAAGCTTTTGGAACAATGGAGGTCTGATTTGAAGGACTCTCAAGTCCTCTTCGATACGGTCGGCCTTAGTGATTTCGCGTAAACTTCCAACAATCCGAAACGCTGATAAGTTGTGCGAAGTTGAGCTTGGGGAATGAAGTTTCCACTGGGGGATAACCTTCTCGGTACTTAGAATCGATTCCCTCGTTCCCAGCCAGGACTCTGGAGTGATTAATCCTGGCCGATACGCCGGCACACAACACGGCAGGTTGATGAGCGACTTTCACTCAAGGGGTTCCCTATCAGTCTATTGTAACCAAGGGGAAGGTTACGCTACCACCCTATATATATACGAGTATATATACCCTGCCTTGATATCTCTCGTGGGTGGGGGTTCTCCCAACGGAGGCGGTGTATCCAGTAATTGCTCCCTATTCATCGTGGAAGCCTCTCCCTTAACGTCAGAATCAAGGTCTTTCCAGAATCTGAACCTTCAGGTTCGTCGGGAATGCTGTTCATACTATTGACGTCCTGTAACTGCAGATTTGGGTTTCCCCTTTCATTTGTGTGAAGACCCCACTTTCATCCCATCTTGTCTTCAACACTTCGGCTGAGACATATGCCTTTTAGACGTGCTTGACTCATATCATGGCCGCTTGGGGTGCTGATATTGATGGTGCTCTCTCTCTTTCTAGGACATTATGTTGGCTACCTGGCGTGATGACGAGATCTCCATTCCGTAACTTTCTGTTTCTCCGAAAATACCCCGCCTTTTGGCATACCTCTCGTTGTACTTACATGAATTTCCTTTCTAGCGGTCCGATTTTGCTCCAATTCGGAGGGTAGTCGAGATTGAACGGTTCAACACTATCAAACCAATTTCAATAGGATCACATTCTTACAGTACACGCTATGTAAACCACTTGATGTCTTCGGGAATGTGATCAGTATCATTGTTCTCCGGTGATCATTCATACGGGCCAGCACATTTAGGAAAAGCTTCATTTTTAATCCATTCTTCGAGGGAATTATTACTTATTCCACTAGAAGTGCCAATTTTTGATGAGTAGGGCATGGTACTCTGTTTTCACGTTGATTTTATTGTGTGTTTTGTGAAGTTGCGCCAAAAAGTTAGTGTTTTTGAAGTTTTTGGGCGCCTAAAACTTCGAAAACACGGACTTTCCGGGCACCTCGGCGACCGCCTATGTGAAGTTTCAAGGGGGGGGGGGGTTGAACATTTTCTTTTTCAAGAGCGATTACAATGGTTTATTACTGAAAACGTCATTTGTAACCCTTTTTTCGAGGGAATTGGTGCTTATTCCACCAAAAGTGCCTATTTTTGATGATGAGGACATGGTACTCTGTTTTCGCGTTTATTTTAAAGTGTATTCTGTGAAGTTGCGCCAAAAAGATCGTGTTTTTAGGCGCATAGAACTTCGAAAACACGGACTTGCCGGGCCCCGCGGCGACCGCCTATGTCCCCCTCCGCCTGCCAGCTCGTAGCGGAGAGCGGCAGGTTTCGACCAGTTCTCTCCTGTTCGTCGGGCGTGGCGGTCTCCGGCAGTCTACTCCGTTTCGTGTTCGCGCTAAAAGTGTTTCATCTTCATCTTCCATCTATTCGGAACGTGAATCTTCATGGATTGATACAATGGAATGCGGGAACAAGCTAATACATTGGTAAGTACCAGTATTTTCCTACAAAATCTCTAATAAAAAACCATATAGGCCGAGATTAGGTAGGTGCCGCATGTTATGGAAGTCCCGTGTAATGATTGATCAATAGAAGGATAATATAATTGGTCTAGGGGAGGTTGTAGGACCAGCTAAGCCCAAGAGGAATAAATAACATGATACAAATCCGTTTCAGACTTTTCTCAGACCTAATTCGTGGAAAAAACCAACGGTTTTTCTTTAGTCTGATGGTACTCCTATTTTCTCTCGAACCATCTCTGTTCTTAAAGTTTTATTAAGCACGTATAAATTCGCTATAGTGATTATAGCTTACACTATCTATGAGTTTAACGATTATCCTTAGTCGAACACTCACAAGCAACACTTCGAAACAGCCAACATATCGAAAATAGTTCACTGATCATACGTATATATTCCAACTAGACTATTCTCTCGATGTGCAAACACGTTCTTAAACATGTATTCTGCACGTATAAATTCACTAGCGTGATTGTTGCTTACACTACCCATGGGTTTAACGATTATCCTTAGTTGAACAAACAAAAATCACACTTCGAAACATTCAGCATATCGAAAATAGTTCACTGATCATACGTGTATATATTCTAACTAGACTTTTCCCACAATGTGCAAACATGCTACCTATGAGTTTAACGATTATCTTTAGTCGAACACACACAAGTAACACTTCGAAACAGCCAACATATCGAAAATAGTTCCCTGATCATACGTATATATTCCAACTAGACTATTCCCTCAATGTGCAAACACGTTCTTAAATATGTATTAATCACGTATAAATTCACTAGCGTGATTGTTGCTTATACTACTCATGAGTCTATAACTCATAACTCTATAGCAACAGATTAGTTGACTGAATAGATCACATGAGCTAGACGTTAATTTCCGAGACAGCGCTACTTCCCCGACCTCCTCGGGGAAAGCTGGAGGTTCGCATCTTATCTATATCTTGGTAGCTACACCATCACCTAGGTAGCACCATCACCTTATCTTTTCTCTGGTGTTTTCCTACTCTCTTTCCGTGCTACTGTGTACTGTTTCGTAAATCAGATCAATCAATCAACTGTTACCTTTGATGGTGTGATTATTATTATTTATTATAGGGTTAGTTATTATACGGTTAGTGGCAGGGGTTCCCACAGGGGTGGGTTGCAGAAAAACTTGGGGGGGGGGTAAAGTTTATTGAAACAGTGTTTAACGTGACGACATTCAAAAATATATTACATCACCATCAAATGATAATCAACCTAGTAATTAATTTATATATGGTTTGTTTTTCTATGTGAAAATGTATTAATGACGACGACAGTGCCCGAATATTGTCTGTGATTTTGGCGCCGACGCGCGGCGGTAGGTCTGGCGAATTTTGTTAGTATTTGGTTATCTTCGGGAGGTGCGCTGGTGGTCAGACGACACACACAAGCTGCACCGCGATTTGGTATTCGTTGCTAATGTTATCACTGAGTAACGTAATTAAGCAGCCTAATCATAATGTTACGTTCTGAATTACTCCCATTAGCTGAAAGACGTTGGGCAACCTGTTACATTAATGAATTTCTGCTTATTCAGAAACAACAGCCACTAAATTCCGTGGGGTATAACCATTCTCAGTGCCTTAGATGAACCCATGTCACAATTTAATAGCGTGCACAAAACACCTATTTAAAGAGCAAAACCAACATAGTGCTTAATAAAGGAGCCACATCAGCTTTGGTTGCATTCATGAATGTCTGCATACCTAGAAATACCGACTACTAAATTCCATTTTATTCCACATATCCATGTCACAATGTATCAGCGTGTATAGAGCACGTATTTAAACCGTCAAATCAAAATGGTATCTAGCAAATGAATGCCATAGCGGAGGGGCTTTGGGTAATCAGTTACATTCATAGCGGCGTCATACAGCTGCTTATAAATTCCGTTGGATTTGAACATTTACGGTGCCATGAACGTATCCATATCAAAATTTATCACCGATCACGGAACGCCTATATTAAGAGCCAAGCATGATACTTAATTAAGGAGCCACATCAGCCGAGTGGCTTTGTGTAATCAGTTACATTCATTCGTGGCGCCGTATAGCTGCTTATGAATTCCGTAGGGTTTGAACCTCTAAAGTGTCATAAACATATCCACATCAAACTGTATCACCGATCACAGAACACCTATATAAAGAGCCAAACATGATACTTAATTAAGGAACACATCAGCCGAGGGGCTTTGCGTAATCAGTTAAATTCATGAGTATCTGCATACTTGAAAACAATAGCCATTAAATTCCGTTGGATTCGAACATTTACGGTGCCATGAACATATCCCTGTCACAATTCGTCGGCGGGCACAGATCAACTATTTGAACATCTACGTTGGTGCTTGGGTAATCACTTAAATTCGTGTATTTGTGAATCTCGTCTAACCTGGTTAGTCTAAAATCGCAACGTTCTTGGGAAACTCCCGCTGATTTTAAAAGTATTAAAAGCGTAATAGCCGGAACTGCCCTCTCCTAATCATTACAACTCATTTACTTCGATGTTAAAACCTAATAAACGACGGCTCCGAGACCACTCACATTTCCACCCCCGTTTCGTGACCAACAGGTCTGCGTGTAGAGATCACGATATAACCAGAGGCGTAATGAACTCGGAAAATTAATTAACATAACAATATTGAATCCGGTCGTTTTTTTTTCTCCCCACCAATTATAACCCGTTTATCGCCCGGCCCCCTCAACAGTCTCCTGCCACGCGGCCGCTGTCTACTACTTTCCCATTATTTACCTGGTTATTAACCAATTTGTAATTAAATGTCAATCAATCATTCTGACCCAGTAATTTGTGTGTGTCGGGCGCTCGTCGTATAGGAAGACAAAATACACCAACTAAGGGTAGGGAGCGGTAAATGCTTCCCCGCTGCAAGCAGAAAATGTGTGTTTGAAGAAATTTGTGTTTTCTTATGGAATTTCTCACCTGTCAACTGATTTTGGTTTTTTGTTTTCATGAATATGGCAAAAATTTGTTATAACCCCCTTCAACGTTTGTCTCCTTATGTTTCTAGATGCAAAATTCAAATCAAATTCAATCAAAAATGTAAAATCTGCAATGCTTGTCCGCTGTACGCTGTACATAAAATGCCTTAAAATTAAGTTAAAAATACGTTTTTCCCGTACGGGCTAGGCTTGGGATCTAGCTGGTATCATCTTCTACCCAGCATACGTATTATGTCCTAAACGTCACTCGTATCCCAAAGAAAAGAGCAAAGTTGTATCTGACCTATGCAGCTAATCCTTTTCCGGCACTGAATTTTACACTGAATCAGACGCTATCCCTATTCCGGTAAGCAACAGCCCTCCGCTGACCTATGACATCTGAACTTGTGGACACCAGTCATCACCTAGGAACAAACCGACCTCCCCTGTAACCATTTACCATTTACCAGATTTAATTAACTTTGTTAATTAGGACATAACGTTGGAAATGGAAATCATCGTTTTAGAGTTGTCTGACCACTGATCGCTTAATGATAAATCATGATAAACCAACGGAAATACACAGAATTCGTTTTCACCGCCTCCTCCCCCACACCAATACAATCCAAGCGTACCGATGACATTTAATCTTCGTTTGCCTAACGTTGAGGTCAATCCATCCCCGCGTGCATCATATCATGACAAGTTACTATTTGCTAGTAACTAGTAGTTACTAGTTGCTATTTGGGCTATCAACAGCCTCTCGGTCTCGTTAAGAACTTTAAGACTGAACAGCAGGGATGGAAATCGATAATCGATATTTCAAAAATATCGATATTCTCTTAAGAAGAACCATATTTATCGACAGTCAATTGTGCTTAACCAATATATCGAGAGAAAAATCGGTATAACTTTGCGATTTTGTGGTCTTTTCTTGTTAATTTAGTAGCATTCATAGTTAGAAAAAGCTTAAGTATTCTTCATCTTCCCTCTTCTCATACATTCGGCAATAATCTCACCTGTTGTGGACAACAGGAAAAACGCTGCAAATTCTTTCACTGGGGTTTATTATTCAATCGGCTTGCGTTCATGATTTGAATTTCTACTAAGCTTTGGAGAGTGCGTGTTTCACAAAATAGGGCGATTATTGAATTTCAGGAGATATACATGGAGCACGTGGATCTGTTCTCGACCAAAATACCTATTTGGATTGATCAGTTGATCATATTTGTGTGGCTCCTGAAATTCAATAATCGCCCTATCCTATGAAACACGCAGACTCCAAAGCTTACTAGAAATTCAAATCATGAACGCAAGCCGATTGAATAATAAACCCGAGTGAAAGAATTTGCAGCGTTTTTTTATTGAACCTCAATACCCCCCCACAATAAAAACATCTATAATTTATCAAGTCCTTTGGCACTCGTATCGTTAAAACTTGTGTGCCCCAAATCCAAATTTAAACGATGTAGCCAAAGGTAGACAGATGTAGAGGGGGCACACAAATATCATCATCAACTGATCAATCCAAATAGGTGTTTTGGATGAGAACCGATTTACGTGGTCTATGCATATCTCCTGAAATTCAATAATCGCTCTATCACCTTTAAAACACGCACACTCCGAAGCTTAGTAAGATTCAAATCATGAACGCAAGCCAATTAAATAATAAACCCCAGTGAAAGAATACTTATTTACCCCAGTAATAATATTGAATAATATTTACCTATATATTATCAGCGTTTCATGCATATCAGAATGCTTCAACCCGTGTATCGGCTACTAACTACACTACAAGTATTCACATCGGCTATCACTCCAGTATCCACATTCACCTACAACTCGACGCTATCGGCCGGACATCACTAGGTCACAAACAAACAATAATAAACGAAAAAACGCAAATGTTGGCACCATAAATCGGGCCATACATCGGGAATGGTTTGACCTACGGACGTGGGGAAGGGCTCATTCGATTCCTAATGGTATGTTCTTCAAATAGGAAAATATTTAGGCCGATTCGACTAGTTTTGAGGTTTTCAGGGATTTTACAAAACTTTTACAGCCCTTAAAGGGCACTTTAAATTGAGTGAGGGAGCTGGCTCAAGAATTGGGGCGTCTTCGGACCAAGATGGATTTTTCCTGAAAATTTCAGATTTTTTGCTCCAGCCGTTTCGGAGATATCGTGCGTACGGCGTACGGCGTTATACACCCTTTGAAACGTAAACCATGAAATTTTCAGTGGGGGTTAGGATTTTTTTTTCCAGAGCGATTACAATGGTTTATTATTGAATAATAAACCAAAAGTGAACCTTTGGCACAAATCAATTTTAATATTTTTGGCATCTCAATCTAAACTTTTGGCGACTCAATTTCAACTTCTGGCATACCACTTCGAGCTTGTGGCATATCAATTTATACTTTTCACAAACCCAACTAATCCAACATTCCACCCCACATAATGATCAATAAATGTTTTTTCTCTCTCACAGGAAGAAGTGAACAACAATCAAAAATTAACCTTCTCCAAGGTTACCTGCGTCTGTTTATGTTTGTGTTCAGACTTCGCTTGCCTACACTTGGTTCTTTTCTGATGCAGGGATAAAAATAAGTTTTAAATTCAAGTGTTGCTTCGGTTGATTAAATACCTATTTGCTTCTATCAAGTTACGTTTAAGGTAGAAAGGAACCTTTCTCAAATCTATAATAACGTTGCAAACTGGTTATAAAATTCAATTTTAAATGTTAATAGAGGTAATACGAAACTGCGTTGGTTTTGCATGGTTGAAAAAACTATCAACAGGAAGACCGATATTCAGCCAATATATCGATAAATATCAATGACGGTAACGGTACCGGTAGTGGCCACAGTTAAGAATTTTTTTCTTTAGTTTTGACAATTGTGGGCCAACAGTAGTACTAAAATTAGCCCGACTCTTCCCTAACATATCCATTGCCTAAAACTATCAAAAGAACAATTTTTTATCAATTTTTTCTCACACCTTTATTTTGATCTAGTGGCCACATCAAATTACGAAACTGCATGTCTTGGTTTTGACATTTTGGTTGAAAATTCAAAACAGATGAACAAAATATCAACAGGAAGACCGATATTCAGCCAATATATCGATAAATATCAATGTAATGACCGATATGTATCGTAAGTATCGAAATTGGTGTTTCGATGTTGGTTTTGATGCCATAATCGATATTCTGGTACGCATATCCCATTCCTATTCTGCAGTCTGTCTACTGGTCCGGTTTTTCAAATGGTGGGTTTCAGTTTTTGGTTGTTCAATCGTTACGTATTATTCCTTAGGGTTGATTGATTCAGACGCCGATATTGCTGCCACACCCCAGATCATTGTAGGATTTGTAAGCCAAATATTGAACATTTTTGTTCATTAGCTTCGGAGACAAGCCTTGGATGGCGGACGGACGGATTTCAAGATATTATTTTGAAACGTGAATAACGAGCTTCTGAGGGAGTTAAGATTGCTTTTTCTTGGTCCATTAAAAAGTTCATTATTGGAAATTGTAAACCAAATTGTACATAAACCGTCCGGAGGTTGTCCCACGATACTGCACGGCCAAAGTTTATGAAGGCTTATAAGGGCTTACGGAAGGAAACTAATTAACAAGTACCTGTGCGCTTTATTTTCAAATTGAACGAGGGGGACCTCGCCTTTTCGCTTCCAATTCGTCATGTACGTAGCAGATTGCAATGTTAATTCAACCCAAAGCACGTGTCTACCTTCATGATAAGAGTTGTTGATTCGAGTACATTCATCAAAAACTTCATGTATGACCGTCACTGTTTTGGGCTCAGTCGAACCGCGACGGAATTCGCAATTCCACACGTAAAATCGAGCGGCAGCTCATTTGTTCGCGCAATGAATAGCTTGTCAACGAAGTTCATTTGTTTCATTTCGGTTCGCACACTCGGGGGTGGCCTTTTGGAAATTCGCCGTAGGGAGAAACACAAGTTGTCACAAACACGGTTCGGAGGAGTGGAACGGAGTTTACAGCAGTTTCCAAAACGTGGGCGTCGGGCGGGGAGGGATCGAGCTCGACTCAATTCCACATAATTCTTCGTTCCGGAGAAATTACAAACGGGGCCCGGGGAGCGCGAGTTTGACGTAGGTGAAGAGGAGGCGAGGGCGTGGGCATTAATCAACCCCAAGAGGTCACTTTCCGTTGAGAGCTACCGAAGAGAAGTTCGCTCGTTTAATCAAAAACTCGAAATGTGTCGCTAGATGTGCGCGGATGGGTATGTCCCACGTTTCTTTCCTTGGATGCTACAATTTTAGATAATGTAACGAAACTAAAACATTTTGGTGAGTAATACTTGCATTAGAAGGACGTCTCTCTCTCTCTCTCTCTCTCTCTCTCTCTCTCTCTCTCTCTCTCTCTCTCTCTCTCTCTCTCTCTCTCTCTCTCTCTCTCTCTCTCTCTCTCTCTCTCTCTCTCTCTCTCTCTCTCTCTCTCTCTCTCTCTCTCTCTCTCTCTCTCTCTCTCTCTCTCTCTCTCTCTCTCTCTTTGTCTCAGCCTTGGTTGAGGGGACAGGACCCACATCACCAAGAACGACATGGGTGTGTGTTGCTTCGGTAGCAAAAGCGAAATTTCTTGCACAACCAAACGAATACAAGCCTTGTAAAGTATTTAACCCGGTGTTGAATGAGCTTTGGCAAATATGAATCAGATCAATATTGAAGTTGTTTTGGTGACTGAGGGGTTCGCTTCAAAAGTTTTCCAAGTACTTCAAATTTTCTCGTATGAGACACAATTAGTTTATTAATTGGCTATAACGGAACGTTCTCGAGCGCTAATGTAGAGGTAAGAACATAATTACTCGATACACCGAGAGATATTCAAACATATTGCACCCGAAAGCGAGAGATTCTCGGGCAATATTGACAGAACCGCGGCGGTATTATCACTGTCGGAAGATCTAACGGGCATTAGGGGGCTGCCGGGAGCGAACGGTTAACGATAATCCTTCTGCCTAATGGATCCTCCCCCAAAACGCAACATCCAGCGGCTAATGGGGCGGTAGCTGCGGGCGCTAAAGGTCATAGGAGGCAAACTTAACCGTGAGATACGTTCGCGTCACCGTTAAAACTAACTGTTCCAGTGCAATCCCAGGTGGATTCTATACGTTTCGCATAGTGTGAAATCACGGTTAGCCGTCACAAGAGAGGTGATTATCCGGGGATTTAAGCGAGATAAATTTAGCTGCAGAAAACTCTTTCAATGGAAGGAGAAAAACCATCGAATTATGCAGGATGATAGTATGAACCAATTTACTTAAATGGTCGTATACTAATTTATAATGGAATATTGCTTCGAAATTCGATCAAATAAATTTAGCATCAATTTCATGAAACTATTTTTTTATGTTATCAATAACAACTGGTAGCACCTACCTATACTCTTCTAATTTTCATACAAACATCTGAAAATGTTGGAAGCCATTGGCCGCTTACTCTTCGATTCGAATTTGTAGCGGATTTGTAGCAGACCGGACGTCCCTCTAACGCAAAGCTTTATGAATAAATGGAAGCCTGTCTGAATTGATCCAGAGGGGTGTATGGAACCCCAACACGTGGGAACAATGAAATATGAATGCTAATTCGATTCAGAATGTTTTACGACCGAATCCGTGAAAAATACAACGATACGTCTTTGTGTATGTGTCTTTATGTGTCAACATTTGTCGATGCATTCCAGCCTGCAATTCTTAACCAATTTTCTTGATATTTTTTTATTCTATTCCAAATTTACTCTAGTTCTACAACGAACCTGGGAAATTTCACTTGTCTTGGAAAAAAAATTGGAGGACGTAATGCGGAAAAAAACGGTTTTTTATAAGACAAATTTGGTGGAAACTACATAGGCTAGCATTCCGATCTTCATGATTTTCAAATTCCAAGTTCGTAATCCTAATAATTTAGAAAATCCAATTAATTTTTGACTCGATTGCCGAGCACACAGTGGTCTAAAATCAAATTGATTTTCTAAAATTTAAAACTTTCCTAAATAAAACGAAAGAATTCACAGAATACGGGAAAAATAATATTTAAAAATCTAATTTAATTTTTTGACACAATTCGGAAGCACACAGTGGTCTAAAATCCAATTGATTTGCTAAAATTTGACTGAAAAAAACTTATGTATCACCCAAAACGCACAAAAATTCCTTGCAACATTTAAAAACTAGAATGATTGATGAAAAAACGCTGCAAATTCTTTCACTGGGGTTTATTATTCAATTCCCTTGCGTTCATGATTTGAATTTCTACTAGCTTTGGAGTTTGCGTGTTTCACAGGTAATAGAGTGATTATTGCATTTCAGGAGGCACACAAATATGATCAACTGAAAATCCAAATAGGTATTTTGGTTGAGAACAGATTCACGTGCCCTATGCATATCTCCTGAAATTCAATAGTCGCTCTATCACCTGTGAAACACGCACACTCCAAAGCTTAGTAGAAATTCAAATCATGAACGCAAGCCAATTGAATAATAAACCCCAGTGAAAGAATTTGCAGCGTTTTCCTGAAAATTTCAGATTTTATGATTTTTCCTGAAAATTATTAGAATGCTTCAAACCGTGTATCGGCTACAAAGCCTTTTAGGAGTTCACTCCAGTATCAACATTACTACATCACTACATCGATACGTCACTAGGTTACTGATATCAGCACAAAAACAATAATAAACCAAAAAAAAAAAAAACGCGAATGTTGGCACCATAAATCGGGCCATACATCGGGAATGGTTTGACCTACAGACCTGGGGAGGGGCTCATTCGATTCCTCGTGGAGTTTTCTTCAAAAAGCGTACAAATTTAGGCCGCCTTGAATTTTTTCTAAGGTTTTTAGGGATTTTACAAAACTTTGACAACCCTTAAGCTCTAGAATCGGGGCGTCGTCGGACCAACATGGATTTTTCCTGACAATTGCAGGTTTTTTTGCTTCAGCCGTTTGCGAGAAATCGTGCGTACGGTGTACGGCGGACGGACGGAAAATTTTTTATTGCAGATTCGGATTCTACACCCTTTGAAACGTAAACCATGACATTTTCAGGGGGGGTTAGAATTTATTTTTTTTCAAGAGCGATTACAATGGTTAATTATTGAATAATAAACCAAAATCCTGCAAACAAATCCGTGGGGTAATTTGGCGTTAATATAGTTTTTCGTTATTGAATAAGGGCAAATATTTACAAATTGCTAAGTTAAATCTACAGGTGGAATGCAATGTATATTCAATAACGAATGTAGAAATTTAATGTCTTACCTGTCTCAGCAATGTTCATTGTTGAATAAAAGCAGTAAAACTTCGCGCTACACACACCTTGAACAAAATGAATGGCCATCGAATAAAGATAATCCCACTGCCGGTTATCAGGCACTTGTGTAAACATGACTGATTCACTCCTTTACTATTTGTTTGTAAACACGGTATGGCGGGAAATATTAGTATTATGAGTCTCACTAACTAATAATAAAAAGTTAAAACACTCAGAAATTCCAAACTTTTGACTTGACTTTTGTCCACCTAAATTGGTGATTTTGCCCACTGTCTGGCGTCTCTCTTCGTCTTTTCATAGTTTTTCATGTTACCTTTTGCATTTTGTCTAGTTTAGTGTCCTGGATCATTGCTAGAAATATCCTAAATCAATCCTTCCAGTAATGTGTGGATTAGTTGGACAAATAGATAGGAATCTGTGTTAAAACTAGTGTCTCTGAATTTTGATGTAAAAACTAGCATTATCATATTGAAATATGTAAACCTACAATACAAAATTATTGCTACCTAACTCGATACAATCCAGTATTACATGAAAACAGAAAGAAGTAAAGAATAGAAAGAAGATATAACAAATGGAAATAAAATTAAAGATCGAGCGAGCTCTTCAAACGATAAATGCCAGTATTTCTCTATTTCCGAGTAGATAAATAAATACAATTTAGGCAGATAAGTATTAGGTAAGTAGTTGGTAAAAGTAATAGTAAAAGTATCTATGAGTAGATATAGAAATAAATGTAGGTAAAATAAAATATAAAAAACAGATACTAAAAAGCTTGTAATTTACTACATTTTTTCTAAAAACTGTCGTGTTTTTCTTGACAAAGGTTTCCATAATGTCATCGCGAGTGATTTAGAGTGTAATATATGAAATTCTACTCTGGGGCCTTCAAAATATTTGTATTTATTGAACTATTATGAATAATTAGGAAGGTGAATAATTTACAATTCTACGGTTCGTAAAACATTGTGTTCAAATGGGATCATTTTCGGGGAAGTACGAGAAAACGTACTTAAGATTTCAGACGTAACTTCACTTTGATCAATCAGTTTCTTGGGAAAGTAAAAACATGACGGGGATATTCCAGTGAACTGAAGCTCGCTGACCTAGTATTCACATATGGCGGTATTGGATCGCCAATCGTGGATGTTTATTTATCCACGATAAACATGAGATGGTTTATGTATATTTAAATATATATGTGTATTTTCCATTCAGACGGCTCCGTTTCAGCATTATCACAGGAGAGATGTACATAATATACCGACGTCAACTGAGTAAATACAGAGATCGAGCTTCAGAGATAAACGGAACGTTCAATTGCAAACATTTCTCGCAACCGAGGTAGTCACCGTTAGCGCTGAGAGGTTGTTTATTTTGACGACCGTTTAATCCATTACGTGCCAAGTACTTTTCAAACTGGGCTTTCGTCGAAGAATTAGGACACAATTCACATCGTTCACGAGCCAAATTCGAAAATTCGTACTCATTTCAGGAAACAACTGTTTGAGAATAGAGGTGGTGAACAATTCAAATAAAATACCGTACAGTAATTCAGTGAAATACAGTGATTCAGTGAAAACGCTGCAAATTATCACACAGTAGTTCATTATTTACACGCAAGTGGTACAATAATCATTGATATGTTTATTAGACGTAGCCCACATGTACATGGTACATTATCTAGGCTGAACTAATAGTATCTTATATTTGTATTCCAAATGCCTAAAAAAGGAGTCAATTTATACTTCGCCTCTGTAGATTGATTAGGAAACAAATTAGCCACAAGGGTACTTCAGCTTATCAGTGTGAATCTACACCTTGTAATTGACTTCAAGATATATCGAAAACTATCGTGTAACCCGTGCTTCGCACGGAATGCCGCCTACGCAGTTATCGAAAACATCCGCTATGGCTACTCCAGTTGTCCAAATTTTCATAATAACAAAAGTTTGGGACTGGAAGAAGTCAGTTGCGAAAGTTAGCGCCGTTCATGAGGTAGAAGGATGTTTTGTAGGATCTGACCAAGTCACTGTTGCACGCAGGAACTCCTTGATCATTTTAAGAACGTTCCCGTCAAACTTGGTTCAGCAGGTTAGCCTTATGTCGGAAACATACATACAGGTTGTCTACCTTTCAGGTGGACCAAACTTTAAGGATCGATTCTACAACTAATTTGCGACAAAAAGTGCCCCTTAGACTTTTTTTTTTAGAGGCTTCGTTTCCGAGTTATTAACGATTTAAGTTTTTTTTCGTGTTATTGACTTTTCACTAAAACAGCCATAACTCCCTTGTTTTCGGAGTAATCTCAAATTTGAGGAAACCGTTGGAAAGAGCGTTAAATTTCCTATCCGTTTAGTGTGAAACGCTATTTTTTAAAGCCATTTTCTGAAGTAAAAAAATAAGCCAAAGTCAAAGTTTTAATTTTTTTTCGAAAAGCAACACTTTTCAGGCTAATTTATCGCCTGTAATAAATTAGAATATTGGTGTGCACTCAACAGAAAAACCTAGCCCAAGACCTCAGCATTCCAACGGTATCATCATTTTTCTCTTTACATTTGAATAAACCTCGTAAAATGACGTTTTAATGCGAAAAAAGAAGGATTTTTCGTTAAAAATCGCAATTTTTCACAAACATTGACTTTTATCCGATATAAGTGTTCTTCATTGTACCTATTAATTTCTCCGTTGTGATTCTTAATTTTTTTAAATCCTGAACCCCAAATGGTGACACTTTTGAACCATCGCGGCCGCCTCAAAACGGACTAATGCGACACCCCAGTTCACTTTTTGTCGCAAATTAGTTGTAGAATCGATCCTTAAAGTTTGGTCCACCTGAAAGGTAGACACCCTGTATACACAGGTAGATACAAAGAAACGAACTGGAGCCGTCCAGTGACACATGTACTAATTTATCATTCCTTATCAATCAATAAAGAACTAATCCTATAAATGAGGTTATCAAACTTGGCTAAGTACCAAAAATCAACCAATGATTATCAAGTTATGCATGATAGCAACGCCCATGCTTCTCATAGATTCAGCTTCAAAGATGACTTCAGCAAGGTCAAATATTCGAAAGCTCCATTAGGTTCTATTCTGATTTTCAATTATTTGAAATAAATTCAAGAGAAAATAGCAAAAAACTGGCAAAAAGATTTTTGATCAGAACAATGCGGTGAGCTTCCAAACAACATTTGCAGATTCTAAAAGGTAAGGAGATGTGGAGAACGCACTCTCAGAGAAAGAGAAAGAACTGAGAAAGTGGAATCCGATGACGAACAAAGTTTTTTTCCTTGAGAGATCGGAAAGATGAGAAAGTTGCGTCGGGGGCGGGGAAACTTGGACTTGGTGCCGAGTTGAGTGAGTTAGCGGGCAGTTAGCGAGGTGGAGGCGTGAAGGCACGTCCGAGCTCTAAGTTAACCGGAGGTTTAACTGGTCGGTGAGATGTCAATCCGGATATTTATTATCCCTGTGGATACCAACCGACCGAAAAGTTAATGTGTTAACACGTGGAATTCCCTTGTGAGTTGGTTTGTCCACGCAGAACATATCGTCTCCGGGGGACAATTTCGTCGAGTTCCTGGAAGGGGAATTCTATCCGCTGCTACTCCCTATTGCCAAGCCATTGAAATCGATATGGGATGATCTAATCGTCATTTCTCGACCACCTCCGAATTTAGCTGGACGGCTTTGCTGTGAAGAAAATTTTCCGGGTGCGTGTCATAAGCGCTGACCACTGGGAATGTCAAAAAGCGCGAGGTTCCCTTCTGGTATTTTGGTTGGAAAGACTGTCTGTTGTAACAGAATAAAGTAACAGCTCTTGAAGTAAATAACACCTTTTCTAGGCTCCTATCGCCAAACTAAGGACCCAGAATAAGGCATCTCTTTATTGAAATGATTACCTACATAACTCCCACTTCACTCAGTTCGTCATAGTTATTGGGAGGACTAACACGGGTTCGGCTCCCCCCACGAAGGTTGCCGCACATTTCCGAATGCCTGTTATCAATCGTCTTTGACCGCGTGTTGCCTTGTCTTCGAAACGGCGGACAGTGGGCTAAATCACCAATTTAAGTGGACAAAGATATTCGCTGATCTAAAATGATGGTAACAAAAGCTCGCTATTTTGATCTGAGGTTTATTGATAACTCGCTTGGGCCCAACTTCCAAACCGTTCATTTTAATTTTTTAGTTGTCTACAATCCTTTTTTTGGTTTATTATTCAATAATAAACCATTGTAATCGCTCTGGAAAAAAAATTCTAACCCCCCTGAAAATTTCATGGTTTACGTTTCAAAGGGTGTAGAATCCGAATCTGCTATAAAAATTTTCCGTCCGTCCGCCGTACGCACGATTTCTCCCAAACGGCTGGAGCAAAAGATCTGAAATTTTCAGGAAAAATCCATCTTGGTCCGACGACGCCCCAATTCTTGAGCCAGCTCTCTCACTCAATTTAAAGTGCCCTTTAAGGGCTGTCAAAGTTTTGTAAAATCCCTAAAAACCTCAAAACAAGTCGAATCGGCCTAAATATTTACCTATTTGAAGAACATACCATGAGGAATCGAATGAGCCCCTCCCCAGGTCCGTAGGTCAAACCATTCCCGATGTATGGCCCGATTTATGGTGTCAACATTTGCGTTTTTTGGTTTATTATTGTTTGTTTGTAACCTAGTGATGCCGATAGCGTCGAGTTGTAGTGAATGTGGATACTGGAGTGATAGCCGATGTGGATACTTGTAGTTTATAGCCGATACACGGGTTGAAGCATTCTGATATGCATGAAACGCTGATAATATATATTATTCAATATTATTACTGGGGTAAATAAGTATTCTTTCACTGGGGTTCATTATTCAATTGGCTTACGTTCATGATTTGAATCTGTACTAAGCCTCGGAGTGTGCGTGTTTCACAGGTGATAGAGCGATTATTGAAGTTCAGGAGATATACATAGACCACGTAAATCGGTTCTCAACCAAAACACCTATTTGGATTGATCAGTTGATGATATTTGTGTGCCTCCTCTACATCAGTCTACCTTTGGCTACATCGTTTAAATTTGGGTTTGGGGAAGTTTTAACGCAATACGAGTTCATGTTTTTATTGTGGGGGGGGTCCATTGAAGTTCAATAAAAAAACGCTTTTAAAACAAATTCTTTCATTGGGGTTTATTATTCAATTGGCTTGCGTTCATTATTTGAATTTCTACTAAGCTTTGGAGTGTGCGTGTTTCACAGGTGATAGAGCGATTATTGAATTTCAGGAGGCACACAAATATGATCAACTGATCAATCCAAATAGGTATTTTGGTTGAGAACAGATTTACGTGCTCCATGCATATCTCCTGAAATTCAATAATCGATCTATCCTGTGAAACACGCACACTCCAAAGCTTAGTAGAAATTCGAATAATGAACGCAAGCCAATTGAATAATGAAACCCAGTGAAAGAATTTGCAGCGTTTTATACTTGGTTCATAGTGTTGTCCATTGGTTAATAGATTACATATTAAAAACACCATTTTTAAAACCAACTTCATTTTTTGGGTGGTTTTACTCACAAATATCGGTAAACGCTTTTTTCATGGTCAAATTCGTCATCATCGTTGTATTTCTTGTAAAGATAGAACTTTTTTTCATTTTTCTGCCGAAAAATTGGCCTTTGCCTCCATTGTGCCGGATTTTCAAATAGAAACGTTACCCGGCTCCAATCAGGCGGTGCCGCACAGTAGGACCAAAATAGCGAAAAATCGATTTTCTGAAAATTGATATCTTTTACTATCCAACTCACTTACATTATCCTAGTTGGTCTAAGGAATCTAGCTGTAATTATGGTTTTAATAAAATTACTGAACTTTATATCCCAATTAACGATTTTTTGCCGAGAAATTGTCATTTGGGCCCC
The DNA here is from genome assembly GCA_031894815.1 of Creontiades dilutus. Classification (NCBI taxonomy): domain Eukaryota; kingdom Metazoa; phylum Arthropoda; class Insecta; order Hemiptera; family Miridae; genus Creontiades; species Creontiades dilutus. Next base: position 161,086 of record JAVIWC010001691.1, on the reverse strand, counting down.
ACAGTGCCGGATTTCCATGAAGAAACCTCACTCGGCGCTCGGGGAAAACGGCTCCAATTTCCATCGGCCGGCGCCGCCGCTCAATAGGAATAAAAGCCAGTGGAAGCCCATTAGTATTCAGGAGCTCCCTTAATCAGGTCCGTCCCCACCGACGTTACCATCACAAAAGGCGCCGTATGAGGGGACAGCGAAACCTCTTCCGAATGCGGAATTAACGACGAAACTTCCGTGATACAAGGAACAAGGATCCAACAGGGGTAAGGGGGGGGGGGGGGGGGCAGGAGACCTGCAAAAAGACAAGAAAAAGAATAAGTAAGGGAGTAAGGGTTTTTTTTCTGAAAAGCGAAGGACGGGGGAAAGGGAAAAGAAAGACGAAGAAGGAAAAAGGGTATAATAAGATTAATGGAAAGTTCTAGGGTATGGTATGGTAGGGGGGTTCTTACAGTCTCGGTTTGGTCGTCCCTTCTTTTGTGACGTCACAGTACAGCTTCCTCGACTCCTTTTCACAAACGGCGCTTTTCACCGTCAAGGGCGCTCCGCTCCTCGGCGAGCAAAAGAGGGGGAAAATTCGTTTAGGAAAAGCTTTATCATCCTACAGCCATTTTTTATTTCTTCTTCCTTCTCGCTTTTCCCGAAGAAAAGAAACAAAAAAACGGAACCTTCGAGAACGGCAGAATAAAAGGAGACTTCGTTAGAATAAAGAAGAAACGCGGAAAGTGTTGATGAGGGTTCCCCGTTTTGGAGGGAGCTCCGAGAAAATATGGCGTTTGTATCGTCTCTTTTGAAGTAAATTCGCTTTTCGCGCTCGCTACCTTTTTTCGCGTTATTATTTCAGTTTTTCCCGAAGATTCCACCCTTTGAAGTCGGATCGGAAATAAATTTGATGGAAACACTCCGATACTGTTAACGTATTTTATTTATGTACTACTGTCATCATTTTTTTTATTTATAGGAACGGGAGAACCGAATTACGTTTCATAGCGAATTGGTGCTGTCTAGGGTATAGCCAATAGGCCATCACCTCTACCGACAGTTGATATGAACGGTGTGTGAATGTAATTTAACTTTATGGGTCTACTCTCAGTTGTTATGTTATGGATATTCCTGTAAATGAATATCGATCTGAAAAAAAAAACGCTGCAAATTCTTTCACTGGGGTTTATTATTCAATTGGCTTGCGTTCATAATTTGAATTTCTACTAAGCTTTGGAGTGTGCGCGTTTCACAGGATAGAGCGATTATTGAATTTCAGGAGATATGCATGGAGCACGTAAATCTGTTCTCGACCAAAATACCTATTTGAATTGATCAGTTGATCATATTTGTGTGCCTCCTGAAATTCAATAATGGCTCTATCCTGTGAAACGCGCACACTCCAAAGCTTAGTAGAAATTCAAATTATGAACGCAAGCCAATTGAATAATGATCCCCAGTGAAAGAATTTGCAGCGTTTTTTTATTGCCTCAATACCCCCCCCCCCCCCCCCCAATAAAGACATCTATCATTTATCAAGTCCTTTAGCGCTCGTATTGCGTTAAAACTTCGCCAAACCCAAATTTAGACGATGTAGCCAAAGGTAGACTGATGTAGAGGAGGCACACAAATATCATCAACTGATCAATCCAAATAGGTGTTTTGGTTGAGAACCGATTTACGTGGTCTATGCATATCTCCTGAAATTCAATAATGGCTTTATTGAAACACGCACACTCCGAAGCTTACTACAGATTCAAATCATGAACACAAGCCAATTGAATAATAAACCCCAGTGAAAGACTACTTATTTACCCCAGTAATAATATTGAATAATAATCCCCAGTAATAATATTTACCTGTATATTATCAGCGTTTCGTACATATCAGAATGCTTCAACCCGTGTATCGGCTATAAACTACAAGTATCCACATCGGCTATCACTCCAGTAACCACATTCACTACAACTCGACGCTATCGGCATCTCTAGGTTACAAACAAACAATAATAAACCAAAAAACGCAAATATTGTCACCATAAATCGGGCCATACATCGAGAATGGTTTGACCTACGGACGTGGGGAAGGGCTCATTCGATTCCTCATGGTATGTTCTTCAAATAGAGAAAAATTTAGGCCGCTTCTACTTGTTTTGAGGTTTTTAGGGATTTTACAAAACTTTGACAGCCCTTAAAGGGCACTTTAAATTGAGTGAGAGAGCTGGCTCAGGAATTGGGGCGTCGTCGGACCAAGATGGATTTTTCCTGAAAATTTCAGATCTTTTGCTCCAGCCGTTTGGGAGATATCGTGCGTACGGCGGACGGACGGAAAAATTTTTATTGCAGATTCGGATTTTACACCCTTTGAAACGTAAACCATGACATTTTCAGGGGGGGTTAGAATTTTTTTTTTTCCGGAGCGATTACAATGGTTTATTATTGAATAATAAACCAAAAGATCGGAAATAAGTTTAAAGTAGGTGCGTTACCTATCTGTGTCGACACACAATCATAGAAACTACAATACAATACATCAATACATGAACATAGGCACTTTGGCTAGTGATGTTAATGCCAATAAATTTAGTACTTGTTGAGGCAGTACATGGTGAAAGGGTCATTACCCTGTCATTCCCATGTTTATGTGTGGTTCATTCCCACTCTCTGCAAAACACCAATCAAGTAAAGTTATTCCCCCATTACTAAGCCCTGTAATGGGCCGGGCCCCGAAGTTTCCGATAATGAAAACGGATTCGAAGGAAAAGTTCCCCAGTTCCGAATATCGAAGGGAACCCGGAAGCGGAAGTTTTCCAATTCCCCCGAAAAATGAGACGAAGGTTAATCGTTTGGGTTGACCGTAAAACCCCGTTGAAAGGCCGGGTTGCGTGGGGCCGACAGATTGGCAGAACATACTCGTAATACTCATCCTGGAATATGGAAGAGGTTAGTTAGTGGGCCGATTGAGGTAATACGCTCTGGTGGTTATATTCCAGGGAAGTTGGTCGTTATATTTTTACCCCTTTGTTTTGTTGCAGATTCGGACTCTATCTTATGCTTTCTTGAAAATTTGACCCCTCAACCGATTTTTTTATCACCTGTAACAAATCAAGCAAGAGCTCAAAACTGCACAACTGCCAGGTTGCGCATTCCTACTGAAATCGTAGTTTTTGGGTTATAGGAGAATTTTTTTCATTTTAATCCGCATGTTTTTTCCAAGGAGCACTAAAATGAGCATGTAAGCAAATGTGCCCAATGCACACCAACTTTGTTTTTCATTAAAGAACCCCCTCTTTTTATTTCTGATTCTGATTCTACGCTCGATTTCATGAAAATTTGACTCCTACTTGATTTTTCCGATCGTCAACCCGTTCAGCGTGCGCGCAAAGTTCTCAAGCTACTAAAATTGTTCAAAACATAGATGTGGGCTAGTGCAAAGTGTGAAACATCAATTCTCACTGTTTTTGTTTTTTAACTCAGTTTTAGTTGTACTAAGAGCGTACGAATTTGGACAAATGAATAAACTGGTAGTACAATGTAAACCAGCGTTAAAAACCAATGAAAATTGATGTCACAGCTTAGGTTGTGAGGGTGATGGAATGGTATGGTTGCCCCTTCCGAAGGAGGTGGATGCATTATTATGCCCCGCCACGCTCAGAGGATGATCCAGACGCTTGCAGGCGTCCGATTCATCTCCCAAGGCGACAGATTCTAAAATCGGGAAGAGGCCAACTAACCATATCCATCACACTCCCTGGGCTCTGAGGAAAGCCCGGGGGGGGGGAGGAGTGATTAGGGGCAGCAGGACAATCAGGACAAGTAACAATAATAGGGTCAGTGGACGTAACCACGCTCTAGTGAGGTGATGAAATAGTATAGTTGCCCCTTCCAAGGAGGTGGATGCATTATTATGCTCCGCCACGCTCAGAGGATGTCCCAGAGGCTTGCAGGCGTCCGATTCATCTCCCAAGAGACAGATTCTAAAATCGGGGTTGGGCCAAATAACCATATCCATCACAAGGTTTGTCAATATTTGTTTAATTTTGATTACTTCCGACCTTTCAGCGAGCTCGCTGAACGGGTTACACAAGGCCGAAAAAATCTAATGAGAGCTCAAGCATTCATAAAATCAGGCGCCAAATTCGAATTGATAATAAAAACGTTTCAAATTACGTAATTCCCTTATCTATCCTTATTTGACGTAGTTTGTGATGCATTATAGAAACTTGACACCTCTCACACCATACCTTGTAATAGTTACTACGACGAAGTTTGCGCTTTTGACCCTGTGTAATTTTGTAATTTTTGCCACTCATGTACTTGTTCTGCTACATGAAAATTCCTGAAGAAACTACCTGATTAGGGTCCTACTCCAGGACAGAAACGTTGCAGAATAAATAACAAACAAACACCAGAGGTAAAGCGTAAACGTTTTACGCACCATGCCAAAGGGAAATGATCGGCTTCTTCAACAATCGGAGAGAGCACAAATACGGGTGTTGGGTTCTAACAGACCACCTGGGTTCAATCTAAAAGAATGAATGGAAAAGTGCTGCAAAACAAGGCAAGAAGCAAAAAAAAAAAAAACTGTTAATTGTCAAAAAGCAGAGCATAAGTTTTTCATTATGAAAAGCATCAACAAAATCTGCGAAAGCAATAGCGACCAATCCCACAACAACCACCTGATGTATTCATTCTTGTATTTCCTCTAGTTTTTCAAAAGGCAGTGCGTGGAAATATCAACCAATACCCTTCCTTGTCTTCATTTGTCACACTTATAAATATCTGAGTATAGTTCGGTAGAACCTGTGAAGAAATGCTCGTTTTTTTAAAAAATATTAACGTACCAGAGTTGTCTCCGAGTTTATACCTGCAGCCTGTTACGTAGCTTCAGAGACCCCAACTGGGTGTTCCAAGCCAATGTCTCAGCCCTTGGAAAGTGACATCATATCTGTCGTAGTATGGTCCAAATTTATAGAATCTTCTATTCTTTGTATCTCCTTGTTATAAGTATTCAAACGCTACTTTTACTACGAACAGCCTAAAAAGCAGCTTCTCTCAATCATCCCGTGGAATTGACCCCGATAGATACGTGTAATTCCCTATACAAAAACGCTGCAAATTCTTTCACTGGGGTTTATTATTCGATTGGCTGGCGTTCATGATTTGAATTTCTACTAAGCTTTGGAGTGTAAGTGTTTCAAAGGTGATAGAGCGATTATTGAATTTCAGGAGGCACACAAATATGATCAACTGATCAATCCAAATAGGTATTTTGGTCGAGAACAGATTTACGTGCTCAATGTATATCTCCTGAAATTCAATAATCGCTCTATCACCTGCGAAACAATTGGACACTCCATGAGCTTAGCATAAATTCAAATCATGAACGCAAGCCAATTGAATAATAAACCCCAGTGAAAGAATTTGCTAGCGGAATTTTTTTTTTTTTTTTTTTTTTTTTTTTTTTTTTTATATTTATTTCGGTTATCAGAATGCTTCAACCCGTGTATCGGCTACAAAGCCTTTTAGGAGTTCACTCCAGTATCCACATTACTACATCACTACGTCACTAATTTACTGATATCAACACAAAAACAATAATAAACCAAAATAACGCGAATGTTCACACCATAAATCGAGAATGGTTTGACCTGGGGAAGGGATCATTCGATTCCTCGTAGAGTGTTCTTCAAAAAGTGTACAAATTTAGGCCGCCTTGACTTTTTTTGAGGTTTTTAGGGATTTTACAAAACTTTGACAACCCTTAAAGGGCACTTTAAATGAAGTGAGAGAGCTGGCTCAAGGATTGGGGCGTCGCCGGACCAACATGGATTTTTCCTGAAAATTTCAGCTTTTTTCCTTCTGCCGTTTTGGAGAAATCGTGCGTACGGCGGACGGACGGAAAAATTGTTATTGCAGATTCGGATTCTACACCCTTTGAAACGTAAATCATGATATTTTCAGGGGGGATAGATTTTTTTTTTTTTTTTTCCAAGAGCGATTACAATGGTTTATTATTGAATAATAACCCAAAAATCAGTTTTAAAGCAGATATCGGTTTTTAAACTTGTAGAAACCAGTTCTGTCACCCACACTTTGGCTCCTTGAAACTTGAAACGGATCTCGTGAAGAGACGAGTAGCTCATCAATGGAGTTTCGGACGTGAAATTGAGAAGGAGCAAACTTGAGGTCGAATTGCGGTTGTCACTTCGGTTAACCGATTTCGTTATGTAACGGATGTTGAAATAACCAACACCTTTTGTTCCCTCCCTTTAGTTAGCCAAGTTATACCCTAGAATAACATCCACTTCGTGGACTATTTATGTATTTATACGTTCGATAACTGTGTAGCGTCCCAATTAAAGGAACTGAGTGAAGAGACGGTTGAGAGGAACTTATAGTGGTAGCAAGACGGTCCTACATAATATGAGGGGATATAAGTGTGTCGAAAATTCAAATTTTTTGCGGGAAATCTTTTCCAGAAGCATGAAATACTAGTCTTTATCCAGTTAAAACATGCTTTAATTCTTTACAGAAAACGTGAGGGGTTTTGAGCTTAATCAACGTTTCAATATTTCTCGCTTGAACATAAACTCCATATAGTGGTACAAATAGTTGTCAACTTGCACGGTACTGTTGAATATTCGGGATTTTTGGGGTGCAGATTAACAATTTGTTTACTTTTCTTAACCATTATTTACAGATAAATAGCATCCTATTATCGCATTTTTAATTATCCCGAGTGTTGATAGCCATTCCAACAGTCGAAACTAAAAAACAGTACATTTGAACGTTCGTTACGGTAATCTACGGATTATTTGTAGGGTAGCCTTCTGAGTATAGAAATCCGTAGACAGGGATGCCACTACAGCCGTTCACTTGAACAGCGTTTCTCCACCTCGGTCACTGTTCCCCAAAAGTGGCTACATCCTTCAGTCTGTGTCGGGCAGTAAGGGAGACGAACCCTTTTCTCCGATTCTCACAATGTTTTCAGACGATGCGAAAATATTTCTGCTTACAACCGTTTTAGAAGCTGAGGAGCAAGGAAAACGAAAAAGTTATGATCATGCGATATTTAAGTTGTAATGTGTTTAAAAAGATTAACCGCCCGATAAACTAAAATATACAGGGTGTCCAGCGTATGATCAGAAAAACTTCACACATTGCTCTACAACTAGTTTCCAACAAAAAGTGCCTCGTAGAGTTTTTTTCTTGAAATATTTCACAATATAACGATTTTTTTCATGTTTTCGACCTTTCGGCGTTTTTGAAATATTTACAAATCTAAGTATGCCGTTGGAAAAAGCATTGAATTTCCCATCATTTCAGGCTTTAACTGTAACTTTTTAAAGATAACTAAAGGGTGAAAATGAGCCTGAAAAGTAAATTTTGTCGAATTTTGAAAGAACAATTTTTTTAATGAATCATTAGTCCCCCTTAATTTTAATGATACGTTTGAGTCTGTAAGCCTGAAAAACGCGCAAAAGCCTCAGCTTTCCAGTGGTATAATTAGTTTTTATTGTTTAAAGGGAACATTTTGAGAAAATTGAGATTTTCAGGTTTCATCAGAAGTGGATGGATCAGCCAAAATGAACCGGTCCACCTCAAAATGAACCACGCAGTCCTATCACACCCTTGGATTTCTACTTCTGATGGAACTTGAAATCCAAGGTATATGAGGTCGGAATTGAGTCGAATGACCAATTAGTAGTCCGAATTCTGGAGTCTGGGGATGGTGAAACGAAGACATTTGTCACCGATTCTCAAAGTTGGAGTTCATCCACTCTGTGTCGATACGACCTTGCGAGCTGGGCACCCATCCATTTGGAACCGTAGACCCCTCCTCTGTTCCAGGGGCATATCTTCCTGATAATAACATATTTCATTGTCCAGGAGCTGCAATAACAAATCCGTAACAAGTCCAGAAATCAAAAACACCTCCAAATCGGTGGAATTTTGAAATTTTGATATCAACCGCTAATACGCACCATGCGGGGATCTGATCTGCCAGAACCACCGTGGCCTTCATTGTGCGGTCGAGTCCATTTGCAGATGAGCGACCCTCTCCATCCGCGAGCGGGGGACATTTTGAAAAATTCTGTCGAGTTAAGAAAACCGAAATGTGCTTGAAGACAAACGCTTTTTTGCATAAAATCTCAATTTTCTCAAAAAAGTTCCCTCTAAAAATAAAAAATAATTATACCATTGGAAAGCTGAGGCTTTTGAACTCAAACGTTCATTAAAATTAAGGAAGACATGAGATTCATTAAAAAAATTGTTTTTCCCGCAAAATTTTTTGGGATTACAGGCTCAAACGAATCATTAAAATCCAAGGGATATGGGAAGATGTGGCTTCAAACTTGCAGGAGGTACAGAGGGGGAGGGTTGAGATTCATAAAACAAATGGTTTTTTCAAAATTTGACAAAATTTACTTTTCAGGCTCATTTTTCACCCTTTAGTTATCTTTAAAAAGTTACTGTTGAAACGAAAAAAATGCAACAACAGTCATCCAAACAAATATTTAATGTTCCCTCAATGCTCCCAACTCGTCCCAAATGTAAAGCTCATCCAAGGAGTACAACCTATCCATCTGTACCGAACAGACCAAATTGTATGAAATTTGGGTAAAAGATCGCATCAAATCAAGTTCCATTATGTTTGGTAACGGTGAAAAGCTACGAACAGCGGACATTGTACACCGATTCTTCTATCTTTTTATTTTTATTTTCGGATTCTACTCATCTTGAAATGTAAACTAACAAATTTCGAGGAGGAGGAGGTTACAATCTTCTTTTCACGGTCACTTACAAATTATTACTGGATAATAATAAACAAAAATCCATCCGTCCTCCGAATTAATTATACTGAAAAATTCACGAAATACGGCTCAAGAATCATTGATCGATTTGATACATAAATTCATGTAACATTTAACTTAGTTAATGATGCAAAGTTTATGTTGAACCAAATATGGCATACTTAACTTTCTACAAGACGGAAGACGTTGCCGCTATGTAGGTAGTTTCCAGGTTATTATTGCTTGTTGTTTGAGTGCGATATCGATTTATGATATCCCAGGCGGGTGTGCTACGTGAAGTGTAGGGGGGTCCACTCCAACACGAAGAGAAACTAAACCAATTAGCACCGTACAATCACGACCAATTAGCGAAACGGACGCAATTAACGGAGAAAAATCGGATCGAAGACTTTGCTAAATCGAAGGTCCCTGCTGAAAGACGTAATTAGCGGCTGAATGACTCGATAAATGAGATGTTTTTATAGAAGAGGAAAATCTATATCTATATCTGATGTTGGTATAATTATTGACCGTGAGTTATAAATACAGTTGGTTGAAAATCGGAAGACTTCTAATGTTCGTCGAGTTAAGGTTAAGTGGGTTGAAAACACTGCGTTTTTTGTTGCCAACGTTTCGTACTTTTATTTGTACATTTTCAGGGGTTACGAATTTTGTTGAAGTATTGAGGGGTACAATTTCACTAGTACAGAAATGAATTTTCAAAAAATTCAGATACTGTTCAGAGCAAGTTGTCCATTCAACTCGGAACTCCTGAACCCCTGAAGATGTACAAATAAAAGAACGAAACGTTGGCAACGAAAAATCCAGTGTTTTTAATCCACCTGACCTCAACTCAACAAACATTAGAAATCTTCGATTTTCTAGTCAACTGCGTGAATATATTAAGAAGAAATGTACAGGCAGTTTACGGTTTATTTTACATTTCTGTAGACTATTTGAAATTAGGGCTTTTTTGTGAGCGGAATTTTTGAGGTTGAAATTATGTCAACGTCTTACAACCAAATAAAAACTTTTTATCATCATTTGCAACCCTAAATGTTCACAATTCCACGACAAACGCTGATAATTCTTTCACTGGGGTTTATCAATCAATTTCATTCATTTGGCTTGCATTAATGACTTGAATTTCTACTAAGCTTTGGAGTGTGCATGTTTCACAGGTGATAGAGCGATTATTGAATTTCAGGAGGCACACAAATATGATCAACTGAACCGATTGAGAACCGATTTACGTGCTCTATGCATATCTCCTGAAATTCAATAATCGCTCTATCAACTGTGGAACACGCACACTCCAAAGCTTAGCAGAAATTCAAATTATGAATGCAACTCAAATGAATGAAATTGAATAATGGACCCCAGTGAAAGAATTCGCAGCGTTTTTTTTTTTTTATGGTTTTATGATTTTATGGCACTTGTGACACGTACATACAGCGTTTTGTTTTGTCTTGGGCCTAGGTGTGTCTGCGGGGCAAAATGTTTCTCTTGTGTCCAAGTGTGTATACCATATTCATATGGGGCAAACATTTTCCTGCCGAACGCGGGAAACGAACCCGAGAACCTGTGGTTGTGAGTCCCGCACGAAACCCTTGCGCTACGGGTTTGTTTTACTTAGTTTACTCATTTTATTTATAAAATTGAATAATAAACCCCAGGGAAAGAATTTTGTAGCATAAGATCATGCCATACATCGGGAACGGTTTGAGCTACAGACCTGGGGAGGGCCTCTTTCGATTCCTCATGGAATGTTCTTCGAAAAAAAAGTCCATATTTAGGCCGCCTTGGTTTATTTTTGAGGTTTTTAGGGATTTCACAAAACTTTGACAACCCTTAAAGGGCACTTCAAATTAAGTGAGAGAGCTGGCTGAAGAATTGGGGCGTTGTCCACCAATATGGATTTTTCCTGAAAATTTCAGACTTTTTGCTCCAGCCGTTTGGGAGAAAACGTGCGTACGGCGTACGGCGGACGGACGGGAAAATTTTTATTGCAGATTTGGATTCTACACCCTCTGAAACGTAAACCATGAAATTTTCAGGGGGGGTTAGAATTTTTTTTTCATGAGCGATTACAATGGTTTATTCTTGAATAATAAACCAAAAGTACTTCTTTACAAGTGTTGCCCATTGAAGCAGTCCTTTCTTATGATATTGTCGGCATTTTAGATTTTTGAGAGAGGAGAAGGGATTCAGTCATGTTAAACTTTCCAATGGAGAACATTTTCGAAAATTTGGAACATCAAATAGCTCAATTTCTATCCGAATTCTCAAAAATTATGATGCTTCAAGGGGGTCCACCCTTCTTGCATTTGTTTTAATCTACTATTTGTATAACTAATGTTTACCTATCACTTGTAGTCTATTTTTATCTGATTCCGATATCACTTTTTCATGTTTCAGATATGACGGTGCTCGTAGACTTTCGAAGGTATGTAAATCTTAAACTCTTTGTAAACTTATAGATGTCCATTTTTATAACCCTCCTTCACACTTTGTCACTTCACCTTTCAAGGTAGACAGATTGACATTGTGCAATGTCCGTCCGCTGTGAGATGTCCGCCGCTTGGACCATAAAAACCCTAGGAAATTATGTTTAAAAAACGCTGCAAATTCTTTCACTGGGTTTATTATTCAATTTCATTCATTTAGCTTCAAGATGATAGAGCGATTATTGAATTTCAGGAGACACACAAATATGATCAACTGATCAATCCAAATAGGTATTTTGGTGGAGAACCGATTTAAGTGCTCTATGCATATCTCCTGAAATTCAATAATCGCTCTATCACCTGTGAAACACGCACACTCCAAAGCTTAGTAGAAATTAAAATCATGAATCATTGGATAATAAACCCCAGTGAAAGAATTTGCAGCGTTTTTTCAACAGCGATTACAATGGAAAAATATTCTATTTGAAAATTTTAAATTTCGTAAGACGGAGCATGCGTATCAAAATGCTTCAACCCGTGTATCGGCTACAAACCCTTTTAGCAGTTCACTCCAGTATCCACATTCACTACATCACTAGATTACTGCGATTAAAAAAAAAAAAAACGCTGTTGTTTTTGTTTTGATCGCAGTAACCTAGTGATGTAGTGAATGCGGGTGCAAATGTTGGCACCATAAATCGGGCCATACATCGGGAATGGTTTGAGCTACGGACCTGGAGAGGGGCTCAGTCGATTCCTCATGGAAAGTTCTTCAAAAGAAGTCTTAATTTAGGCCGCCTTGACTTTTTTTTTTGAGGTTTTTAGGGATTTTACAGAACTTTGACAACCCTTAAAGGGCACTTAAGTGAGAGAGGTGGCTAAAGAATTGGGGTGTTGTCGGTCGGACCAACATGGATTTTTCCTGAAAATTTCAGATTTTTTGCTCCAGCCGTTTGGGAGAAGTCGTGCGTATGGCGTACGGCGGACGGACGGAAAATTTTTTATTGCAGATTCGGATTCTACACCCTTTGAAACGTAAACCATGAAATTTTCAGGGGGGGGNTTAGAATTTTTTTTTTTTTTTTTTCAAGAGTGATTACAATGGTTTATTATTGAATAATAAACCAAAAGTCTAGCTGGTCCTTAAAATATTAAACCGTTGTGAAAATTTGGAGTGTTTTTGTATTCAAACTGGACATTTCCCAAGTTGAACTCAGAAATTTTCAAGTCAAACTGAACTTATCCAAAGTTAAAATCAGTATTTTTCGAGTGAAATTTTTCAATACTAGTCAAACCCAACATTTCATCTGTAAAATTCAACATTCCTAAAGTCAGATGCACAATTTCTCAAGTCGAATCCAACGTTTCTCATCTCTCACTCAACATTTTACTAGTTAAACTATTTAACTTTCAACTCCCACTTTTCTCAATATGAACTCGACGTTTCACAAGTCGAACTCAATATTTCTCAAGTTGAATATAGCATTTATTTAGTAAAACTCACCGTTTCTCCTTGTCAAAACCATCCTTCCCCAAGTCTAATTAGACATTTTGCTAGCAAAAATCTACATTTTTCATCTCGAACTCAACATTTTCCAAGTTAAATTGAACGATTCCTAAGACACAAATCGCTGTCTCTCAACCTAAACTCAACAGTTCTTACACCATTCAGAACATTTCCCAGGAAGCATTAACCATTTTTAAAGCCAATTCAATCTACATTCGCCAAAACAAAACCTATATTTCCCAAGTTGAATTCAACAAATTTCAAGTGAAATTCGGCGTTACTCAGCTCAAACTCAACATTTTCAAATTAAAATTCAACATTTTCCAAGTTGAATTCAACGATTCCATAATAAAACCTGACGTTTCCTATAGCTTTCAAACTTCAAATTTCGAATGTCAAACTCAACATTTGGCAAGCCGAACTTACAGCCGAGTAACAGAAACTATTGCCACAACGCAGACTCTGTTACCGCTCACAATTCTAGTGAGAAATACACTAATATACTTCTCTCTTCTCGAAAGAGAAGTCAAATAAGGGATCAAAATGATACAAAACAACTGAAAGGAAAAGAATAATATAATGATGCGAAATAATAAAAGAAAACGCCTGTCCTCGAGGGAGAAAGAGAAAAGAATAGAATCGTATGCAGCAAAAAGAGAAATATGAATAAAAAGAAAAAAACGCATCAAATTCTTTCACTGCGGTTTATTATTCAATTGGCTTGCGTTCATGATTTGAATTTCTACTAAGCTTTGGAGTGTGCGTCGATAGGGCGATTATTGAATTTCAGGAGATATACATGGAGCACGTGAATCTGTTCTCGACCAAAATACCTATTTGGATTGATCAGTTGATCATATTTGTGTGCCTCCTGAAATTCAATTATCGCCCTATCCTGTGAAACACGCAGACTCCAAAGCTTAGTAGAAATTCAAATCATGAGCGCAAGCCAATTGAATAATAAACCCCAGTGAAAGAATTTGCAGCGTTTTTTATTGAACCTCAATACCCCCCCCCCCCCCCCCCCCCACAATAAAAACATCTATAATTTATCAAGTCCTTTGGCACTCGTATTGCGTTAAAACTTCCCCAAATCCAAATTTAAACGATGTAGCCAAAGGTAGACAGATATAGAGGTTGCACACAAATATCATCAACTGATCAATCCAAATAGGTGTTTTGGATGAGAACCGATTTACGTGGTCTATGCATATCTCCTGAAATTCAATAATCGCTCTATCACATGTAAAACACTCACACTCCGAAGCTTAGTAAGATTCAAATCATGAACGCAAACCAATTGAATAATAAACCCCAGTGAAAGAATACTTATTTACCCCAGTAATAATATTGAATAATATTTACCTATATATTATCAGCGTTTCATTCACATCAGAATGCTTCAACCCGTGTATCGGCTACTAACTACACTACAAGTATTCACATCGGCTATCACTCCAGTATCCACATTCACTACAACTCGACGCTATCGGCCGGACATCACTAGGTTACAAACAAACAATAATGAACCAAAAAACGCAAATGTTGGCACCATAAATCGGGCCATACATCGGGAATGGTTTGACCTACGGACCTGGGGAAGGGCTCATTCGATTCCTCATGGTATGTTCTTAAAATAAGTTTACATTCGTGCCGCTTGGACTTGTTTTGAGGTTTTTAGGGATTTTACAAAACTTTTTTAGGCACTTTAAATTTAGTGAGAGAGCTGGCTCAAGAATTGGGGCGCCGTCGGACCAAGATGGATTTTTCCTGAAAATTTCAGATTTTTTGCTCCAGCCGTTTGGGAGAAATCGTGCGTACGGCGTACGGCGGACGGACGGAAAATATTTTATTGCAGATTTGGATTCTACACCCTTTGAGATGTAAACCATGAAAAAGGGGTTAGACTTTTTTCAAGAGCGATTACAATGGTTTATTATTGGATAATAAACCAAAATGAAAAGGTCTGACGACGAACGGAATAGAAATAATAAATTGACAAAAGTCGATTGATAGGATTTTTAGAGATTTTCCGAAGAAAGAAGGAGGGGGTTAATTTAACGAACTTCCAAGTTAAACTAAATAATTTCCTAATAAAACCTGACATTTCTCATCTCATTTAGACTCAGCATGTCTCAAGTCAAACTGATCATTTCCCAAGCTAAAATCATAATTTAGCAAGTTAAATTCCATAATCCAAATTTAATTCAACTGATTTTACATACATTTCGACGTTACTCAACTCTTTAACAGTTTTCCAAATAAAACCGAATTTTCGAAGTCAACTGTTCCTTAGTCAAACTAGATACTTTTTCGAGTTTAAACGTTTTGTATTTTGACACCTTATTCTCGAAATTCCCGTTGTATGCAGGAGCTTGGGAGCAGCAAAGATTGACAGTGAGGAGTAAAAGTCAACTTCGGAAGAAGTAACATCGAAACCCCCAAATTAAAACTTTTTGACTGGGTGTTAGAAATGCACCGTTTTTTGTCGGTGTTACCGGGGTGTAAGTGCGTTGAATTCATTATTAACGACGTTTTTAAGACCTTGAGAAAAGTTTCTAAACTTTAACTTCAACTTTTTTAACTCGAAAAACCTCTCTCTGACAAGATCCAGTTTGAAACCGCTCCATAGGACTTGCTCGTTCGCTTTTTCGTGAAATGCATTTTTCAGTCATCCCCCTGACAGGGGGTGAACTCCCCCCCAGAAAAACATCAATTATTTTTAATCTCGCAGTTCTTTCACAACAGAGGCTCTGATACGGGTCAGAATCCCCTTTGTTCTCTCCGTATCCGGCTGTGGAAAAGCAAAAAATGTTGACGGTCGTCATAATATGAAGGGAGAGAAGTTAACGTTGTACGTTGGTGTCATAAAACTTTCGTTGACGTCCGAAATTAAACGGAGTTATCTGTCGTTCGTGTTTTTAAGAGAATTTTTACGAGATTCGTGACTGAAACACTCAATAACTGCTACCACTATATTCTCTTAACTAGATTGTTTTGATCCGCGAACTGCTTTTATGGTTATGAGTGTAGGGTACTACTTACATTAATCAGAACAAATCGATCAAATAGGTGTGGGATTAGTTAGGATGTAGGTCTTTTATAGTTTATTGTTTGTGTTTATTAGTGAATTTATATGATATTCGTGATCAAACCACTCAATAACAGTTACTGCTATAAATTCCCTCTAGTTGACCTTTTGGATCTTGAACTGCTTTTAGGGTTAGGAGTGTAGGGTACTGCTTGCCTTTATCTGAAAGAACCCTATTTGACCCGAAGTTAGCCGATCACTCCCGGTTCTTCCGATTTAACATTTTTCATAGGAGTGAGGAATAGGTTTTTCATTGATGAGTTGTCACGTTTGTTGTTTGAGTTTATTATGTTGTGCTAACTATTGACCAGTACCTTGGTATCGTATTGGACTAGAAACTGTCCTATATCGCTCATGTCGATGCGGAAGATATGAAAGTCTGAGAGCCCTCAGTTTTCTGAAAAAGTGCACGCGAGACTTCTCGTCAAATGAAGCAATTGTGCTGTTCTACAATTCTTCAGTTTTTCCAAATTCGGAGTATGCTAGTATAGTTTGGTCCTCCTTTTATGAAGCATACAGATATCCGTTGGAGAGGGTTCAACGAAAGTTTATGCGTTCGTTTGCATTCAAACTGAAAATAGCAATGGAGCAGGTTGATTTTTGGAGTTCTCCGATCCCCATCGCTCCTCTCTAAAGTCAACATAAGTGCTCCTCCGGACAGAACTTGCCGAACACTCTTGTTCCAGGCGCCTTTCGTAGTCCACAACTGCCTTCTAAACTGATCGTTGTGACGGCCAAACGACCCGTTTTATATTTTCTATGTTTATAGGCTTCTGCCGTTATTTAAAAAAAAAAAAAATGAATTAATGAGTTTCATGAGATTCGTGATTGAAACACTCAATAGCTGCTTTATATTCCCTCCAGTTGACCGATTGGATCCTTGAACTGCTTTTAGGATTTAGGGTCAGCATTTCTGCGGTGGCGAGGATTGAAGATCAGCATGCCATCTCTCTTGGCCCGAGAGAAGGTCAGATTTAGTTCCTTGGTTCAATGCCAATCCTGAGCAAAGACTTGACCTCGTTAGAGAGGCTAGGACTGTGTTCGTCCCAGGAGCTGAGATTTTGGCGACTATAGAGGAGAGATATCCACCTGAAACATGGCTGCATGTCTACACTGACGGATCCGCCCAAAACTCGACCACCAATGCAGGAGCAGGAGTTTTCTCCAACTCTTTCCAACTTAGTGCTCCCGTTGGACAATCAGCCTCCAACTTTGACGGGGAGGTCGAAGCCATTTCTATGGCTCACTAGTTGAGGAGAGATGACAACAGAGTTTGTTTTTGTGGACTCCATGGCAACGCTCCATGTTGTGTAACGCTAGAGGAGATGGCGACCATTTCCATTTATCGAAGGTCCAAGCAATCGAGCACACGAGTTGATTAAAAGTCTTTCAGGTGTCTCAGTGGATTCCCGGACACTGTGGAGTGTTGGGAATCAAATGATTTGGCGAGAGATTGACTTGTGAATAGCATCATTCTAAACAGCTTAAAGTTATGAGAAGCTGGCAGCAGAATTGGAGGTTCACGGCAAGTGTGGCAATCACTGAAAATAAAATCAGGACGGATTCCAGATAACCTTCCTCGACAAGTAACGTGCATAGACTTTTCTTGTTTACAGGCCATGAAATTTATTGCAATTCGGATTTCATCCCGGAAACGTGTTAAATGATTCAGCATCTGGGTAACTGTCCAGAGCTTGAAGACGTCCGTTTCCTTGGAGTTTAATTGTATAATAACCAAAATAATGAATTAAAGAGTTTTATTGAGATTCGTGATTGAAACACTCAATAGCTGCTTCATATTCCCTCCAGTTGACCGATTGGATCCCTGAACTACTTTTAGGGTTTGGGGTGTAGGGTAGTGGTTCTTCCATTTATCAGGAGCAAACCGATTTTAGCCGAAGTTAGCCGACCACACCCGATTCCTCCGATTTCACATTTTTCGTAAAGGTAAAATAGGTGTCAGTTATGAAATGGGTTTTGATAGATTTGAATTTCTGTTTTTCATTTATTATCTTCAATAATGAACCTTTTTAATCCACCATGAAACACATTTTTCATCCCCTTCCACGAAATTTGTTGGAGGAAAGTAACGGTGTACGTTGGAACCATAAAACTTTCGCTGACGTCCGACATTAAACGGAGTTATCACTCTGTTGTTCGTGTTTTTAAGAGAATTTTTATGAGATTCGTGACTGAAACACTCAATAACTGCTACCGTTATCTCTCTACTAGACTGTTACTTTCTGTGAACTGCTTTTGGTTTATTATTCAATAATAAACCATGTAATCGCTCTTGGAAAAAATAAATGAAACCCCCCCTGAAAATTTTATGGTTTACGTTCCAAAGGGTGTAGAATCGAATCTGCAATAAAAAATTTTCCGCCCATGCGCCGTACGCACGATTTTTCCCAAACGGCTGAAGCAAAAAAGCTGACATTTTCAGGAAAAATCCATGTTGGTCCGCCGACGCCCCAATTCTTGAGCCAGCTCTCTCACTTAATTTAAAGTGCCCTTTAAGGGTTGTCAAAGTTTTGTAAAATCCCCAAAAACCTCAAAAAAAAGTCAAGACGCCTTAAATTTGGACTCTTTTTGAAGAACTTTCCACGAGGAATCGAATGAGCCCCTCCCCAGATCCGTAGGTGAAACCATTTCCGATGTATGGCCCGATTTATTGTGCCAACATTTGCGTTATTTTGGTTTATTATTGTTTTTGTTTTGCTATCAGTAACCTAGTGACGTAGTGATGTAGTAATGTGGATACTGGAGTGAACTCCTAAAAGGCTTTGTTGCCGAGACACGGGTCTAAGCATTCTGATAACCATAAAAACGCTGCAAATTCTCTCACTGGGGTTTATTATTCAATTGGCTTGCGTTCATGATTTGAATTTCTACTAAGCTTTGGAGTGTGCGTGTTTCACAGGTGATAGAGCGATTATTGAATTTCAGGAGATATGCATAGAGCACGTAAATCTCTTCTCAACCAAAACACCTATTTGGATTGATCAGTTGATGATATTTGTGTGCCTCCTCTACATCAGTCTACCTTTGGCTACATCAGGAGGCACACGAACATGATCAACTGAACAATCCAAATAGGTGTTTTGGTTGAGAACAGATTTACGTGCTCTATGCATTTCTCCTGAAATTCTATAACCGCTCTATCACCTATGAAACACGCACACTCCAAAGCTTAGTACAAATTCAAATCATGAACGCAAGCTAATTGAATAATAAACCCCAGTGAGAGAATTTGCAGCGTTTTTTACCAGGAGCAAACCGATTGGGGCTGACGGTAGTCGACCATACCCGATTTCACAATTTTCATAGGGATGGCGTAGGTGTAGGAATTAGTTAGGAAATAGATTTTTCATAGTTGGAGTTAACACGTTTATTCTTTGTTTATTTGTAAACGTTTATGAGATTTGTGATCTAAAAACTAAAAATTGTTATGTATTCCCTCCAGTTGACCGATTGAATCCCAGAACTGCTTTTAGGGTTAGGAGTGTGTGGGTTACTGCTTGCTTTTATCACGAGCAAACCGATTGGACCCGAAGTTCCTCCGGTTTCACATTTTTCTTAGGCGTAAAATAGGCTTAGGAATTAGTTGGGAAGTTGGTTTTCATTAGTGGGATGTGTGTTTTTAGTTTATTATCTTCAATAATGGTCCTTTGAAATCCACCAAAAAAAAAACATTTTTCAACCCCTCCTTCCACAAAATTTGTTGAAGAAACGTTACTTAGTTCGTTTGAGCCATCATTAACGCCCGCAATTAAACGGAGTTAAACTGTTAAGGCCACACATGCGGCATTCGCCGAGCAACTCGGCGACTAGCCCAGGTGCGCCTAGGTGCTCGGCGAGTGGCGAGCTCATTGCTCCACACATTCGCGGTTCGTCCCACGCGGTGCTCGCCTCGGGAGAGAGACGAGCTGCTCGCAGTTGCTCACGATGGACGACCAAGTGTTAATTGCTGCAGCTGCTTTTGTTGTGATGAGTGCTGGCTACCTGCAGATGAAGAGGAAGCCGAGACTCGTATAGGTCCAAAAACTTTAAAACAACTTCGTTTGGCCAATCCATTTCACTATCAAGTTGTTAAAAAAAAAAAAAAAAAAAAAAAAAAAACAGAGTGCTCAGGGGGAAAGTGGCAGGAGAGCTCACTAGAGATGTGGCGTTCAGCACTGAAAGGACCCCAGTGAACGCATCCGTCAAAAGATATGATTCCAACTGAACGGATACCAAAAGAGTTGACGTTCACCATTTCAGTTCACTTGAATCCTTCCCCAGCTGTTCAAATCACCCCGCACCAACACCCTTGCCATTCTCATAACATGTATGAAGGAGTTCTCGTGTTTTGGACGGTACCCGAGAGTTAGTTTTTTCAAGTTCAGTAAAAATTGAAATTGATTCGTTAGTAGAAAGAATTAGTTTTTCAGGTCACCCACTTCCTATAGAGAAGTTTGTAAGTTTCACTACTACCTAGGCTTCCTGTACCTAGTATTTTCAATTTAAAATCAGAATTAGGTAAGATTCTTTGAAGGCCTAGGAACGCAACAGAAAAATAATGGTGTATTTACTGAACTTTTCAACCGATATTTTTCTAAAACTACCTATTGATATTTTTTGGTCGATACTATCGGTGGTGTCTACTATCAATGATTAACCTGCGATATATATCGGCATCAATATTATACCGCCGATACTATCAAACATCGATATATTATGTGTCGATTGTCATCCTTGTATGAGGTACAGAGGGTTAAAATAGGTGGGAAATCCGTCCTCCGCCATACCAACAGGACACCGGTTGGCGGGGGGAAGGAGTTGATTGTAGTGAACGCCGTGGGAAGGAGAAGGAGACTACTTCTTCCATGGTGAACGTATTGAACGGGTGAACTGATTCCAAAGAACGCATTTCTAAACTGAGTGAACGGTTAGGAGTTGATTCCCGGACTGAACGCATCTTACACAACTCTCGAGCTCACGAAACAAACAATATAATGATGTGAATCACACTAAACAGTGGAGGGAGAACGCTGTGATCCACAGAAAAGTACCCGCCGATCAGCCCCGTGCAACCCGCATGTGTGGAGCGGGGCAGATGCTCGCTACTTGGCGAATATTCGTCTCCTATGAAGTGAGAAAAAACCGACACTGACCGGAGCACCCACGAACACCCTCCCACCGCTAGGAAACAGCCGAGCATCGGCTAGGTGCTTGGCGAATACCGCATGTGTGGAGCCGCCTTTATGGGGGGAGTTTCGTTTGGGTAAATTCGTGCGAAAGGCAATCTGTTTGGGAAACTTTTCACAACACGTTTGGGTAAAGAAAAACGACCAATGAGAACGAGTTTGGGTAAAAAGTGAAAAATGAAGAAAAACGGGTTTTTCATTGCAACAGGTGAAGTGTAGGTGTTTATTGATTGATTATACATTGCAATACCTAATACTTTCACCGTTAATTGTCATAAAAACGTATTATGTAAAAAATATGTAGCCATTACCGTAGTGGTAGTTGTTGTCAAAAAACAAGTTACATGAACAAAAATCAAACAGTAGCCTTTTTTCAAGTATTCATTTAAGTCGGTATTACTTTGAAAAACGTACAGTAGCCAATTTTTGCAAGTATTCATTTAAGTCCTGATCACATTCGTACCGAAACGCGCTGTGTTTTGTTTACCTAAACGCGCTCTCGCTCTTCGCCTCATTTCACCGCTATTTACCTAAACGAATTCTCCTCCCTTTATGTAATCCCCGTTTTCGACTCGAAAGCATTGACGTTTATTATTCCCCAATTCATTCACTGGCTACGTTCTTAAAATAAACTTATGATTGTTTTCGTTGAAAGGAGCGATTCTACGAAATGGCGTACTTGTAGTGAATAATCAACCTCAAGAAACAGCGAACGAAAAGTTTCTGCCTTGTAAACCTCAAAGAAACTCTAATTTTATTCTCCTCTCAATAATTTCCGATGATTAGCGGCGTTTCCTCTTTTATGTGGCCTTGTTTACAAATCAATCTCTCTTAAGCTTTACCAGGAAAAAAAATTAAAATAAACCGCTGTGATTATATATAAAGCTGAAAAACTCCATAACTTTTCTGCACTGTTCATCCGAAATAACCTTCCACCCTCAAAGTGGGTTGTTTGGAAGTGCGGACCGAAACTTCCGTGGGAAAACCCTTCTTTGTCGAAGATTGATGAACTTCGCTATTCTCGAGAAGAAACTTTCTTTTTTCCTTCTTTTTATTTTCTATATTTTATCGAGAAGGTCGATTTTACTTTTCTGCCCGTCTTTTTTAAGTGGACGAGGATCGAAGAGGACGTGGAGTGGAGTTTGAAAGAAGGGAAGCGTGAGATAAGTTATTGCGGGTCGAAAACCCTCGGGTTTTTATCGGATAATTCATCTCGGTTCATTTATAAAAAGCCGACAGTTCTTTCGGAGTGTGTGACGAGTCAGTAATGATCCGGAAGTTTCTACCAGACATGGGCATATTGCAATTCTTCAATAGGAATATGGCTAGGGTAAGGTGCTGTACCTTGGACATGCTTGTACTTGGAGCCACCCGTAACTTTCTGAGTTTGGAGTAACGATAGAACTATTATTTTCCCATAATCCACGTGCCCACACATCTCCAAAAAGTAGGAATACAATTTCTCAGATGATGGCAAGATTATTATCCAACTGGAAGGTTATAACGTTTTCGCGGTGTTGTGATGTAATTTTCTGAGGCAGCTGAGGAAGTGATTACCATCAAAGTGGGTACAAATTTAAGGTGATTAATCCTGAACTTTGTAGTGAAGTATCTTATTTAAAAGTTAATGAAGTCACTCTCCGTCAAAACATTGACATTTGGTCATCCGGGCTGTTTTTCATGTATGATATACTCGTTTGTACCTAGAGCCACTTATGTGTTTGTACCATGAGCCATCTAACAAAGCTTTGTTTGGAGGTGAGTTGATGGTGATAGGAGTTTTATGGTTTGAATCTGTATATTGCAGATGCCTCGGAGTAAACTGAACATCAAAAGGCATTGGTAGGAGGGGAGAAATTACTTTTGGACTTTCATTCAACGGAATGCATATGATGTAGGGCCGAACTCGATCTCAACAAGTGATTTAAGAAAAATAAGGTTCCTTCCAATGAACTCAGCCTGACATTTTAAGGCACTTCCTACTTTTTTTTCTTTTTTTTTAGATCTCTGAGCATCCTGATTTCATTGAAATGTTCATCCTACCTAAGTCAATTGATAGACCTAAGTCAATATTTCAAGAATGAGCTTTTCAAAATAGTTCAGTCCATAATTATTATATTAATATTTTTCCTGAATTTTAGTGAAATCTCACCTCAAATGAATGACATCCTATCTGAATCAATCGATAGACCTAAGTCAATATTTCAAGACTGAGCTTTTCAAAATAGTTCAGTCCTAATTATTATATCAACATTTTTCCTAAGTTTTAGTGAGATCTCACCTGAAATGAATGACATTTAATAGTTTCTATTTGCATCTATGACAATAAAAGAAAGGTTTTTAGTAAGTCATGTTTAACTTTCCTGCTGAATCTGAGAAACTGCTCGAATTACTATAAATCGTATATGTGGCTCAAGGTACATCCACAGTTGGCTCCAGGTACAACCATGTTTGTACCATGAGCCAGTTTGGAGGTTTTGGGGAAATTGGGTAGTATGTACAGATGAATGCTGATTTAAATATTATGAAAATTGGTTTCTGAAGCCAACTTGTTTCTGGACGGATTGAGACCAAAACCGAATTGATCGGACCATAATTACCTCCAGGAAAAATCAAAATGCAAAAAGTGGCTCAAGGTACAGCACCTTACCCTACATATAGATACCTTTGAAAAGCATGAATATTAACCGGATTATTTTAAGAATAAGAAGATGTTCACGTATTCGAAATTGATGAAAATGGACACGAATAGAATATTAATAGGAATAGGAATAGATTCACAACTTTGAAATGCCTGAATATGAACAGGAATAGGATGAGAATACAAGAACGAATATATTCAACTTCCAAATTTGTGAATATGAACAGGTATTTGTGCAAACGTGGGGTGTTTAGACTAAACTTGGATTATTTTAAGAATAAGTAGATGTTCACGAATTCGAAATTGATGAAAATGGACACGAATAGAATATTAATAGGAATAGATTCACAGCTTTGTAATGCCTGGATATGAACAGGAATAGGATAAGAATACAAGAACGAATATATTCAACTTCCAAATTTGTGAATATCAACAGGTATTTGTGCTAAGGTGGGGTGTTTCGACTAAATAATTAAAACGAATCAAACACCCTTGATGAACAGATTTATTTGAAAATTAAAAATAATCTTCGTTCTTTCCCCATTATGGCAAAATGTTTGGAACAAAGAATTTATAGTGCTTATTTAAGTATAAAATAAGGAGCTCCATAGTTTTAGGTATATGTACATCGTGAGTAGACTGTAGTTAGATCGAAAATAATCCGACTTTATTTTCTGTTCAAAATCCTAGGTAGAAGTAAAACATTTAGGTAAGATCACACATGTAAGCACTATCAGCAAGATATTCCAATTTGCCCCGAAAGTATGCGTTCACAAATTTGGCTTTCTTGAATCAAGTTGTTTTATTACAGGGAAGTTGAACTTATAACAGGTTATGGGACCTCGTTGCCGTGGCCCGAACTGCATCTACCTGAAGCTGGGGAGGGGCCAGTTTACATACAAAATCCGTTGCTTCGACTAGGTGTTGAGAGTGAGTTAGTTTCCACGCGCTACCTTTAGAACGAAGCGTTTAACGCGTCGGTCGGGGCGGTAGATGCCACATGCTTCGTTTTTGCAAGCGTTTTCTCACTTCGGTGTTCAGTGGTTTTCACCCGCTGTGCCGTTCTTTAGTTCTCCTCAGCCCTTGGGAGTTTTGATCAGTTTCAAGTTTTGGATATCACATCCAGTTATTTATAAAACCCGCCATGGCTTCTCTAGTTCTCACGATTTTTCACCGCCAACATACTATAGTAACGAAAGCTCGGTAACCAAACAAATTCATTGCGAAAGATAGCGCCATTTAGGAAGAAGAATTTGTTTTGGAGGTCCTGACCTAGCGCATATTCTGCGCCGGAACTCCCACGTAATTTTAAACCAGTTCCCACCAAAATCGGTTCGGCAGTTTAGCCAACTATTGTGAACATACATACCAACAAACTTGGAGTTTTACTCGTAGGATTAGTTTGTGACCAATTCAACACTCTTTCCCAGGTTCGACCAGTTATAGCCCGTTTTTGAGTGACAATGTCGTTATTTGTTTAAATTTAGACAAGGTGTATGAAGAAGGTCGTCAAAAAGCTTATGTTCTGATATTACCTAAGTTTTTGTGGCATCCCAAACTCTTTCTACGAAATAAAAGTACAAACTCACCAATCGGATGATATTGAGACAAAAACCGGGATGTAATATCGCGAAATAACTTTACCCGATAAATCGAAGCGACCTATTTCAAAAAAAGAACATCTGAGAATTTGGAAACTTTCAAACGGTTCCTCGAGGTTTCATAGTCAGATGCCCATTATGGATAACTTCTTCCTTTTGAGGTACGCTATCAGAGAAGTTGGACACGGAAAAAAAACTTTACGGTTGACGAAGTTTCGGAAAGAAATAGATTGGAAGGATCTGAAGGAAAGGAGGCACTTGGAAGAAAGAAAAAAGTCACCACAAGAAGAGAAGGAGAGGGGTTAGAGCAACTCGAGACAATGCATACTGAAAGTGGTGGAGGCAAGAATGCAAACTTTGTTATTTGGCTACGCCGCTGAAATCCCAAAGGGGAAAAAGCTTGAATTGTCAAAAGTTTTATTTGCGGTATCCTCAATACATGAACTCCAAGGTGACGCTAAGAAAGAACAGAAGATGGTTCCTCCGAGCTAAGAAATTAAGGAACTACTAAGGTACTAAAGTTAGATTTTGATTGAGCGCAAATTGCTACAGGAATTTGAGGAAGACCAGTAGCGCATTGGTATCTAGAAAGCCTAATCGAACATGGTAAGAACTTATCATCGGACTTGTTAAACCAGCCCAAACCCCATCATTAAGGTCTTCAATGGACAAAGTTGAGAAGATGAAGTCGTTCCGGAAAAGGCCCAATTCAAACCACTCTCGGCCTTTAGCTGACGTTTGGAGGTTGGAGTCTCAGAACAGGGGAAATGGTATATTGACCGCAAAAGTCCACAGCTGTCCAAATCAAATTTGGAGGGATTTTGGGAAGCTGCATGGGTTGCTAGTCTTGGATTCTAGAGTATCAGCACAATTACGCGTGCCATAAACGTGTCAACATTGCTGATATTTGCAATTGAACTTCTTTGAGACATCTTAAATACAATTTCAATGTGTGGATATGAATTCAAGAACCACTTTCATTCATGCCTTTCCTAATTGATGTGCGGAACTGGAATTAGGAGAGAGAGAGAGAGAGAGAGAGAGAGAGAAAGATGTTTATTGAATAAAAGTACATACTTCTTACAAAAATTACACCAACATCATAGGATATTGACTCTTTGAGCCTTGAATCCGAAGTTGCCAAGATTAAGAATTTTTTCAGTAACTCAAGAGAAAACATAAAACAAAAATTAAAGTATGACATATTTCCTATATTTTAATCGGCAAGCAATTCTTTCTTTATTATGTACATAAGCGTTCACTCAACAATATAAATGAAGGAAAAAGAAAAGAGCGACCTTCACTCATCTCTGGGTCACATGATGCCTTAAGAAATTAAGACGTCCTATCAATAATTTTCTATGATCCAGCGCTTCACACAAAAACTTATACAACATTAAGTCTCCTTCATCTAACCAATTCAACATTTCGTGAGCATCCAAAAAATAAAAACAAAAATAACGCAACCGAAGCTCACCAAAAGCTGGACAACAGCACAGGAAATGGAAGGAGTCCTCCTCCTCCTCTAGATTATACATGGAGCACTTCGCTTCTTGGGTGCCTGTATTCCAAATTTTACTGTTCAAAGGCAACTGCTCGGTGCGGACTCTTAACAATAAATTCACAACCTTAGGCTGAAATCCCTTGACACGAGGGACAAAACCATGCCTAAGTGATCGAAAAAGCAAGAAAAAATCCGACTCCTGAGCCAATTCCTTCAGATTTCTTTCCTCCTCCAATTTGATTAAATTTAGCAACTTTTGTGAGAAACCCGTCACCACCGACTCTTTAAGGCTGACATTTTCTATTGGGAGGTTATATTTTTTTGCCAAATTTTCCCACTCTCCAAACCAGAAGGTCCTAGTCCTTATTGTTTCCTTCGCTATTCTAAAGGGCAATCGCTCACTGTGATATGCACTGATACGCTTAATGTAACCGAAATGGACTGGAATTAGGGGTAGGCATGGAGTTTTCGAAGCTTCTGGAAAAAACATCATTTTCAAGAAAATCGTTCTTGATTCAGCGCATTTGACTGTAGCAGTCCGAGGAAGTGTTCTACTGAATTGGCATTAAAATAGTCAAATCTAACAACCTAAGAATTTATCAACGTATCCGTAATCCTCGACCAAATCCCTCTATCAAGGTCTACAATAGAGAAAGATTCTAGTCGTTCCGAAAAAATGTTGACCACTTTCGCCCTCTAGCTGACGTTTAGTGAATAGGGCCCTCAGAATAAAGGAAATGACGCATCGATCACAAAAGTCTGCAGCTGCCATATCGTTGTTGTCATCTATGTTGTCCGCTAGTCTTGGATGCTGTATGAGTGGTAATCAGCATGATTATCCATGTCATTAACACGTCAAAAACTCTGATGTTTGCAATGGAACTTCTTTGAAACATCTAAACTACAATTTCAAAGTTTCAATATGAATTCAAGAAGCTGAGGGTCCCCTGAAGCTAATTTCTTTCTTAATCTTCCGCATGGTGCTAGAATTTTTATGGAGGACCTATGAAAAGTATGGAATGATATTGGTTGTGTGGAGGCACATCAATCAGGTGTGGAACCACTTAGGTTCATTTCTTCCCTGATTGACGTACGTTGCTGGAATTTTGAGTGGATGTGAAGCTTTTGAAGTATGTGAAATTAGCACTATTTTCAGAAAAATCGTTCTTCAAATTTTGATTCAGCGCATATTGCAACAGGAATTTGAGGAAGTCCTGTTCTCCATTGACATTGTAATAGAAAAATAAAACACAGTAGGAACTTGTAAATAGGCTTGTAAAACCCGCCCAAACCTCATCATTATGGTCTACAATGGAAAACAGTTGAGTTGAAAATACAATTTCAAAGTTTCAACATGAATTCATAAAGGTGAGGGTCCTCTGAAGCTAATTTCTTTCTTAATCTACCGCATATGGTGCTAGAATTCTTATGGAGCAGCTATGAAAAGTATGGAATGATATTGATTGTGTGGAGGCACATCAATCAGGCGTGGAACCACTTAGGTTCATTCCTTCCCTGATTGACGTGCGGTACTGGAATTTTGAGTAGGTGTGAAGTTTTTGAAGTATGAGGAAAAAACTTCAGAAAAATCGTTATTCAAATTTTGATTCAGCGCATTTGAAAATGCCAATCCGTGTAAGTCCTGTACACGCCATTGACATTGTAGTAGACTAATCAAACACGGTAGTAACTTGTAAACAGACTTGTAAAACCCGCCCGAACCCCCTCATTAAAGATCTACAACGGAGAAAGTTGAGAAGTTCAAGTCGTTCCGAAAAAGGGCCAATTCAAAAACACTTTCGGCCCTTAGCTGACGCCGAGGGATCAAGACGCCTTCACTCGCTTGTCTTTCATGCCAACTTTAGTGAATGGAGCCTCAGAACAAGGGAAGTGCTCATTTGCCACTTCAGTTGATGGACGGGAGAGAAGAATGGAAAAGTCTACCCCGAAGGAGGAAGTTTGAACGAATCAATACGATCGGTAGAAATTGGGCGCAGATGTAACAACGCCGAAACTAGTTGTTACTGATGTTCTTAATGATGATTCCATGATGTTTCTAGTGCATTGATGCTTATGTTCGTACTGAAAATACGGAATATATGTTATTTGGTAATGCTTGGATGTGACCACCTCTCGAACAAATAATGGCTGGTATATGCACCATGAGGAGGACAGACATGCCACCGTGCTCGTATTGAGGAAGTGTGAGAGTTTGAATATTTGGGCATTGTATATGACAACCAGCTGTTATGGAAGTCACTCTAAAATTTCATGCGCCAACAGTTAAAAAAGTTTTATCCCAATTTTACTGTCGTTGTACAAACAAAAACAAAAACGCTGTAAATTCTTTCACTGGGGTTTATTATTCAATTGGCTTGCGTTCATGATTTGAATTTCTACTAAGCTTTGAAGTGTGCGTGTTTCACAGGTGATAGAGCGATTATTGAATTTCAGGAGGCCTAAATAGATTTTTTTGAACGTTTCCATGAAATCTGATTCTCAACCAAAAACCATTTCATATTCGGTGCCAAAACAAAGTTTTTTATTTCATTTTTTATAGTGCCTGTGATTCAGTGGAACACTAAAAGTGTTCAAATATATCGCTTTTAATCGCTCAAAAAAGTTTTCTTTCATTGTTTTTATGGTTATTAAATGATTCAACCCGTTATCGGCTGAAACCCTTTGGAGTGTGTGTCACACTACATCACTAGGTTACTGCAATCAAAACAAAAACAATAATAAACGTTTACGCAAATTGGGACCATAAATCGGTATGATCCATGTTGAATAATAAACCAATCCAAATAGGAAATTTGGTTGAGAAAAAGTGCGCGCCATATCTCCTGAAATTCAATGCATTTCTAATGCCTGTTCCATAAACACGCAAACTCATTAGACTAGAATTTGATTCAACCCGTAAACCCCATCGAAGAATTTGTAAACTTTTTATGAAGAATAATTCACCCGACAGTATCGGCTATAAACCCTTTTAGGAGTTCACTCCATATCCACGTTCACTACATCACTAGGTTACTGCAATCAAAACAAAAACAATAATAAACCAAAATAACGCAAATGTTCGCACCATAAATCGGTTTACCATACAATGGTTTATTATTGAATAATATACCAAAAGGACTCCAGAAATTTAGAATTTCACAACAGCAGAAAAAATAATGCTGATAATTCAATTCCAATTAGACTCCAAATTTGATTTTGGACAAAAGTTTCATTAATTTAAAGTGCTCTTTAAGGGTTGTCAAAGTTTTGTAAAATCCCTAAAAACCTCAAAAAAAGTCAAGGCTGCCTAAATTTGGACTTTTTTTGAAGAACTTTCCATGAGGAATCGAATGAGCCCCTCCCCAGGTCCGTAGCTCAAACCATTCCCGATGTATGGCCCGATTTATGGTGCCAACATTTGCATCCACATTCACAACATCAATAGGTTACTGCGATCAAAACAAAAACAACAGTTTTTTTTTTATTTTTTATTGCAGTAACCTAGTGATGCAGTGAATGTGGATACTGGAGTGTAAAAGGGTAAAAACTCCTAAAAGGGTAAAAGGGTTCAAATAGAATACTTTTCCATTGTAGTCGCTCTTGAAAAAAACGCTGCAAATTCTTTCATTGGGGTTCATAATTCAATGATTCATTATTTGAATTTCTACTAAGCTTTGGAGTGTGCGTATTTCACCGGTGATAGAGCGATTATTGAATTTCAGGAGGCACACAAAAATGATCAACTGATTTAAGTGAGAACTGATTTAAGTGCTGTATGCATATCTCCTGAAATTCAATAATCGCACTATCACTTGTGAAACACGCACACTCCAAAGCTTAGTAGAAATTCAAATCATGAATCATTGAATAATAAACCCCAGTGAAAGAATTTGCAGCGTTTTTGTTGTACGACACGTGTATTTTGAATAACTGAATGTATGATATCATCGTCCACGGATCTCCTCTACTCGTGGCAGGAACATCACGCGAGTCCTAACTTGAAACGAAATTCGTTCGAGAAGTTGTCTCCCAATAACGACCGCCTGAGCGGTTTTCGAAACTCCATCCCCGTTATGTGAACGCGGCCGAACATGTAGCTCCGCTCTGCTCTTCCAACAAGTACCTAATCTAATACGGCCACCTAACGCAGTTAGCCTCTCTCCGCCTATACAATCGATATCCTTTTTCCCTGTCAATAACTAAGTTTTCCACTCCCGCGCTTCCGAGCGAATTCGACGGCAGGAGAAACTTACTGGATCCATTTGTCGCGGAATTAGGTTGAAATTTCATTTCAGAGGGAGGGAGTTATTGAGGAACGGTGACAATCCTGCAAACCTGCTTCTTGCTGCGAAACAGGAAATTGGGTGCGAGTTCTATTATAATTTACTATTCTCGATACTTGCTCAACGTTACGCAGCGTCAAAGGAAATGTAAGCAATCGAATTGAAAAGTTCGGAATATACGAGCGCACCTGGTGGAAGTATTTCCAGTTCGGAAGTTGGAACTGCTCCATTACAAGTGTCTGCCTAGAAATCTATTCGAATCAGAATAACCTAGATATTTGATTGTCTTGTTCGTAGGAGCTCAACGCAAATCCCATTCCAAAACAGTCTTTTGGTCGTCAACAAAGGCAAAGTATTGTGGGCGAGAGAGTAAGATGGACTCTAGTCCTGTTTTCTCTTACATCACCACGAGCTAAAATTTTGCCCGAATGATCTAAATATTTGGAGTTTTCTGAATCTCAGTGTCCACTTGAGGGGTTTTGACTCTCTTTCCGAAATCTCTTCAACCACTTATTCCAAACTTCATTATCTTCTGCATTCGGGGGCTCTACAGGCGTATTTACGAAATATCCACTTCCGCGCAACCATGTCAACTGATTTGATTGTCTGTTTTCAGCTGGCTCTTGATTGAATAGAATAGAATATGTTTATTCTTGCTGATAATGATGAACTTTTTACGCATCTCACAGTTAATTAATGCTTAAGAACAATAACTTTGCCTATTTACAACATTTTTAATACCAAAATCGTAATTTGCATATCTGGATGGACATGAATTCTTCAATCCAATATACTGGATTAGCAACGGGGTTTCCTTTCATGGAATAACGGGAGGCTGAGAGAGGTGCTTGGTGGCTGGTTGGAGCAAATTGAGAGATGTGGGCCAAAATTGTATTATTTCTCGTGAAATACCTTCATTTATGCCGACATTCAACTCTCAGATCAAGCGGATTTTTGACTTGATCACTGAAGAAGGTTTCCATCCCCGGTTTTCACGTTTTCCAACCAGACTTAGAAAACTAATCCCCGTAACAATAAAAAAAACGGACTCGAAATGAACAAATTTCGTCATTATTCCACCGAAATTGACTCAAATCAAAAACACAGATAGCATCACGTGAATCAGCGTCAAAAGACAATGAAAATTCGTGTACCACACTTCAGAGTTCATCATCATCCACTGTTTGACAATTTTGGGGTTGCGCAACTTTGCGTGCTTGTTGAACCGGTTGCGCGCAGTAAAAAAATTGGTTGAGGGGTCAAATTTTCATGAAATTTTCAGTAGAATCCAAATCTAAATCATAAATTAGGGTTCCCATTTAGAATAACAGAGTTAGTGCAGATTTCGGGCATTTCGCGCACACTCGACGCTCGAAAGTGTGATATTTGAATTTCTTGGCAAAAAACGATGCGAATTGTTTCATTGGGATTTATTATTCTATTGCGTGCATGATTTGAATTTCTACTAAGCTTTGGAGTGTGCGTGTTGCACAGGTGGTAAAGCAATTATTGAATTTCAGGAGATATGCATGGAGCACGTAAATCTGTTCTCAACCAAATACCTATTTGGATTGATCAGTTGATCATATTTGTTTGCCTCCTGAAATTCAATAATCGCTCCATCACCTGTGAAACACGCACACTCCAAAACTTAGTAGAAATTCAAATCATGAACGCAAGTCAATAAACGCCAGTGAAAGAATTTGCAGCGTTTCATGTATATCAGAATGCTTCAACCCGTGTATCGGCTACAAAGCCTTTTAGGAGTTCACTCCAATATCCACATCACTACATCACTAGGTTACTGCGATCAAAACAAAAACAATAATAAACCAAAAAAAACTTTAAATTAAGTGAGAGAGCTGGCTAAACAATTGGGCCGTTGTCGAACCAACATGGATTTTTCCTCAAAATTTCAGATTTTTTGCTCCAGGCGTTTGGGAGAAATCGTGCGTACGGCGGACGGACGGCAAAATTTTAATGCAGATTCGGATTCTGCACCCTTTGAAACGTAAACCATGAAATTTTCAAGGGGGTTAGAATTTTTTTTTCCAAGAGCGATTACAATGGTTCATTATTGATTAATAAACCAAAATAAGGGGGTTTACTTCTACAAGTTTTTGGATAGCTCCACAAATAACGGAAATAGAAAGGGTGGTTCGTTCATTAACTGACACCCTGTATAAATACTAAAAGCTAGGATAACCAACCGGATTCAAATCGACCCAGATGTTGAAGCGTATAATATACATACATAAATATTATGTGTTATGTATTTCTCGCACACAATGCGTGTTATGCAAACACCAATCAATACTAGTGTACATATAGCTGTAATACCACTTGCGTTCATAATAATCCGTACTAATACGCAATATCCTCCAACACCTGCAGTATCGCTCTGAATCAAAGATCACACGTTTAATCGTGATGGAATTCGCGTTCCACTTCGTAACGCGGTTAATTCGTGTTTGCTCGGCGCACGGAAATAGTTTTGTTGTTGTTTTAGACCCAGTCCGAGCCTGTTTCATGTCTATTGACGCTGGTCAGTAAACCTTTCCCGTTGCAATTCGGAACTGCGTGTTTAAGCTTTGGGAGAACATCTGGTTATTTGCGAAACTCGGTAATTACGAATTTCATTCGATGTTGTGGCAGAGCCGGGTCTAAATTTAGTTTAGGCTGGATATTGATTATGAGCGGCTTGGTGGAGGTAAACAGAATGTATTTCACAGTCGGATGAAGTGGGAAGGTCTTTCAGAAAGCGAAATTAGCTGCTTTGATCAGTTGATTCTGTGTCATCTACCATCAGGTTACACTGTTTGGCCAAGAAGGCTACAGGCGCTATAACCTATTCATTACATACGCCAAATCGAAGAAGATAAAATACAAAGTTGAAGATGCCAATGTTGCAGAAATACCTAGTTAATCAAAGTATGAATGACTTTCTCTCTTATCAAGATATGTATATACATTTAAACCGGTTTCAACCATTGGTGGCAAACACTTGGTACAGTTCGCTTCATTGGCCTACACTTCCATATTTTTCTATTGCTGATGATTTTTGATAGCCACTAACTACACTTAATGTCACCGTCACCTAGATGGGAGTAACTAAACGTGACCTTGAGGCGTTTAACGTCGCCCGTCTGCCGACCTAAATGGAGTTTTTAAGATGAATAACCTTCAAGTAATATTACAGAAGAAGAAGAAAAATGTTTATTAAAATATTACATAGAATAATTATTACGTGTACAAAAAAAATGAACGCTTCGACATGGTTTTTCAAACCGTCTGTCGGCAGCATCGGCCAGTAAGAAACAAATGGAGATGAAAGGAATTACAAAATTGGAAGTTATATTCACGGACTAACATTGACCTATAACGCCAAGATAGCCTACAATAGTTTGCCAGCTGTGGATATCCACCCCCATTTAACAGTCCGATTGCCTCATCCCTTGTGAGAATTGATTTGGAAAAGGTTATCATTCTAAATTCTTCCAACTCTGAGCACCTACATTGGATATGGTATACGTCTTCTTTCTCCCGAGAGTTACACAGTAAGCATTCTTCACATCTATCTGTGTGGAATGGTTTCACATTTAGATGTAGCATCTCCCCTCTAAGTCAAAAATTCATCTATTAGAGTACAGTTCCAACTCCGAATCTCTCATCAAACTAGCAGGCTTAATCTCGGGGTTGAGTTCCCTGTACTACGTGAAAGTCTGCGATTCCTCAACCCTCTTCCAGCACAAGTTCTTTTTGCTTTCCTTAACTTTCGCTAACAATTCTTCGGCTTGTCTCTGGATCAGTGGTCGATTCATTACTGAAAGGTTGTTGGTAATATCATGCTCCGTTGAGATTCGATCCAACTGTCCAGCTCATGAGACCTTGCGCTCTATCATCTCCTTTGCCACAATTTTTGGTAGGCGGTTATCGTTAAGATTTGCCAATCTCGCCAGATACTTCAAATGCGCCTCAAGGGTATGTGTAGAAATAAAGTCCAGCTCAGTTTCAAGACGGATAATGTAAGTCGGAGCAAACCCTGGCAGGAACAACTTTCTTATGAACACGTGCTGCACCCCTTCCGCCGCTGTATACTCTTGAAACCCCCTGCAAGGAGCCCCATAGTACAGAAACGCGCGAATCAAAGCATTGAAAACTTGCGTTTTAGCTTTTATAGGAACGAAGGGTTCGCTACCAACTTACCCCACATATTATTAAGTGCAAACTTCGCCGAGCTGGCCTTCTGTTTAACGTGCTTTGTGAAGGAAAGCCTTGGAATTCTGGAACACTACTATTTTTGACTTGGCCAAGTTCACCGTGAGCCCTCATTTGCTGAACTAATCTCCCAGTATGTCAATATTTGTTTGCAGCTTAACCGCATCATCCGCGATCATAACCAAATCATCTGCGTAAAGTAGTACTCGGACATCCACCCCTCCCACAGTGATTCCTTGAGTACTGCAGTTGAATCTGGGATCCTACTCTATTGCGTTAGACAGTGTTCTTACACATTTTTACTGGTCCAGTTTCCTCTGTAGAAGGTGATGGATAAAACACATGATCACGTATTTAATTCGGAAGTTTACACTTCTCTCTCTCAAAGTACATATGTTGGTACCCACCCAGATGCCTAAAAGTTGCTGCCCTCGTTTCGCTCACCGCCCAAAATCTTATTCCCATAAAATCAAAAGCTTCCTAATTTAATATTTCCTTATTTTATTACTTTGCCATTTTGACATGGACATGTTTTTGTCGATTCGTCAACCGAAAAATTGGGTAACAGTTGTTATATTTTGTTGGATGACCTAAAGTGTAAATCATACATATTTGGTGGAGCAATTTTTTTTTTAAATTCTGCACCAGTAAAAGTGTAAATTTTACATAAGCTAACTGCACCTATGGAGCTATATTGCTTACAGTATCACTCTTTCCTTAGTTTTCATCCTAACACAATTATTCATCATTTTTTCAAAGCTCTTAATAAACCTCTGCACATCATTCCCTATTCGACAAAACACGTAATCAACTGGGCATAACAAACTACAGTCATGAGAGGTTGAGAGGTAGGTATTCACCTGAACTCGAGCTCTCTGCTCAACAATGAACATGTTCAATTCACATACCCAAAAAAGGCACTTATGATCATGAGTGTTCAAAATAATAATAGGGATTGTCATTTTGTTGAACATGTTCCTTCAATACGAATGAAAGTCTCACTATGTGAACTCGAAAAATCACAAAAAAACGTTGGTTCACAGTCCTTCACGTCATTTTAAAAGGTGCGTTAACGGGCTCATTTTTCTACTCAACGTTTAGCATCGTCTTTGTGGCACTAGGAAGACGGTTGGAACTATAGTCACCAGTTAGTATAGAAACGGTGCAGCCTAGCTCGACTGTGTACCTGTCCGTAGATCACTGATTTCCATTTTAGAGAGGATCACAACGCTTCAGAGTGGGTAAACCGTGTTGATGATTGAACACTACTCCTTTGTTCATGATATTTGTGGTCATGTAGGCCGGAGAATTTAATAGCTCGCCGTTCTACAGACCCCACGCTCTGAAAAGATCACCGTCTCTTCGTTTCCCCTTTTTTCCATTCAAGGGGAAAACTGGGTTGAAATGGCGAACAAGAGATTCCCCCCTCCGGCCCTGTAGTTCTCTTATCGAGGCGGCCACTGTGGGGAGAGGGATAAATGCGGTAGACAGCCACTCGCGAGCCCATCTGCAAGCGCTCCGCTGCACAACCCCTCCACAACATCTGCTGAGCTAGGCAGAAGTCTTCCGAAAGAAAGTCCCATTCTTGTAAGCACAACATTTGGACAGACTTTAGTATATGTTTTCTCTTGATGTCGTTTTAGCGTAGAATACGCTTTAGCCATGGACTAACTATCCGAAAAGTGTCACGCGGGAGTGGAACGAAAAAGGGTATGGTATCCAGGAACGAAAACGGTGACGCGAGACCAATAAACATAAGAATATTTACATCCATGTGTAGTAGTTGCAACAAACCCGTACGAAAAAGGGTATGGTATCCAATTGTGGGCCAACAGTAGTACTGACTTTCTTCAGGAATTTAGAATATAGCGAAAATCCATTGCCTAAAACTATCAAAAGAACAATTTTTTCTATTTTTTATTAATTTTTTCACACACCTTTATTTTGATCTAGAAGTGGCGAAAACGACATTTTGCCCTCCTTAAATATCATTAAATTCAATACCAGATGAACAAAATGACACGAGACCAATAAACATAAGAATATTTACATCCATGTGTAGTAGTTGCGACGAAACCCGTTTGAAGTGAGTCATTTTATTTATGTAACTCGGAGTTTCAGTCGTTCGCGAATCGTCCTTCGGTTCGACAAAGAACGCTCGATGATCATCGTTGAACGTTCAGCGTTCAATCGAGGCTAAAGCGTATTCTACGTTCCTATACTTGTGGCAGTAGTCTCTAAATAAAAGCGGAGCGCCGAGTTTTCTCTTAGAACTATTCTCCACGAATTCCACCAATGTCAGACAATGAGTCTGCCGGATAAAGAGATAATTTGAACAATTTTTCCAACACGGTCAAAGACCGATGAACACAAGACATCACACATTGACTTCACCAAAATTGCTTTCAATGTTGGGAGGGATATGAAATAGTGGGAGGAACAAGAAGATATTATAATATCTTGGTATTGCCCCTGGTTGAGCACGCAGCCACAAGATGGTCACCTTTCACAAATATCGTCTGGAGCGAGTCCAAAGAAATTTCCTGCGATTTGTTGCCTACAAGATGGGGATCCACTCGCAAAACATTAATTAGAACAGCTTTTAGAGAGATGTAATCTGGAAACCCTCGAACGAAGACGGAACTCAGCGAATCTCGTGCTCCTGTTCAAAATCCTAGATAATATCCTGAACTGCCCCCCACTACTCTCGAGGTTCGATCTGGCCGCCTCCCGTTCATCCGCTCGATCTTCACAACTATTCTTTTCAGCCTCTATGACTGTCATCGGTCTTTTCACCGAATACCCCGCGGTGCAAATTTCAAACCAACGTGTTTATTTGTGAGTTGGTACGTTTTTCTCAAATCTGCTTACATTAATTCCTCATTGTGTGGTTCCGAAGTTAGCATCGTGTGTCGCGATCAAGATTCACTGGGTCGGATGCGGTCTGAGAGCAGACAGGTACCTATTGGAGGAACAACGATGTTATAACATCTCTCCTGGTCTGAGGACACCGGAGACCCGTGTTCCACGGTTAATTGGAAACCTTCACCTGCTCCGAGAACGTGTTTTTAATGAAAACTCACTGCAGAGAGGGAAGCCGCGGATTAAAGGATCCAGCGAGCTCGGCCGACCGACATGTGCGGTCTAAATGGGACACCAGGTCTACCGTCGTCCCGGGAGAGCTACATACGGGAGCTCGAACAAATAAGCGACGGAACGAGATTCCGCAGTTTGATAAACCCGGAGAGAGCTGACCAAAGTGTTTAGCGACATTAGTAACGATCGTCCGATGCAAATATCGATTAAGAACCCTGTATGATGCAGATTTTCCTTGATACAACACTCCTCATGCATATTCTCTTTAAATCAATTCTGTAGAGAAGAATTCTTGGTGGTTTAATATGTTCCACCTCTCTCATATCACATTCTGAAAAGCTGACATTTCACCTGAAGAAGTCCTTACACCTGGGATGGAACACACGCCGCTCCACTATGTAAATCTTTTGAAATCACATTTGCACGATACATCGCAATCATGAAAAACAATTACTTGCAGAAAATGACGTCGTTTTTGCCTTAACCTTCTGGAGACAGCGTGCGGGTCATCATGATTTCTTCTTATTTTTTAAGGGGCTATGTGAAGGGTTGTGTGTTCACCCACACCAATTCCTGAGAATTTGGAAGACCTCAAGGCAATGATTACGGCTGCTTTTCAAAGTGTTACTCCCCATATTCTGGAGAGAGTTTGAGATGAATCTGAATAGCGATCGGTCATTGTGAGAATTACGGATGGAGGGCATATTGAACAACTCTACGTTTTTACAGTCACATGTTTGTTAATTAAGCTGTTTGAAACTCAGAGGTCCTTTTTTGAAACCCTGTACCGCATCATTAACCCCTTTATTTTTGCGGAAACCAATTTCGTTTAAGTTTATTACTTTTGGTTTATTTTTCACTTGTAATATGAAATGTATGAAAATTTCATGGTTTACGTTTCTGATTTTTGCACCTTTTTTGAAACCCTGTTGATCCAACAACGCCCCAATTCTTTAGCCAGCTCTTTCAGTTAATTTAAAGTGCCCTTTAAGGGTTGTCAAAACCTCCAAAAAAAACCAAGATAGTGTCCTTAACATAGTGAACACCTATAAGGGTTTATAGCCGATACACATAGTCATTTTGAACATTCGGTTATGCGATCAAAACAAAAACAACAGCATTAACAGATTTTCTTTCACTAGGGTTTATTATTCTCCACCTTGAATTTCAAAATGATGGAAAGAATTTGTTTATGAATTTCAAGCTGAATTTGAATGCCTTTGGAATGTCATATTTAATATGATCATATTTAATATGATCAACTGATCAATCCAAATTTTTTGACAGATTTACGTGCCTTTAAAATTCAATAATCGCAAAATTCCAAAGCAGTGGAAATTCTCTTGAATGGAAGCCAAATTAAAATTGAATTATTAAACCCCAGTGAAAGAATTTGCAGCGTTTTTTCACTTGTAGGTATAAGTATGACAGCTGATTTTTTCACAAATGTCTTCAGTATTTTGACAGTGTCCTTAACATACAGATATGTTTGCTCCACCTTTAAAAATTGGAAAGACCTTGGCTGCTTTGAATGCCTCTGGGTGAAGGAGGGTTTTTTCACATTCTTAATGCAATTTTTTTTTGGAAAATTAAGAAACCTTTAAAAAACTACGTCAAAGCAAATGAAAGATGTATTCATACGAACTCGCCGATTTGTGGCCGAAGCGTGGACCTTTGATTCCAAGTTTTGTCAATTGACGCATTAGTTGTTCTGTGTGCAAATACCACATCATTTACGCCTTTATCTTTTGAGGAACCAAATTAGTTTATGTTTTTATTTGTTCATTTATTTATTTACAAACGGCACATA
Source organism: Creontiades dilutus (assembly GCA_031894815.1). NCBI lineage: Eukaryota > Metazoa > Arthropoda > Insecta > Hemiptera > Miridae > Creontiades > Creontiades dilutus. The sequence continues at coordinate 120,932 of JAVIWC010001691.1, read as the reverse complement.
GTGCCAATGTTACAATTTAAATTAAATTTTATCCGTTGTCATTGACAAAGTAATATTTTTAAAAAATAGTTAAGCTGCATTGAAAGTCCAATATTGCTGGCGATATAGATGCAGGTGAATGAGTGGTGAAAGATGCGGTGAAGATTGTGCAAAATAGCAGTTGATAGAGAAGTGAAGATAATGGATGGCGATGTTGATGTAGTGAGGTGTTGAGAAGTGTAAGATGAAAGGAGATGGAGCGCTATTCAGTCATTGCAGTCCATCCTGCTACTCCACATGATGGTCCTGGGAGTACAGTAGGGTCTTAAGTCGGCGTTGAGAATCGTTGGAGAGATCGAACCCAGTAGTTGAGAGGAAGGCGTTCGCCTCACGAGACAGACGGAGGAGTTGACGATGGAAGAGATAGTTTCGGTCGGCAAATGGTACATGGAAGAGAGCTGACCGGACCTAGTTGGGTAATGAGGTGCCGAAAACCCAACACGAGAAAGGAGATAGGGACACGAAATTTCACCTCTGACCAATTTAAAGAAGAATCTCAAGTCCGACGCCCTCCTTCGGTGCTCAAGAAGCTGAAGACGATGCTCCACCATGAGGGCCTGGTAGTCCATCCGATCTCGGGGTATGCGAAGCTTAAAGGCCAGGAAGCGAAGGAATCTTCGTTGGATCCTTTCCAGCTGATCGATGTGCGTTTGATAGAGTGGCGACCAAAGTGTGCTGCAATAGTCGAGAACGGGTAAAACAAGCGCCTTGTAAAGGAGGACTATTGCTGAAGGGTTGGTGAAATCCCGAGAACATCGCTTTAAAAACGCTGCAAATTATTTCACTGAAAGGTGTATTATTCAATTGGCTTGCGTTCGTTATTTGAATTTCTACTAAACTTTGGAGTGTGCGTGTTTCACAGGATAGAGCGATTATTGAATTTCAGGAGATATGCATAGAGCACGTAAATCTGACTCAACCATTACATATTTGGATTGATCAGTTGATCATACTTGTGTGCCTCCTGAAATTCAATAATCGCTCTATCCTGTGAAACATGCACACTCAAAAGCTTAGTAGAAATTCAATGAACGCAAGTCCAATTGAATAATTTGTGAGTATTTTTTTATTGACACCTACAATAGGTTACCCCAGCACAATAAAAACATCTATAATTTATCAAGTCCTTTAGCACTCGTATTGCGTTAAAACTTCCCCAAATCCAAATTTAAACGATGTAGCCAAAGGTAGACTGATGTAGAGGAGGCACACAAATATGATCAACTGATCAATCCAAATAGGTGTTTAGGTTGAGAACCGATTTACGTGGTCTATGCATATCTCCTGAATTCAATGATCAGAGAAAACACGCACACTCCAAAGCTTAGTAGAAATTCAAATCATGAACGCAAGCCAATTGAATAATAAACCCCAGAGAAAGAATACTTATTTACCCCACTAATAATATTGAATAATATTTACCTATATATCATCAGCGTTTCATGAATATCAGAATGCTTCAAACCGTGTATCGGCTATAAACTACAAGTATCAACATCGGCTATCACTCCAGTATCTACATTCACTACAACTCGACGCTATCGGCATCACTAGGTTACAAACAAACAATAATAAACCAAAAAACGCAAATGTTGGCACCATAAATCGGGCATACATCGGGAATGGTTTGACCTACGGACCTGGGGAAGGGCTCATTCGATTGTTCATGGTATAAATAGGTAAATATTTAGGCCGATTCGACTTGTTTTGAGGTTTTTAGGGATTTTACAAAACTTTGACAGCCCTTAAAGAGCTGGCTCAAGAATTGGGGCGTTGTCGGACCAATATTGATTTTTCCTGAAAGTTTCAGCTCTTTTGCTCCAGCCGTTTGGGAGGAATCGCGCGTACCGCGGACGGACCGGAAAATTTTTTATTGCAGATTCGGATTCTACACCCTTTGAAACGTAAACCATGAAATTTTCAGGGGGGTTAGAATTTTTTTTTAAGAGCATTACAATGGTTTATTATTGAATAATAAACCAAAAGCCCAACATCCTCGCTGCTCGTCCACTAATAATAATGCTTATGTGATCTGAGAAAGATAGCTGAGAATCCATCAGCACGCCAAGGTCCCGAACCACCATCCTTCGAGCCAAAGGAACCGAACCAAGAAGGTACTGGTGTGAGTAGACTCCCTGAGTTCTGGCAAAGGTTGTGATGAAGCATTTTGAAGGTTTTTTTTTTATTGCCTTTGCAAACAATATACATACAGCCATAACATGGTAAAGCATTCTAAATATTCATGTTAGATTACAAAAATATGGGTGAGTATGATTAAATATGAAAGTTTATGTCTAATAGGAATTTATATAGGGCACAGTACACTACAGTGTTCCCTGAAGCTATGAGTGAGTCCAGATTGAAGGGGAGGGTCGTATAGTTCATAGAACAGTTGAGGAGTTCGATTATTGGGAGAGAATTATGTGGGCATTCGAGGATCACATGTTGTGTCGTTTCAGTGTTAACGCCGCAATATCTGCACAAATCTGTACACGACAGACCGTATTTGTGAAGCCGTTCCCTGGTGACACAATGGCCCGATCTTAAACGGGTTATGGTCGTATAAAACCCCGAATACAACGAGCCCGCTTCATGAAACCACGACCTGGTGGAAGGCGGCGGAAACAATGAAACGTATCCGATTCCAGCAGGATACGTGGTATGCCATCCTCTCCAGGTCAGAAGTTGGGTTTGGTGTAATTTGCGTTTGAGATCAGTGTGTGGGAAGCAAGGTGGTTGAAAAAGCCGTTTAGGTAGAGAGCGAGCATTGCAGGCTTCCCTGTCAGCTATTACATTCCCCGGAATTTTGAAGAGTTGAGGGCGAGACTATTTGCATTGCACCATACTAGAAGACCGATGTTTGTTAGTTTGTTTCCTTCTAGATATGAATACAGCTGATTTTTCAAAAATGTCATCAGTATTTTGACAGCACCCCATAGAGATATGTTCGCTCCTCCTTTAAAAATATGGAAGACCTTGGTTGCTTTGAATGCTTCAGAGTGAGGGAGAGTACTATGTAATATGATTTTTTCAGGAAAATTGAGAACCTTTTCAAGAACTACGTCAAAGCAAATAACTGACATATTAAAGGGAACCTAAGTATTAACATGGTGTAATATAGCATTTATGTGTAAGTAGGGTGCAATACATAATTCCAAACTCGTCTTTGAAACGCTCTGAAGTTCGTAGCTCTGAAGGGACCTTCCCGACCATCATTAACTTTAATTGGATCGTCTCGTCTCCATAACGACGATCGTTTGTGTCGTTATATTTCCCCCGTTTTCTCTCCGATTTTCTCGTCCTAATTTCCATTTTCTCTTCAAGTCAAACCCCTTTCGTCCTCTCCCACTTCTCATTCGCATTGTCTATTTAAAAAAAAAAAAAAAAAAAAAACTTCCTTCCAAACGAGGTTCAAAAATGAGCTTTCAGTGTTTTCAACCCAAAAGGACGGCGACGTCTACAGAAAACGCCATAACTGTAACGACCTGCATAATCTTCCGCATAATCGTCCGGGAAAGCTCGGAAAAGTTGTCTCTCCGCCGTATTAGTTTCGTCTGGAAGATTTAAGAGGTAGACAAGGCGGTTTTAATCTTTCACGGCTCATCTAACTCAAGGAGTTTTATCTGTACGTGTTCAGGCGCCGTTATCTCTCGAGTTTATTCGCCGGAGCGGGATTACGAGGTTTAATACTATAGTTTAATATGTAAAGACTATTACACAACATTTACTGCGGGGCTGAGAGAATGAGAATGGAAATGGGAGGAGCGTCAGCAACAAAGGCGGCTGGCGAAGCAAGTTCTCTTGTTATGAGCGTTACATTTTAACGACGGCGTTATCTACGTCACGTGTTGTAGAACGGAGTATTGAAAGAGATTTCGGCAAGGAATCCTTTATTCGGATCACGTGTTCGGAGCGGAAGAACGTGGAGTGAGCGTGAGTTAATGAAAACCTTTCGCGATTCTACGTCGTAACCAATAAAGGTACACTTTTCACAATAAATACACCGTTTTCCCAATCATGTTCCACAGTTTTCCAAGGGTAAAGCTGACAAAATTTGAATTGATTCGATCAAAATTGTGGATACAAAACCCTTACCCTTGCAGGGGTGACGGCCCCAATGTTCCCGTCAGGTACGTAGAGTGAAAGGTCGGTCTCCTAAATGTTCCGCTAACTTTGTCACTTCAAGATAACGATTGGCCGAAATGTTCCCGTCAGGTACGAAGTATGGAGACCGTAGTGAAAAAACACATTTTGGCTGAGGAGATATGACTACTTATCCTCTTAAAAAACCAAATCTTTGCAATGAACTGGGATAGAAACAAGTGGAAGGCGATATTTTACTTCAAAATTTATATATTTATTAGGAACTAACACAACTTCGATTCAATTTCGGGTTTCTTAGTGTAATTTATCACTGTTAGAAGAAGATCACCTGCACTAGACATAACGCAATAAAAAATTATGGGCATGTGACAACTAATGAACAAGTCACTATGTATACCTAAATAAGTCCACTCCCCATATATGAATCAGTCTGTATATGCCAAAACAAAATTTCATTAGGATCGTATTTTTTCTATGGATATTTTCGGATTTTTTTGAAATCCGAGGTGGTTCGAGAATCGATTTAGGACTTAGTCCATGCATGGAACTATGCTAGAGATGCAAATTTTTATCTTGTTTTGTTGTGTAACTTTGTCACAAGATAACGATTTTAGACATGCATGACGTCACCACGTGAAAAAACACGTTTTGGCAAGGAGATATGACCGTTACTTATCCTCTTAAAAAACCATCTTTGCAATGAACTGGTGATAGCAAAAGGCGATATTTTACATTCAAAATTTATATATTTATTGCTTCCGAGTCAGTAGTGTAAAAATGGGGTTTCTGCATATCACTAATCACCTGAATCACCAGCTGACTGAAATTTGTTGAGTCACTCAATCAGTGTTGCCAACAAAACAGAATGGATCATGGAGCTAGGAAAATTTCCATACAGTAGAATAGTCTTTCTCTATGGATATTCTCTCCCCTTTTTCCCAAGAGGTGGTAGAGTCTAGGACTTAGTCCATGCATGGAACTATGCTAGCATGCAAATTTTTCATCTGTTTTGTTGGCAACACTGATTGAGCTATGACGTCACCATCAAGGTCACCTTTATCAGTCAGCATTGTGATCTTTGCATTTTTACACTACTCGAGTGGTAGATGGTCACTTTCGGAATGTGAAATTTGTTTTTTCGCCAAAATCAAAAATTCCAATCGCATTTTGCGTTTTAGACCTTTCTGAACAATTTTGGTTCCGTGTCTGTCTGTGTGTCTGTCTGCCAGCAAATCCTTGTTACGGGCAAACGAAGTTATAGTCCGAATGAAATTTTCCTTGTTACGGGCAATAACTCACGCATGCGCAGTTCTTGTTACCGCATAACTTTCTTGATGATGAATTTTCAGGGATTGTTCGGTTTGATGTGTAGATGGTCCCCTATGAGTTTCATGACCCCCGGATCAATAGTAGCCTCTGCGCATGCGCAAACGTGAAATCCTTGCCACAAGCATAACTCCGGGAGTTCTTGACCGATTTCGATGAAATTTTCAGGGATTGTTCGGACATATTAGGTATATTTTATAGTTTGTTCAATAGTTGAATATGCCCACCTTTATTTTCTCGAGTTATGCTCCTGCATAACAATAAATTTACCCTAATTCAATATATACTTCGCCTAATTGAACGAAGTTCTTTAGTCAATAATAATTTTCAATGATCTATACAGTCATGTTATGGATACGAGGAAGCTATGTGCCACACCCACTTGGCAGTCTTTTTTTATTTATTTAATCGGCTCTACGGTCCTTTGAGAACCAGGGCCACCTCAACAACGGATTTGCATTCCTTCGTGTCCAGAGCTTGGGTCCTCCATCTAGGTGCTCTAAGCTGGATCAGGAAGGTGGCTCTACGTCTTCCAGCCAACGCAGACGTGGCGTTCCACTAGTTCTTCTTCAACCTGGCACCGTACAAGGCTTTTCGCGGATATCTCGCTTCATGCATTCTTTCTACGTGACCTAACCACCTGAAGCGGGCTCGCCTGATGAATGCCACTAAATCATTCATCATCATCACACATCATTCCTTCGGATTCGCCATTCTCCATTCCCGAGAATGGGGCCAAAGATTTTCCGTGAAATCTTGCCCTCCCAGCAGTTAAGGAGTCTTTCATTTGCCGAAGTCAGAACCCCTGTCTCGCAGCCGTAAGTGACTACTGGGCTAGCTCCGGGATAGCCCTCGGAATTTCAGAGCCTTCTGTACTGCCCAGAACCGTGCTGTACTGCCCTTGGGCGCATGTACGAGCGTCCCCAGGGTGGAAGTAATAGGCATGAGCGTCCCCGACCCCGGGAAGCCACCATGTACAAGCGTCCCCGTCCCCTTCATCTTCGTATGTACGAGTGTCCCCGTGATTACTTGAAGGGCAGGCGTGAAAACGCTCGTGTTCATATGAAAAATCCAGAAATAACAGAATTAGTCAAAACATTAAAAGTGGTTAATGCACTAAACAGGATGGTACTTTTCGGCAGCTATTTGTATCGAGTGAAACTTGCAACCGCGTACTTCCGTTAGTGGTCACACTTTCTTCAACGCCTTCTGAACGGCTTTTTCAAAATCAGCAACACAAATGGCCGGTGACAGAGAAATTTCGGCTTTGAGAAGGCGATAGCGAACGCGTCAACGAAATGCTAGACTTCACAAACACGAAAGAGGGGACATAACCCTAATCACATTTGTACAAATAGCTACCAAAAAGTTCCATAATGTTTAGAGCATCAACCAATTTTTAACGTTTTGACTAATTCTGATATTTCCGGATTTTGGACGACTATACATTTTTTATATGAACACGATCGTTTTTACGCCTGCCCTTCAAGTGATCACGGGGACGCTCGTACATACGAAGATGAAGGGGACGGGGACGCTCGTACATTTTGTCAACACGAAAAAATCACGTTCACCTCCGACGGGGACGCTCATGGTATCACCCACTGCCTTACTATGCGTGCTTTTATTTCAGTTGTTTCGTCGTTGTTTTCAGTTATCATTGTGCCCAGATACTTGAATTCATGGCAGACAGGGAAATCCTGATTCCTGATTGCGTCAGAGGAGGTCTTCAATCTTCAACTTTTCCGCTGTATTCCGTGGAATGAGGGAAGATAGCTACAAGATAACTATCCGGTTTCCAACTCGAGTTCTGTACCTCGAAAAACATAGGAGAGGTTGAAAGTGACAAATTGATAGGGGTCTTTGGGCTATTTTTAATATTCAAACTTAGCTTGAAAATTGAAAATATTGGAGCAATATTTCAAAAACAAAAAACATGTTTCAACTTTTTATTCTGAACAGAAAAATTTCAACACCAACCCTTCTCTCCTGTGCACAACTTTTTTGGGGGAACAGCCTGTATAAATCATTTTCCTGAAGGTAAATAATGCCCCACCTACTTGGCAAAACATTAATTCTGCGTCTAACAATCTGAATATTAAATTACATTGAATTTAAATTAGAAATTAATTTAGTTGTAAGAAGCTGAAGTAGCGTAGGATTGAGTGGAAGGGTTTTAGATTATTGTGAGGGGGTTGTGTAGGGCTGTAGAGAGATGGAGTGGGTTGAAGGCAGAGTTTGAATGAACACCCTCCACTGACGCTGCAGCCATCTCTCTTCAGCAAGATCAGCTCTCCCCCGTTGCTTTGTCCCCACCCGAAGCCATCCATCACGGAGGCGACTGAAAAGTGATCGCTGAAGACGCCTGATGGGAGGACAGAGGAGGGGGCTGGGTGTAGAGGGACGCTGAACTTCAGCTACTGTAGAGAGTTATGCGACGCGGGGGACCCTCCGTTATAGCGGCGTAGAGAGGACGCTACACCTCGATTCATCAGTAGTGCGACGAAGAGAGAAACGCCAGGTGAAGCGAGGAAGAGTGGGAAGGGGAACCCGGAAAATACCTCCCTCGATTGCCGCATCGTGCGTAGAGAAGGGAACGCCGGGAGGTAGAAACGTGGGGGTTGCCATGGTTACAGTATCATCTCTCCCCCTCTTTGAGTTTTCCCCTCGCGGAGTGCATCTCTTCCCGTTGTTTCCTCCGACCTCAGGGATCCCTACTCGGTGCCCCTCCTATTGTTTTAAAACCTCAGGCAACGCATACTCCGCAATTCTCCCAACCTCCCCCCTGTCCACCATTTCTCCCAACCTGTCCTCGATTCCCTTCCACCCCTTTTTTTACCCTTCCGACCGTTTCTCCCAACCATCTCCGTCTCCCTCACACTCGCTTTTTCCGGATCGCTCCCTCCCCTCGACAAAGGGCCCTCACCACTAAATTACCTGGAGGATTAATTTCGACGTTAATGCTCTCCTTACTTCTTCTTCCCCTTTCCCTTCGATTTTTACAGTTTTTCTTTGTTTCGTGAAATAAAGAGAAAGGGGACTTACGTGGAATGAAAAGGCGGGGACTTAAGGGAGGAGGGAGGACTTAACGTGAATTACGTAAAATTAAAGGGAGGGGGCTTAGTCGAAAGCTTCACGAACGGAAGACGAATTAACAAAAACACTATGGGGAAGTTGTTAAATACATTAAAAATATGAAACATTAAAGACAAAACAACAGTTTACAGAAAAACATAGAGAATTTCCACAAAATTAAAAAGTTTAACCGATTTCAACGGTTATATCATCATCAGTAATAGAACAGTAACTGAATTTAAATTCCAGAAAACAGTGGTTATGTAGAGACAGGTGGAATCGAGTTTTATTCGCAATGGTCAAGAGGTGTTGGGGGGAATATCGTGTGGCTTCTCAGTGAAAGAAGATGCAATTCTATTGGTCGTTATAGTGAAAGGGGGAATCGAAGGTGAGGAACAACAGATAAAGTGATACATCAACGCGATTGGAAAAATGAAAGAATTGGAACTATGAAATGGCTAAGCTTTTTGAGAAATGAATCTATTAATAGGGTAATGTATCCTCATTCAAACGTTTACACCATTAATTTTTTCTCTTAATAGTTTTAATTTTGTTTAAAATTAAAATAAATGCGTAATTTAAGAAATTAAAGGATGAAAGAAGGAATACATACAAATTTTTATAATTTTTCAGAAATTTGCCCTTATGGTCATGTTGCTGAAAGTGAACATTAAATTTCTCTATTGAGTTTCGATTTTATGTAGTTTTATTAGCGTCCGTCGTATCGATTGGACGGCCGATCGTTTTAATGCGTTGCCTAGAAACCGAATTCCCAGGTCGGCGACGTTCTCATTATGGGAACCCCCGTCAGGCTTTGATAGAAAACGGGTCGAGTATTCGGGGATAGAGGTAGACGAAGAGGGAGAGGAGGGATCCCATCGGAACGACGTAATGATCCCAGGGATTCAATCACCCGATTCTGTGTGAAACTGAGGTCCCTTGATGCTGGGACGTCGACGAGGGACGATGAAGGGCGACGAGGCGAGCCGAGGGGAACTGGGACGATTAGCGAGCGGATTGGACTCCGTATGAGCACCTGTTGTCGCTGTTATTGATGGGATTATGGTAAGGGGGGGGGGGGGGCAGCTCTGTGTGATTCCGGGTCGCGGTCTGTGTGATTCCGCGTCGTTCTGTGTTCCGTACCATCGGATCGGAAGCGTTGGGGGGACCCCGTATGTCCCTCAGCGGGGCTCGTAACCCGGTTTTGCTCTCCGGCGAACATATCGATCATTCTGTCTCAACCCTCCATTTACTTTACAATTTATACATACATAACATACATACGAATAATAGGGAAATTTGATGGAAGAGGATTCCCTATTCAAGTCAGCAGTGTGCACTGTTGATGAAATCTGTCTTTCATTCTGACAGTTTTCATTAACAGTGCATACTGCTGACTTAAACTGGGAATCTTCCCCTTGATAATGGAAAATTAAACTCCGAAACGTTGGGAACATGTTTTAATCATTTAAATGATTAACAGGAGTACAATCCAGTTCTTAGGGACCGACCCGCTCAACACTCCTTCAACTAGCCTTCGGCTGGGCTCCTTCCGCCCTTTGTTATCCCGGCATCACCACTTTTGCGTCCACCAGAGGGGGTCATTCGAGTCCATATTGGTCCGACGAAGCCCCAATTCTTGAGCCAGCTCTCTCACTTAATTTAAAGTGCCCTTTAAGGGTTGTCAAAGTTTTGTAAAATCCCTAAAAACCTCAAAAAAAGTCAAGGCGGCCTAAATTTGTACTCTTTTTGAAGAACACTCCACGAGGAATCGAATGAGCCCCTCCCCAGGTCCGTAGGTCAAACCATTCCCGATCTATGGCCCGATTTATGGTGCCAACATTTGCGTTATTTTGGTTTATTAATGTGTTTGTTTTGATATCAGTAACCTAGTGATGTAGTAATGTGGATACTGGAGTGAACTCCTAAAAGGCTTTGTAGCCGATACACGGGTTCAAGTATTCTGATAACCATAAAAAACGCTGCAAATTCTTTCACTGGGGTTTATTATTGAATTGGCTTGCGTTCATGATTTGAATTTCCACTAAGCTTTGGAGTGTGCATATTTCACAGGATAGAGCGATTATTGAATTTCAGGAGGCACACAAATATGATCAACTGATCAATCCAAATAGGTATTTTGGTTGAGAACAGATTTACGTGCTCCATTCATATCTCCCTGAAATTCAATAATCGCTCTATCCTGTGAAATATGCACACTCCAAAGCTTAGTAGAAATTCAAATCATGAACGCAAGCCAATTGAATAATAAACCCCAGTGATTTTGAATAGCTGTTCACTGTTTATCTTCATTAGATTTCTAATTTTTTCAAAATCTTTATTGACTATTTGCACGGCTTTGTATTTTGTCGTCATTTGAGCAAATGTGTTTCGCACATTTCTTTAGCTTTTGACAGTAACTTTGAATGTGGTGGGTCCATTTCGTTTGAGAATCAAACGTTACTCTTAAATAAACTAAGCTATTACCTTTTTTGATTGTCGAACAGTCACACAGCTGTGTCATGTCAAAGGGTAGTGACCCGATGAGTAGTGAGTGCGATGTTGATTGTGGTTCTGTTTTTCTTGCTATGTCCATGAAAACCGATTTCGTAGCATTGATGGTAAGCTTTGTTGGCACATGAAAAGCTATTATTACTATTTTAACATTCCCTGCAGCACCATAGTAACGGAGTGGTGCTGGTATTGGGATTGATTGCCGATGTCTTCGTAAGAGAGTGGCAACATACATATAATCAGGGAGTGTTGCTGAAATTTGGGGGGATTGGTTGTTGTGTATTGATGGGGATTGGCAACATCATTGTAAAGCGGTGTTGCTGGAAAGGGAATGTTTTTTTTTTAAATGAGTTTATTTGGCATTACTTTCAGTATACAGCCATACATTGTGTCGTCTCTTCTCATCTCTTCTTACTCATATCTGCTATATAATATTTACAATACTAGCAAAAACTTTCATTCATATATCAATATTAAATTTTAAAAGAAACTTAAATACTTCTTCATAAACTAGTATATTATTGGATGCAATGATTGATAAATAGTCCAGACTTGTAGTGGTTTTTCTCATTACATTATTCGTTGTCACCATTCTCTAATTTTCATATGTTGGGCACTCTATAACAACATGCTGGAGTGTTCCGTTTAGATGTCCACATCGATGACATTGTGGGGAGTCTTTCACGCCAATTTTATGTAGGTATGCGTCACATACGTCATGATTCACTCTTAATCGGCATGTAGTGCGGCCCATAGCTTTGCTGACGTTTCTGCCGCTGAACCAAGGGGAACGAGGTGGACAGGATTCTATCTGCTTGTAGAATTCACCATTGCTGGATCGAGCAAATTGTTCCTTTCATTTTTCAGAGTATAGCTTTTTAATGATAGGTACGACTTCCTCTATCATTAATTCTTCTTCCAGTGTTGTACCAGAAACCGCTCCTTCTTTAGCTAATAAATCCACTCGCTCATTCGGGATCAGTCCTACATGAGCTTTTACCCAAATGAATATTATTTCCTGATTATTAGCATAGCAGGTTTTCAACATTTGAAGTAAACGGACGATCAAGATGTCCCTCGCCCTCTGAAATCCTCTAAATTTGAGGAGCTGTACAGTACTAAGAGAGTCTGTGCAAATCAGATGAGGCCTATATTTTATATTTTGTCTGCTGATAAATTTTATTGCTTTTATGATAGCATGTACTTCGGCATTGAAGGATGATGTCGTGTGGGGTAACTTGTACTTCTCATTATATTCTGCCAGTACTTCATAGAATGCACAACCTACTAAATTTCCAGATTTTGACCCATCAGTGAAAATGATAACTGAATTCGGCCATCTATCGTTGACAAAGTCGTCAAATTTCCGATTGATATTCAATTGCTCACGGTTACCGTAGGTAAATCGGCAGGTTTTAACAGATACCATCAATTCATCATATGTAAGCAGAAACGGACTTGGTTTATTGTTGCAACACAGTTTAGTTAAATCTAGGTCTTCTTGAGTAAAGCTCTTTATAAGTAGAGGCATCTTCATACTTGTTCTTGACGTCAGTATATTAATACTCAGCTTACATATGTCCTGGGTCATGGGGCGTTCTTGTGCTCTTATCCGCAACGTGTATCGATCAGAAAGCATTTGAAATCGGAATTTTAACGGCTGTTCTCCGAATTCAGCCAAGATTGAATCGATTGGCGTTGATTAAAGGGAATGTTGGTTGTGATATTGTAAGGGAGTGGCAGCATCACTGGAAGGGAGTGTAGCTGGAATTAGAAGTGAGTGTTACTAGAATTGTAAGGGAGTGTTGCTGGAATTGGAAGGGACTGTTGCTGGTTATTACTTTTATTTATAAAACAAACTGCTTAAAACCACAAATTATTTTCATTTTATATAAATAATTTCAAAACATAATCCATTTCCTATGGCATCATTCATCATTTTTATAACCCTGTTCGTTTTATTAAGTAGGTTCCTTAACGTCACCCCTGCTATATTAACCGCCCTATTTAAAAAAAGGCGACCCTAAATATAATAACACGTAAACGATTCATCTTGCAGTTTACGATCCCAGCTCACTCACCCAGTTCGCTCCCTCGTGGCTACGTGTTCATTTAGTCACCCGGCACAATTTTCCTCGGCTCAAAATAAATTAAGGCGCCTGTTACGAAGGATTTAGCGAGCAACGGCTTTCTTAATCCTCCGACTCCTCGAGCAAATTTGAATTTCCCTTCTTGGCAAATAAATTTCAAACGCTAAACCGCTACATAATCATGGAAGTTACATGACAAACGGCCAAACAACTGACGAATCAACGCAGCAGCCAAATCAAAACAGCCAAAATTGTACAGAACTATCACAACTAGGAACTAAACCAACCAAATCAACAACTGATCAGCTGATGATTCCGTTCGAGGTTACTACAGATCTTGTGAGAGAATCTTCTTAATTCTTCGTACTGTACTAACCGTGAGGCTCAAAACTAGTACAAAAGATACGAAAAGATACGGAATTGTTTATTAATTTTAGCATTTTGGTTCCCAAGGTGATTTCATGGTTAATTAACTCTTTCCAAAAAAACGCTGCAAATTCTTTCACTGGGGTTTATTATTCAATTGGCTTGCGTTCATGATTTGAATTTCTACTAAACTTTGGAGTGTGCGTGTTTCACAGGTGAAAAAATACTTATTTACCCCAGTAATAATATTGAATAATATTTACCTATATATTATCAGCGTTTCATGCATATCAGAATTTCAACCCGTGTATCGGCTATAAACTACAAGTATCCACATCGGCTATCACTCCAGTATCCACATTCACTACAACTCGACGCTATCGGCATCACCAGGTTACAAACAAACAATAATAACCCAAAAAAACGCAAATATTGGCACCATAAATCGGGCCATACATCGGGAATGGTTTGACCTACGGACCTGGGGAGGGTCTCATTCGATTCCTCATGGTATGTTCTTCAAATAGGTAAATATTTAGGCCGATTCGACTTGTTTTGAGGTTTTTAGGGATTTTACAAAACTTTGACAGCCCTTAAAGGGCACTTTAAATTGAGTGAGAGACCTGGCTCAAGAATTGGGGCGTCGTCGGACCAAGATGGATTTTTCCTGAAAATTTCAGATCTTTTGCTCCAGCCGTTTCGGAGATATCGTGCGTACGGCGTACGTAAACCATGAAATTTTCAGGGGGGTTAGACTTTTTTTTAGAGCGATTAAAATGGTTTATTATTGAATAATAAACCAAAATATATCATTTTCCTCAATTGTTCAATACGGTAAGCTAGTTTCAATAAAATTCAAGTTGGTTCTTTCACGGTATAATTTTGTACAGAAATGTTTTAATAATCCTAGTCCATGCTTGAACTTCTTCTAAGTGATATTCCTAAAATATATAAATTGAACGATCTTTAGAGATTCTTGCTGCTTTCAGCCCGATCAGTTTAATGTGCTCAAAAAAGCTTTCATTTCTTTTGAAAAGTTCATTGAAAATGGATAGAAATTGTAAAATATCTAGTAAAATAAGGCAGAACGTAATTTGTTTTCAAAAGTTTATCAGGTATGAAATAAATAGAAACATCAAAAAATTGAAGCTCAATCATACATAGAAAAATGCCTCCACATCTCACCTGATAAAATTATTTAAAAAGTGATGCAGCGTGAAACTTTTAACAAAATTAAAATAAGTTTTTCAGTACAATTTTGTACATAACATTTCAAATGTCCTGGTTCAACTTTGATCAACTTTTTCCGAGTGATATTATGAAGAAAAAACCCATAAATTTGTCCATTTTTAGCAAAATCTTTACAATTTTGGGTAATTTTTAGCATATTTGAATTTGAAAAATTTGGAATGCTTGATTTTTTTTTGCGAAAGAACAATGTTATATCAAAGCTATGAAGAGTTATTCTCTAGGATGACGCTCTCTCTCTCTCTCTCTCTCTCTCTCTCTCTCTCTCTCTCTCTCTCTCTCTCTCTCTCTCTCTCTCTCTCTCTCTCTCTCTCTCTCTCTCTCTCTCTCTCTCTCTCTCTCTCTCTCTCTCTCTCTCTCTCTCTCTCTCTCTCTCTCTCTCTCTCTCTCTCTCTCTCTCTCTCTCTCTCACACACACACACACACACACACACACACACACACACACACACACACACACACACACACACACACGGATAGAGAGAGGGGGTTATAGGGGGGGGAGAGATTAAAATTCAGGAATCATAGCTTTATTTTTTCAGAAAATTCGCCAAAACATTAATAGAATTCCGAAAATCAAAAATCATTGTTTTAATTACAGTATAATATTTTTTTTAGTAATATAGCCATGGAATTGATGATTAACCCCTTCGATATGAACGCGAATGCTCACATTAGAAACAAATTTTGCGCTAATATAATATGAGAATTCGAAGTGTGTGTGGGAACTTCAATTAAATGCAATTGATTCCTCGTAAAAGCCCTTGGACATCAATCCTCGTTTTTGGTGTTCATAATTTCCCTCAATTTTCTTTCGATTTGTTTTCGTTGTGCGTCAAGCGTGGGATTCCTGTTCGAGTTTGAGGGTAACCAACAAAGACCCTCCGGTTCGAAATGGTTTTTCGAACAACCGCCTAAAAGTTGTGCCGAATAATTTTCCATTCATCCCGCCGGGGAGGGCCTTCTGTTCCCAGCTCATTTCCCACCTCCCGGGCCCGAGTGGCTGCCGCGGCTTTCAAAAACCCCTTCGCTCATCATTGTGCCTCCTGACAATCACTCAACCCTCTGGTTGCGCTTCTTTGATATCCCCCTTCCTCCCCCTCATCTTCCTTCGTTTCTGCCTTCCGCATTCCTTCATCAGTCTTTCTCTCTACCCATCCATCCTTCTCGTCTTCCCCCGTCAATTTTTCCACTCCCTCGTTTTTCCTCATCCTTTTCATGTAGAATCTCATCAAAACCCGAAGGCCATTTTCACCGCACCCCCCGAACACGCCTTTGATTAATCGCCAATCGCTCATTTTCTTCGCGATGAAGATTTTCCCCTCGCTTAAATCATTTTGGAGTTTTTTTCACAGATTCCTCTCCGTCTAACGGACACTAATTATTAAAATGCCCCTCTTTTTGCTAAGTAGATTTTCAAAAAACTGGATTTACAAAAGCGGGATGTATTAGGCTCCCATTCATTATTTTTGATTATAGATTTATCAAAACCAATATCAAATGATTAGCTTATTAAAAATAAACAAGACATTTGAGCTCGTGTTTATTTTTACGTTTTATCTTCACAAATGAACTAGACATTAGAGCTCGTGTTTACTTTTACGTCCGTTTTCCGAAACGTGAGACAAACTTGCCATACGGAGAAAATTTTCACCTTCAATTTAAGTCAGAGATGGGTTTTGTCCCTGATTAACGAAGCGAAAAATACGTTACAAGTACTCTTTACGATTACAACAAGTTGCGATTACAAAAGTATTCGTAAAAGTAATCGATAACGAGTTGTAGTAATCAATTACTTTTGTATTCGCGCGATGCGATTCTGATATGCATGAAACGCTTTAATATATAGAATATTTTCAATCGCCAAAAATATATCGAAAAAGTAATCGATTACAATTGTATTTGATTACTTTTGCCGATTACAAAAGTGGTCCATCCAGTCGTTGATATTTATTTTTTATGTTCGTCGGAGGCGGTATCCTGCCAGAATTTAATTAATAAAAATAGACTTTTATAATAAACCCTGAAAAAAATCTGCATATTACACAAAGTCAGAAGCAGGCATAGCTCATAAATGAACAATAAAATAGACAATAATTTTATGAAAAATTACATTTTTAGATTAGTACAAATCAAGATTTGAAATCAAACGATGTTTCAAAAAGTGTAATTGTATATGGACAAAAGTTGTCCGATCAACGTGGTGGCTTGTTTTTTAATGGTCATCCAAAGGAACCTATATAAATATCTCTTAACAACAAACCATACCACTTGACGGTGAGTGTAGATATTCTCTTATATTTCGTTCATCGTTCTCTGATAAGATAAAGTGAATCATAGTTGTTCTTTTTGTATCATAGAGGATTATGCTATTTTTGTACAGATAGATAGTTCTAGTATATGTAATACGTGTGAATAATTACTGACTCCGACCTACAGCACTTGCTATGCTTACATAGGGAAGTAGCATTCTGCATGTTTGATTCTGCAGTATAAAAAAAAAGTCACATTCATCTTGACAAAAAGTTTTTGTCGTTAAAAAGAGTACGTCAGATCTTTCTTGACGAAACGTTTCACGTAATTCATCAGTTTCGTCCCGACAAAACGTTTTACACGAGTATGTCAGATTCATCTTGACGAGGAGTTTTGCACCCTTGAAACAAATACGTTAGATTCGTCGTGACAAAAATTGATCCTCTTCAAAACAAGTAGGTCAGATCTTTCTAGACGAAACGTTTTACGTCTATAAATGACAAGGTTGATCAGACTCATCAAGACAAGCCGTTTTGTATAGTGCATACCTGTAATCTATAATGGCTACTTCCTTAAAACTATTATCAGATTCATCTAGAAAATACATTTTACGTTATTGTAACAAGTAGAACAGATTCATATCGATAAAATGTTTCACATTCTTAACACTAGTACGTCAGATTCATCTAGAAAATACGTTTTACGTTATTGAAACAAGTAAAACAGAATCATATAGACAAAACGTTTTACGTCCTTAAAACAAATATCTCAGATCCATCGTTACGAAAAAGTTCAATATTGATATCTAAGTACATCCCCAGTGATAGTAAAAACTAGGTAACCCTTGTTTTGTGCGACATAAATTCGTAACAATTGCTGTAGACGCTTTGGACTTGGGAGAATAATTTAGGCAACTGCTCGATCTTTACCTCAGAATTGGAACTCCGCTCTTAATATCTTTCACCTTGATTAACGTTCAGAGATATAACACAGGTATCTCAAATAGGTCTTGCGCTCTACCGCCATTCACGATAATTGTAAAGTAGGGTGATTAACATCGCTAAAACTGGGAATTTGGTTTCACGCTATTTAATCTGCCGACGAGACCTAACCTAAAAACAACCCCTTCACCCCCCGCCCTTGTGCGGACTTATCCGTTTTATCTGGAAAAGGGAGCTTGAAACCGAACGGGACACGATAATTATCGCGGACTCGAATTTCACACCCAAACGGCAGAAGGCGCCTCCAGGACTAATGGGACGCTCTGGCCGTAAAGGGCTATAAAGGGCCTCACAGCAGCTAAAGGATGATTAAAGGGCCGGAGGAAATTCCGACAAAGCTTCGAATCGCCCCTCCGATTCGTTAGGATAAACGAGGGACCTTCGGGGAGTGGTTTTCGTCTGAGTAGAAGCGATAGGTGTAATTTGGTCATAAACTTGGTTATTCGTGTTACGAGTTAGTATAACACGAAGTCTACCAAACTGTGCCAAGACGATACAACTACCTGAGAAACCTGGACACTGAACATTTAAGGCCGGGTCACAAAGGACGCGTTATAACGCGGCGCTCAGGGAACGCGCGTTCTCCCCGACGTTTGGCGATATAGCTACGTCACAAACATCTCGTTATTTTCTCCTGCGACCTGGCATTGTGATAGTGTACTCCAAGAGTGTACTGTGTACAAGCGGTTCGCTGCTATAACAATAATTTCTGGTTCTTCTAACTTTCTCATAAAGCTTTGATAACTTCTGGTGACTCTGATGAGGAAGAAGCTCTACTTTTACTAGTTTTATTAGATGACGAAAATAGACGGCATTGGGTGCACCCAATCAATAAAAAGAGAGAAGATTTATGGGAATACCACCGTCTATGTCGGGAGCTGCGATCACACGAGGATCGTTTTGTCAACTATTTCCGCATGTCGAGACTAGATTTCGAGGACCTACATGATCTGCTACAGGAGAAAAACCGAGGAGAACGCCCTCAGCGCGCGTTACTTTTGTAATTTGTAACAACCCCAACGCTTGACGCCGCGTTACTGAAAGTATCGCTGAGTCTTAACGCCGTGTGTGTGGCGGGAATGATGCAATGTTGCGTCATGCAAGTGGAACGCCGTAACGCGACGGTACAGGAACGCCTAACGTCGCGTTATAACGCGTCCTGTGTGATCCGGCCTTTAGGGTCCGAGGTACATGCTGTGATTTGAACTAAGACATATATTTTTCTTGACTGACACATACCTGCGCGTCGTTTAATTTTCAAATTTGGTTCTATTTCTTCTATTTACTTTTACAATGTGTACACGCCTTCCTCATAAAGGTTTTTGAAACTTTAGTACAATTATGACGTTCCAGCTGGAACTGTTCTATGGAACCCTATCCAGAGGTTCAACGGACTGGTGCCCTTAGATCTCGTCTATAATACTGTCATTTGGGGACAGGTTGTCCGAGCGAGCTGGGGGGTCAGTCCTCTAGCTGTTTACTTTCAGTGGGAGTACTGATTGCCCCGGTTCGAATCCGGCTGGCACCAATGATTAGGGTCAAAATCCTATCAAGTGTTGCATACCTATCCTGTCGTTAGACAGTTCACCTCTGATCTCGATATCACGTGAATCCAAAACGCTCCCAACGTCTCCGAGTAGTTCGAACGTCGGCTGCGGGGAGTCAAGCTGTCGCAAACGTCTTGTGATGACCTGCAGGTCTTCCATCTGCAGGTCATTTGGGACAAGTTCATTCGAAAGAAAAGTTCTTTGAGACAAGGTCACTCACTTACTACCCACCTCTAATTCTGGGCCTCACGGCCGCAATCTTTACACACTTATCAAATAAATTACGCTAAGTCACCTGCATGAAATACACGCAATACTGTGATATTCAAGAGAATAATAAAGTTATCTAAAATGTAAAAATGTTATTTCCTAATTAATTCATTGTAGTTTAACGAGTAATTATCTTTGTTTCAGATGAAGCGGAGAATGGGCTTCTCTCAAGAACGACGCCAAAATGCATTGGATAGATAAATTCGCGCGATAAAAATCATAAATCCTTTACTCGGACCGTAGTGAATTCATTAAGAATTAATCATCAAATTGGTTTAAAAAAGTGAATCGTTTGTTTGACTGTTCGAATTCTAGGCGGTTTTTTGTGAATAATTTGAAGTTAAAGTTGAAGTTAGAACCCAAGTTGAAGTGAATTTTATCTCGGTCGTTCGGCGAATGGTCGAGGTGGAGCCGCCAGGAGCGATGTGATGTTGGGCACGCGGCTCAAATCTTGGATGGAAGCGCACATCGTGCGAGCCAGGAAGAAACAGAACAGAAAAGGAAAGAACGACAAGTCATCCGCCTCCGCTAACCAGCAAGTGAGTATCGATATTCTTTTAACTTGTATATGTGTATTCTCCTATTCCTTTAGTAGGAGAGCTGTCTGGGTAAAAATTAAGGACGCAACTTACTATTCGGTGGTAATACCGCTTCTTGGGCCTTGATGACGGGCAGGACTTCACATCTAGGACGATTACTACGGTTAACCCGTTCAGGACCGTTCAAATCTGGTCGGAGAATCCACCAGACCGACGATTTTTGCCACCATGCTCCTAACAATGCAGCATGACTTCATATGAAGTCATCGGTCCTGAATGGGTTAAGTAGAAGGAGCAAAAGTTACTCAGAAAGCCATCACGTCAATAACCTTGCTTGTTTTTGAAGGGATAAACCGTATTTACTGAAAAAACTGAACAAACTACAACTAAACTGAACGAATTTTTCATGAATTTAGTAGAACATATTCACTTTAAACACTAATAGCATTAAAACTTTAAACGTGATGAAAATTTCAAACAAAAGTGTTGCCAACAACTGCTGCTGAACAAGTACGTATTTGTCGCAAATCCCGTGGTTTGCTCGCAATCGTCTTTCGGGACATCCCTGCAACCAAACCATGGTCTACGTTGTAGTACTGGATGTACATTTCTGTAAAATCCGCCTACCTCAGCGGTTGTGTACTTGTTCTGCCATTCTGACCAATAGTGATTATGTATAGAAGGAAAAAAATCCTCGACCTCTATGCCCAAATCTGAAAATTGTCCTGCATTGGCGTCATTTTTGGTCATCCTATGTACTATCTTATTTCCATGAATCCCCGCATGTGCTTTAATCCACATCAGCCTGACCTCACATCTATGAAGCAGACGAATCAAGCTGGTCGTGAGTCCGTTTGAAGTCCTTCTCAGTGATGTTGAGCTGATTTTTGTAGGGTACTCAACGAATCGGAACAAACAACTTTTGCCGTCCCTACATGTTACATGTCTACAACAAGGTTACATGTAGCTCATACCGCCTTGCCTTGATGTTCGGTTGCGCTAGTGTTGAATTGTGGGGTATAACACCTATACAGTAAAAGGCCCAAGGCATACGGGTGGGCGCCTGATTAGGGCTGTCAGTAATAATCGCTTCCCAAAATACCCGCAACATGTACCAACGCCACTCTAACCCCGTCACGGTTCCGAGCGATTTCATTAACTTTTCGAAATTTGCATCGCACTAGCATCCGCGCCGGCCTATAAACGGGTTTCGTCTTCATGTTCGACCCTTTGTCAACCTTTGGCGGCGACCGCTCCCTTGAAATCAGCTCAGGGCAAACAGGGGCGGCAAACACCGGGCTGCTGAACACGGGCCCATAATTAAATTGGCCTCGACAACAGCGTTTAGTCGCTTTGATCTCCAGCGGAAACTGATTAATGATGAGAGGAGCCCGCGGAAATTAGCGTTGCTCCGTGAACAGCTTACGGTACAGAGAGGAGCGAGTAGGAAGTGGGGTTGGTGGGACGAGGCGAGGTCAGGTAAATTTACGCTAAAAGAGCCAATTCGGAAATGAACCTAATCAAATGCAGTCACATCAATCCTCCTATACAGTGTGCCTAAAAAAAAAGATATCCCTTGAGGATTTTATAGGAATACTAGTTTAATGGCCCTGCTACGCAGGTTAGAAAGAAATAGGTGAATAACACTTTTTTGAACAACAATTTTTTTTTTTTCGTGATTTATTAATTGCGACTGAAAAATCAAATACATTTCATCTAGCAATTTTACATATCAATAAAGGTACACTCCAAGAGGGTAGGTTTACAGCAAAATCTAGCCCTTCATTATATAGCTCAATTAATTAGCACTGAGTTCGATTGCACTTCTATTCACGCAGCACAACTAAATCCAGTGGTTTGTTTCGCTTGAGACGTCGGATTTCACCTTCGTTGTCCAAAACGTAGAGCATCTCCGGGTTCACGTGTTTGTGGAGGCGATGTTCATGCTTCCTTGCGTATTTTGCAATAATTTCATAGACTGTCTCCATCCTCAAATCTCGATGAATATCATCGTTTCGCATGTACCAAGGGGCTCCAACTATACTTCTCAGTATTTTATTCTGAAAGGTTTGGATTTTCCTAATATTTGATTTCTTGGCACAGTCCCCGATCTGTATCCCATAGGTCCAAATAGGGCGAAGGATCTGCTTATATATAAGCAGTTTTTTGTGAAGTGAGAGATGGGAATTCCTTCCCATTAGCCAATACATCCTTCTGTACTTGATTTTAAGTTCTTCTTTCTTCTTTTCTATGTGTTTATTCCAGTTTAATTTGGAGTCAAGTGTCAAACCCAAGTATTTAACTGCTTCAGTATGCGGTATTTTATTCGAATTGATCTCAACATCCAAGATTGGGACTTTTCGGTTAGTGAAGTTGATGTGGGCTGATTTTGATTCGTTCAGCTTCATTCTCCACATCTTGGTCCATTTATAAACCTCAGTAGTAGACGTCTGTAGTTTGCGTGTTGCAGCTTCTATATCATTTCCAACAGAGAGGATAGCCGTATCATCTGCACAGGTGGCAACAGTTGTGCCTTCTTGTTGGGGTAAGTCCCGTGTGTACAGGAGGTAGAGTACTAAACAACACAATGAGGGAGTATAATAACAATATTAAAAGTCAAAAAATCGTATATCCCAAATCCCCGAGGAGAGGACCACGTCGCTTGCCCTGGGAGACGCTTCCCCCCGCTGGGGCCCTCCTTCCTTCACTGGCGGGGTCGGGGGGAGCAGGTCGGTTGCCCTGGGAGACGGGGGCGAGAATTCCACCCGCCCAGCGTTACCACCCCCTGAAACGTCGATATACTCTGATAAGCTGGTTTTTATATAGTGTGATGAAGTTCCTGTCCAAGGCTTCTCCAGTACTTCTCAATAAACGTTTCTCCGCCGCCAAATAAACTGGCAGTTAGCAACCCTAATAACAAAAGTTCTGAAACCAAACAAATCGGTTGCGAATGATGGCGCCGTTTATGAAGTAGACCGATGTTTCGTAGGTTTTGACATAGCCTATGTTGTGCTGATCATTTTAAGGCTGCACCCGTCCAAATCAGGCCTGCAGCTTAGCAGTCTAATGGAAATATAGGTACACATACGGCTCGGTAGAAACAAACTTTGAGTTTTATACTGAAGACTAGCGGGAAGCTTGTGCTTCGCTCGAGGTAGCACAAATAACTGTTATTGAAAAAAAGATAGAAATTCTTGCATACAAGTCTGCAACGCATTAGGACATTTCATGTCTTTCCCCTCCCTCCTTCTTCCCTTCCCATCCCACATTGGGACATTTTCTTCTGTGTATTCGAGCCAGACTACATCACCTACTCCAGTAGCGTTGTTGTTCATGTCCTAACGAGACAAATTTCAGCTTCCTACGGTTGATAGGAAAGAAGTTAGCTTCAGTAGCCACTCAGCTGATCAAGACCCTGTACAACTTATTGTTCACGTCCTAAGGAGGCTACCAGCCAAATTTCAGCTTCCTACGGTTGATAGGGAAGAAGTTAGCTTCAGGAGCCACTCTGCTGATCAAGACCCTGTACACCTTATTGTTCATGTCCTAAGGAGGCTACCAGCCAAATCATAATAATCATATAGCCAAATTTCAGCTATAATCATATAGGTACCTACCTACCTCACTTGTACGAATCATAATAATCATTGAGCATATTTCTTTACGTAACGTAACGTGACATAACGACAATTTGGTTGTGTACCATAGCAAAGACATGAAATGTCAAAAACCGTCAAGGCTTCTCCATTTGTCACGATTTCTCGCAACCACGGAACTGCATTTTTACAACCATAAAAAGTTATTGTTACCTAATAACTAACGTTCTGGAGAGGAGAGTCTGGAGAGAATCCGGTGGAGCCAAACATTGAATTTTTTTTTGTTTTGATAGCAGTAACCTAGTGATGCAGTGAATGTGGATATTGGAGTGAACTCCTAAAAGGTTTATAGCCGATACACGGGTTCTGTATTCTGATATTCATGAAACTAACTAGAACTGCACAGGTGCTTTATGTTTCACAAACCGAGACGTGGTCTGTTTTTCGATTTCATCTTTCCATGCATGGAAAGCAGGTTTATTCTCAAAAGTAAGACTCTAGGTAGAAGTCGAGAATAGGTGACCCCTTCATGATAAGACCGTTGCTATATTGAAAAACCCGATGTTTCTTATCGATATAGGCCCACGCTTTCGATGTGTGTTCTGTCTAGTTTGCTGGTCTGGTCAAAAACATAACAATATCCTATATCAATCCTATAATCCTCTTTGCAGCCTTTTACAACCGTGATTTTTATAGAAAACATTAAGTTATTTGTGTTTTGTCACAGAAAGTGAAATGCACACCTCCTGTACCTTTCAAATCGAAGTTCTTGTTTTGAATACGACGTAATGATGTTGGTATTGGCGATGGGAAATCAGCGTTAGGTGGCGTTGCTGGCCTGGTCGCAGTTTGCTCCGCAAGGGTTAGTTTACGTAGTGGGAGAGCGGCAAATCGAATTGGGGCCCCTTTGAGTTCTTTAACGAACCCCGAAGGTCCTTTTGGGTTTGATCAAGGCATCGGAAAGGGGGCGTTGATTCGGTCATTCGCCGAATTCCGGTAGGCAAATTGAAACGGGGACGTTACGAGATTTGCGGAACTCTCTACCTGTCGTTTGAAGAACAAGTTTGTTAACGACGGGTTCTTTGTGCTAATGTGTCGATTAAAAGGTTCGTTCAGGCTGTATCGAAAGCAGGAGATCTTATTGAAAGCTGACGGAAAGAGACATTGACAGGTCATACGTTCCTTTTATTGGTTTTCTCTACAACACGTAATTTTAATGATAAATCATTCCAATTTATTAGGTTTTAAATCCTCATCGGCCCTCAGTAATTTATCGACCCCCTAACGATTGAAATCGCACACTTCTTGAGAGCTATCACCTCTCGTTGGAAACCACTACCTTAGAGCATGAATAATATCTATTAATGTTACCTATTAATATTGCCACCTTACTTCTTTAGTAAATCAATTTTGTTATCCTCACTAAACTAGAGCTTTACAAAAGAGAATTACCCCGGAAGGATCGAAAGCAGTAGATCTCATTGGAAGCGAACCGAAAGAGAACATCGACAGATCATCCGTTCGTTGTATAGATTTTCTCTACAGCACATATCTATGCATAAATTATTCCAATTTATTCGATTTTGAGTACTCATCAGCCCTCGATTGCCCCCTACTAATTTATGGCCCCCATAGCAATTGAAATTGCCCACTTGGGGGCAGTCGCTCACAGGTTGGGAACCACTACCTTGAGGCACGAATAACACCCATTAATATTACCTTGTTATTATGTTACTAAATACATTTTATTATTTACACTTAACTAGAGCTCAAACAAGAAAATTTTCCTGGAAAATTCTTTTTTTGTAATTTTTTATCTTATAGTGTTTATTTAAAGATGAATAACATTATAAAAGCCGTTCCTGTTAAAGATTTTCGTTTTCCAAGTAATATGATCCCTTTTGGCGAATGTTCCAAGATCCTTGAATCTGTTGCAACGGTACCAAATGTTCCAAACATTTCTGTACTAGATTTTCGTGAAGTATTCTGAATACAGTTAGTTATACTTATGGGCCAATTTTCAAATAGTTAGCTCTACAACTGTAATGTCTATCTTCTGGCGATGATTGTTGACGATGGAAACTGGCTTCTGTTGATAGCAAAGTTAATGCTGATTTCAAAAATATGGTCAAAATCTAAAAAATATTGAAGATAATTGGAAAAAACCGTTTTTTCTAAAAGAATTCGTCGATTTTGGATTTTGTGAAAAAGTTAAACCTAACTCTGAAACGAAGTCTCTAAAAAAAATTTTCATCGATGCATTTTCTCTTCCAAATTCATTGTAGAATCGAGAACTAAAATAAGAAGAGGGGGTCAAGTGGTAACCTCAAGTTTCAATCGAAGATTTGAGGCACTAAAACATCGAAAAATGAAAAACGGGTTTCACCACCTTCAAGCAGAGTGAAAATACTACAGAAAAGGCCCAGTTCAATTTTTTGATAGCACGCACCGTATGGCTGTAATTCCTTAATGGG
Organism: Creontiades dilutus; assembly: GCA_031894815.1. Taxonomy (NCBI): domain Eukaryota; kingdom Metazoa; phylum Arthropoda; class Insecta; order Hemiptera; family Miridae; genus Creontiades; species Creontiades dilutus. The sequence goes on along the minus strand of JAVIWC010001691.1, from coordinate 94,490 downwards.
CCCATATATAGCTTTTCCAAGTCAGATTCGGAAATTTCCAAACCAATTTCAGAAATTTCCAAATCAGTTTCAGAATTTTCCATTTCAATTTCAGAATGTGATCAATATCCGGGTGGGAGCGGTTTCTGAAATTGAAATGGAAAAGTCTGAAATTGATTTGGAAATTTCTGAAATTGATTTGGAAATTTCCGAATCTGACTTGGAAAAGCTATAGATGGTACACCCTGTATAAATACACATAGGCGTGTGAACGTGTACGTGTTATGTTTCTTTTTATACTACAATGTTCTTTCAAATTGAGATCAAAACTTCGTTCTGTCGCTAAAAACCAAGCATTCTAAAAGAAAGAGTTCGTTGCACAGCGCTGTTTGAATTGAATAAACTGCTGAAAATCGTTAAATTTTTAACCTAACAATTACTCAAACACAATTACTCTATCAAAATGCTCAAATATCGATACTTATCAAACGTATGAGACTTTTGTAAAATTCGCCACTATTATATTTTCCCCGAGTAATCGATTATTGCTTCCGAGTCTACCAACATAGCGGAAGCATTGTTTTCACTTTCGGAATGTGAAAATTTTTTGTCTACAAAATCAAAAATTCCACTCGCATTTTGCGTTTTAGACCTTCCTGAACAATTTTCTGTCTCCGTGTCTGTCTGTCTGTCTGTCTCTGTCAGCAAATCCTTGTTACGCGCATAACTCCGGGAGTTCTTGACCAATTTCGATGAAATTTTCAGGGATTGTTCGGTTTGATGTGTAGATGGTCCCCTATGAGTTTCATGACCCCGGATCAATAGTAGCCTCTGCGCATGCGCAAACGTGAAATCCTGGTTACAAGCATAACTCCGGGAGTTCTTGACCAATTTCGATGAAATTTTCAGGGATTGTTCGGTTTGATGTCTAGATGATCACCTATAAGTTTCATGACCCCCGGATCAATAGCCTCTGCGCATGCGCAAACGTGAAATCCTTGTTACACGTATAACTCCGGGAGTTCATGACTGATTTCGATGAAATTTTCAGGGATTGTTCGGATTTGGTACATTTTATAGTTTGTTCAATAGTTGAACATGCCTACCTTTATTTTCTCAAGTTATGCTCCTGCATAACAATAAATTACCCCAATTCAATATTTACTTCGCCTAATTGAACGAAGTTCTTTAGTCAATAATAATTTTCAATGATCTATACAGTCATGTTATGGATACGAGGAAGCTATGTGCCACACCCACTTGGTAGACGTTATTTTTATCGTAATTAATCTGTAAATCGATTAATTAGTCAAATTTATTAGTCGATGTTTAGTCCTCCGATACCCCTAGTTTAATATCGTTTCGTTTGACGAGAGTATCAGAACCCCTCCTATTATGGATTTCCCTGTGGGAATACCCTCGTTGGAAAACCATGGAAGCAATGATGAATGTAGGTACCTACTGTCTATCTATGTGTACGTGATCAGATCTTCTTGTGGCTGTTGGTGTGACACATATCTTCAGGGGTGTCTAATCACCGCTTAGGAAACACGGGAATGAACATTTCACTCTGCGATAGTTCACAGGGGAGACACACTCAGGTGATCTGTCACGGGATCTGTCAGGCACTTGATGTATTGAACCGATTCCATTCTGCTGAATTGTCTTACCTATTACATTCGAACAATATTAAGTTTGCGCCCAAGTTTCGAGTGACTACAATACCTCAATTCAATGCAGTTGAAGTGTCGCGCACAATGTAGTTAGCAGTACAATAGCGAACCATTCCGTTGTTTCTCCCCAGTGATAAAGTTTGAATGGCAAATTAGATCTTCGGGACGGCCGACATCAAGAGAAATTCGCGTCCATTGTCACCGGACAACCAAATATAGTGGGCTATCTTCAGGGAGAGGGATTGTGGGACAGAACAAACTACAGTTGTATCCCACAATACATCCCCACGTGGCATTGTACCGAGGAAATTGCCTGGAGAATAAAAACGGGACGGGGCCCGAAACCTCGAAACAGTACAGGCGTGATAATTCTTCTTTTCCTCCGTATTTTTTTGAAGGGTTAAAAAGAGAGAAATGAAAAGAGCGGGACAGTAGTGACAGAAGGAGCCCTTGACGGGGGGACATCACGCTTTGCCAGTTCAACCCCTCTCACCTTTGTGTACCACTGTAGAGAAATATGATAGCTTTTACGTCCTCAACGACAAAAAAACACAACCCCTGAACTGCCAGACATGGGACAAGGTTGGATGTGGGACAGAAGGGGAAAAAGGACGGGGAATGAAGAAATGGGACATAGGGACGGATATTTTTTCTTTTTCGTCTTTTGATATATTTATGACATCAGAAAGATGAAAGGAACGTGTTCCGGTGAGGTCTCCAGTTTTTTTAGTGTCGCGGGCCCGGCCGCCTTTTATGTGATACAAAGTGCGTTACACGGCCGAGCGTGTTCAGCGAAATCCGACGTCCGTAATCCCATCAGGAAGGACCGTTTTTTCCGTTGAAAGGGTTCAAGATCTATTGTGCAGACAGATAGAGAGATCTGTACTCGAATTTATTACACATCAGTTTCATATGAATACAGTTGATCTTATTCCACCTTTGAAGCGTCCAATTCGAGTCCGGAAGCATCATGCTAAGCAGTTTTCTCTACTTTATTTATGTTGATTGTGTTGAGATTTGAGCACTTTGTGTGCTCATAGAGTTTCAACTACATATCATGACAAATCGAATTGTCCTACACATGTTACATTCAATGTGTATAATGCAGGAATTTTGTAGAATGACGGATCTTTTCAGTCCAGTCTTAAATGTTGGAGTCATAATAGGGTCAACCGGGCCGAACTAGATCAGAAACCTCACCCTGCCATCGCTCATACCATGTGTAGTTGGCTGTAATGTGCATGAAGGAGGTCTTATCCTCAATGCGCATAGGCAGGGGTGCCCACAAGGGTGGAGGGTCTATGTCGCAGACCGCGTCATTAACAATCTTTGGGGGGGTCCAACAAAAATTTTGGGGGTAAAGTTGATTGAAACAGTGTTTAACGTGACGACATTCTAAAATATTTCACATCACTAGCTAGAACGTAAATAATAATAAACTGCTCTGAAAGTGGTTTATGTAACTTTACTCCTTAGCAATCACGAGTGCTAGTAATTGAATTATCAAAAACAGACTCAGATCAGCTATGGGATACTCATGGCTGTCCAATCTAATGGTTCTAGCTGCAGAAAAAGATGTACTTGAGTCTATTTCTAATGAAAAAACGCTGCAAATTCTTTCACTGGGGTTTATTATTCAATTGGCTTGCGTTCATGATTTGAATTTCTACTAAGCTTTGGAAAAAGCGTGTTTCACAGGTGATTATTGAATTTCAGGAGATATGCATAGAGCACGTAAATCTGTTCTCAACCAAAATACCTATTTGGATTGATCAGTTGATCATATTTGTGTGCCTCCTGAAATTCAATAATCGCTCTATCACTGTGAAACACGCACACTCCATAGCTTAGTAGAAATTCAAATCATGAACGCAAACCAATTGAATAATAAACCCCAGTAAAAGAATTTGCAGCGTTTTTCACTGGTGATAGAGTAATTATTGAATTTCAGGAGGCACACAAATATGATCAACTGATCAATCCAAATAGGTATTTTGGTTAACAACCGATTTACGTGCTGTAATAATAATAAACCCCAGTAATAATATTGAATAATATTTACCTATATATTATCAGCGTTTCATGCATATCAGAATGCTTCAACCCGTGTATCGGCTACTAAACTACAAGTATTCACATCGGCTATCACTCCAGTATCCACATTCACTACAACTCGACGCTATCGGCATCACTGGGTTACAAACAAACAATAATAAACCAAAAAACGCAAATGTTGGCACCATAAATCGGGCCATACATCGGGAATGGTTTGACCTACGGACCTGCGAAGGGCTCATTCGATTCCTCATGGTATGTTCTTCAAATAGGTAAATATTCAGGGCGATTCGACTTGTTTTGAGGTTTTTAGGGATTTTACAAAACTTTGACAGCCCTTAAAGGGCACTTTAAATTGAGTGAGAGAGCTGGCTCAAGAATTGGGGCGTCGTCGGACCAAGATGGATTTTTCCTGAAAATTTCAGATTTTTTGCTTCAGCCGTTAGGGAGAAATCGTGCGTACGGCGGACGGACGGAAAAAATTTTATTGCAGATTCGGATTCCACACCCTTTGAAACGTAAACCATGAAATTTTCAGGGGGGTTAGAATTTTTTTTTCCAGAGCGATTACAATGGTTTATTATTGAATAATAAACCAAAATAATCGAAAGGTTTTCTTTTTCCTCATCCCAAAGACAAATACTACTATGTAGGGTTTAAAAGATATATTTAACAAGCTTAGAAGGTGCCTAAGTAACTTGTAGATAGTGTCAAACTACAAATTTAAAATTTTTGACTTCAAACTGTCAATCTTCCCGAATGTTCCCGAGCTTTCAGATCTGTTGTTCATTTTAGAACTGAGTTGAAATTCCAATTACTTATTAATGGAACTCGGATATATGGGTCCTAGATAGTTCGTCAGAATTACAACGATTTGACGATCTTCCTGTAGTTTACTACTCCATGAATGAGTTCAAACATTGGCGAGATTTCAGATACTATTTCAAAGATGTGAATTCTAGAATTGATTGAAACTCATAGCAACTACTCCTTATTGGAAGCAGGGATTTATGGGGTATCCATGACGGTTCGTCATGATTCAACGATTTGAAGATCCTCCTAAAGTGTACTTTCATAACTGTACTTCATAAATTTTTTTTTAAGCGTATATTTTTATATTTATTATATATTATATAATGCACATAACAACTTGTTACATCATACATACATACAGTAAGTAACTATCAAGTTATTTAGCTATAACATAATTATGCAATTTTATGGTGAGAGTTCACTAACTAGCACCACACTACACTATCACATCGGTATCAGCATCCCAAGTCCAAGGGTTTGGTCCTCTTCAGGCGCCGAATAGTACTGGAGTTGTCAAGAAGCTGAATGGCTTCCAAATTAGTATGAGCGTGAAGCCGCTGTTCATATCTTCGAGCTAATTTTTTCGCAGTATCTCTTACGGTTTCCACTCTGAGATCTTTATTGAGGTCGTCATTTCTGATGTACCAGGGAGCGTTTACTGCGCACCTCAGTACTTTATTTTGGAAAGTTTGAATCATTTGCATGTTAGATTTTGCTGTGCAGCCCCATAGTTGGATGCCATAAGTCCAAATAGGCATTAGCAATGTCTTATACAGAAGAATTTTGTTATAAACGTTGAGTTGTGAGTATCGCCCCATAATCCAATAAATCATACTTCATAAATGAGTTCAAATATTGTCGAGGTTTCAGATATGATTTTGAAGATGTGAATTCTAGATTCGAGTTGAAATTCAAAGCAATTACTTCTTCTAGAAGCATGGATATATGGATATCCAGGGTTGCTCGTCACGATTGCAACGGTTTGACAATCTTCCTATAGTGTACCACTTCAAAAATGAGTTCAAATATTGGCGAGGTTTCAGATTTGATTATAAAGATTTGCATCCTCGAATTGAGTTAAATTGTCCAGCAATTACTTCTGAAAGAAACCACGAATATGGGGATATCCACGGTTGTTCGCCATGGTTGATATGATTGGACGATCTTCGCTTAGAGTGCTGCCTTCGCTTAGAAGAGTACAATTATTGCCGAGGTTTAAGATTCGATGTTCATTCTAAAATTGAGTTGAAATTCATTGTGATTACCTACTTCTTAATGAAACCAGAGATATGCGGGTCCACGATAGTATGTCAGAATGGCAACGATTTGACGATCATCCTGTGATGCAGTACTTCATGAATGAGTTCAAATATTGCCGTAGTTGCAGATCTGACTTGAGAGATGTGCATTCTAGAATTGAGTTAAAATTCATAGCAATCACTTCTTAAAGAAACCATGGATATTTCGATATCAACGGTTGCTCGTCACGATTGCAACTATTTGACGATCATCCTGTGACGTATTACTTCGCAAATGAGTTCAAATATTGCCGAAGTTACAGATCTGACTTAAGAGACGTGCATTCTAGAATCGAGTTAAAAATCATAGCAATCACTTCTTAAAGAAACCGTGGATATTTGGATATTCCACGGTTGTTCGTCAAGGTTGATAAAATGATTTGACGATCTTTGTGTAGTTTGCTGCTTCTTTGATGATTACAACAGTGCCGAGGCTTCTGCCATTCTAGAATTACTTTATAATGGAAGCATGGATATGTGGGTACCACGATTCAACGTTCATCAGTGATTACAAATACGATTTGACCATTTCCTGTTCTAGTGTATTACTTCATAAATGAGTTGAAATATGTGTGTATCCACAGTTGCTCGTCACGATTGCGACGATTTGTCGATCATCCTGTGGCGTAGCACTTCATAAATTAGTTCAAATATTGCCGATGTTACAGATCTGACTTGAGAGATGTGCATTCTAGAATTGAGTTAAAATTCATAGCAATCACTTCTCAAAGAAACCGTGGATATTTGGATATTCCACGGTTGTTCGTCAAGGTTGATATAATTATTTGACGATCTTTGTGTAGTTTGCTGCTTCTTTGGTGATTACAACAGTGCCGAGGCTTCAGATGTGTTTTGGTTTATTATTCAATAATAAACCATTGTAATCGCTCTTGAAAAAAAAAATTGTAACCCCCCCTGAAAATTTCATGGTTTACGTTTCAAAGGGTGTAGAATCCGAATCTGCAATACAAATTTTTCCGTCCGTCCGCCGTACGTCGTACGCATGATTTCTCCCAAACGGCTGTAGCAAAATATCTGAAATTTTCAGGAAAAATAATACTGGTCCGACAACGCCCCAATTCTTTAGCCAGCATCACTTAATTTAAAGTGCCCTTTAAGGGTTGTCGAAGTTTTGTAAAATCCCTAAAAACCTCAAAAATGTCGAAGCGGCCTAAATTTGGACTCTTTTTGAAGAACTTTCCATGAGGAATCGAATGAGCCCTTCTTCAGGTTCGTAGCTCAAACCATTCCCGATATACGGCCCGATGTATGGTGAAATAGGTATTTTGGTTGAGAACAGACTTACGTGCTCTATGCATATCTCCTGAAATTCAATAATCGCTCTATCACTGGTGAAACGCGCACACTCCAAAGCTTAGTAGAAATTCAAAAAAGAACAATCATGAAAATCATGAACGCAAGCCAACTGAATGAAATCGAATAATGAACCCAGTGATGGAATTTGCAGCGTTTTTAAAAAGTTGCATTCTAGAATTGAATTGAAATTCATAGCCATTACTTTTTAATGAAAGCATGGATTTCATGGAAGCTGGTTCGTCATGATTTGGAAATCTTCGCGTTCTTAGACTCGTACAAAAGTTGCCGAAGTTTCAAATCTGATTTCGATTACAGCGTTGAAGAATTTAGTTAAATGCATGGCAATTATTTCTTAATGAAAAGCTGTACATCCACTTTGACCGGAATTTACAATTTCTGAAAACTTCATTTTTAATGGATTCCAGTGTAATGCAACATATCGTAGTGTTATACTTACCTACTATGAAGACCTCCTGGTGTTTTTAAATAACCAAACTTTTAAATATTCGTTCAATTTAATCTAGAAAAAATTCGTTTCAGAATGAAGTTGAAGTATCAATCCGGAAAAGCATTCACGTCCGGGCCGTAGAAATATATCATTCCCGCGTGACAGTGAGGATCATAGCGAGACTCCATCCAGTCGTATCCCATCCGATAAAACTGATGGATGGAGGCAGAGCTCATGACGAACGAGCAGACCCGGTCGCGCCCATTCATCTTTCTCTTGATTTAATATGAATGGAAGAGCGAGAAGGGGGGAAGGGGATTTTTTTTTATTAAAACGAGTATCGCGCGGGTCCGCGAATTTAATAGAGTCCTGCTGAATGGGGAAGTGTTCCGTTGTGACGGGCTCGAATGAAATTGGAAACGATGTTTGTTGACGTTTACGATGTCACGTGGATAACTATGTGATTCCCAATTCGTGGATCTTCTTCATAGTCACACACAGTTCTGAGTACATCAAACTATTCTGTTACTCAGTTGTCTAAACCAGTTACGATAAAATAGCTAGGGATGGGTATCGATACTCGATATTTCAAAAAATCGATATATTTTACCGTTGAGTATCGATATTTTTGTATCGAACTGGACCCTCCGATAATATCGAGTAATACTTCAATTCCGATATTTCGAAATATCGGCAAATTTTTTCTCACTAGCTTAAAAAATTGGGTTGATTTTCTTAATTCAAAAAACCCAAACCAATCTTTGGACTCTTGTAATGGAATCTGGAATGTAAAAGAATAGTGGCTTTAATACTAGAAGGAAACAGGAACTAGGCAAATATAAAAGCAAAACGCTGCAAATTCTTTCACTGGGGTTTGTTATTCAATCGGCTTGCGTTCATGATTTGAATTTCTACTAAGCTTTGGAGTGTGCGTGTTTCACAGGATAGGGCGATTATTGAATTTCAGGAGATATACATGGAGATACATTTCGACCAAAATACCTATTTGGATTGATCAGTTGATTTGGATTAAATTTTGTGTGCCTCCTGAAATTCAATAATCGCCCTATCCTGTGAAACAAGCACACTCCAAAGCTTAGTAGAAATTCAAATCATGAACGCAAGCCGATTGAATAATAAACCCCAGTGAAAGAATTTGCAGCGTTTTTTTATTGAACCTCAATACCCCCCCCCCCCCCCACAATAAAAACATCTATAATTTATCAAGTCCTTTGGCACTCGTATTGCGTTAAAACTTCCCCAAATCCAAATTTAAACGATGTAGCCAAAGGTAGACAGATGTAGAGGGGGCACACAAATGTCATCAACTGATCAATCCAAATAGGTGTTTTGGATGAGAACCGATTTACGTGGTCTATGCATATCTCCTGAAATTCAATAATCGCTCTATCACCTGTAAAACACGCACACTCCGAAGCTTAATAAGATTCAAATCATGAACGCAAGCCAATTGAGTAATAAACCCCAGTAATAATATTGAATAATATTTACCTATATATTATAAGAATGCTTCAACCCGTGTATCGGCTACTAACTACACTACAAGTATTCACATCGGCTATCACTCCAGTATCCACATTCACTACAACTCGACGCTATCGGACATCACTAGGTTACAAACAAACAATAATAAACCAAAAAACGCAAATGTTTGCACCATAAATCGGACCATACTTCGGGAATGGTTTGGCTTACGGACCTGGGGAGGGGCTCATTTGATTCCTCATGGTATGTTCTTAAAAATAAGTTTACATTTATGCCATCTTGACTTGTTTCGAGGTTTTTAGGGATTTTACAAAACTTTGACAGCCCTTAAAGGGCATTTTAAATTGAGTGAGAGAGCTGGCTCAAGAATTGGGGCGTCGTCGGACCAAGATGGATTTTTCCTGAAAATTTCAGATCTTTTGCTCCCGCCGTTTGGGAGAAATCGTGCGTACGGCGGACGGACGGAAAACTTTTTATTGCAGATTCGGATTCTACACCCTTTGAAACGTAAACCATGAAATTTTCAGGGAAGTTTGCCTTTTTTTTAGAGCGATTACAATGGTTTATTATTGAATAATAAACCAAAATAAAAGAATCTCGTTACTTATTGCCGATTCTATATTCAATCTCGCTTGTGTGCGCAGCAATGCTTGTATTACATTCACCTACAACCACTAGGCTTATTAGCTACAAAAATTATGTTGGAGATGTGATAATAATCACTATCTAGAGGGTGGGGCTATTCCAAACGTACTGTTAAGGGGCGCAGGATATATTTTGCAGGGGGGCCAAAAATGTATAGATCCGGCCCTGGTATAGTACCCACTGTTACTGTCACCTTACCTCTCACAGGTTCAAAAAATCAAAACAAAGATTATCTTCTGTTCTGTCTAAGTAGATACGATATTTGGAGTATCGATACCTTCCGATACAGTATCGGTACACATCGATACTTGTTCAACGATACCCATCCCTAAAAATGGCTTCATATATTGGTGATGTGCAAGTGTGCATACATTCCGAAATTGAACCGCGTAAACTTCCCAATTCTAGTAGATGCGATGAACTTTGTTTGATTAGAGTTTGTTGATCAAAATCTATATTGATGATGTGCAAGTAAATTGAACCGCCTCCCCAATTCTAGTAGATGCGATGAACTTTGTTTTTAGAGTTTGTTGAGTCAAAATCTCTGTAAATGGAACCTAAGGAAATTACAAGTTTGAAATTAAGAAAGTAGTATGAAGCAAACGGCGCTTTTATTCATCACTCTTTGCAAATAACTAAGTGATTCTATGTGTGGGATCAACGTTTACATAGCTAAGCTGGTAGGTATCCTCTTTTCTTCAAAAACTCATACTTTCATGTAAAGCAAGAGCTGTGAAGGTTACATCATTTTATCTGCCTAGCCTAGAATCGAAATTGGAATGGGTAAAGTTCTCATTCTTATTGATCTAGAAGAATACATGTTGTTAGGACTTGTGGGGGTCAGGAAATCGCCTGAAAAAAATATGATCAAGTTCCAAGTTTTTACTTGGTAAGTACAAAGTAAACGAACGCTAGCTATTCAGATAATGCAGGTAGCTAAGAGATTCAAATTTTCTAGGTTAATCTTCACATAACGTTAAGTTTCAGGTAGTATCCTCTTTTCTTTATAGCCTCACACAGTTCTGCTTACATCGAACTGTACATCAAAGGCTGTAACTAAGTTGTCCAAATCAGTTACGATAAAATAAGTTCATCTATTGACGATGTGCAATTGTGCATTTATTTCGAAATTAAACAGCGTAAAACTCCCCGATTCTAGTATGTGCGACGAACTTTGTTGTTAGAGGTTGTTGAGTCAAAACTCATTAGATAAAAATCTGAAATTAAGAACGTAGCGCAAAGCAAACGGTTGCTATTATTCATCACTCTTTGGAAATAACTATGTGTTTCTATGTGTGCTGGATCAACTTTTACTAGCTAAGCTGTTAGGTACTCTCTTTTCTTCACACTCACGTACAGTTCTGCGTACATCAAACGGCTGTACCTAAGTTGTCCAAACCAGTCACGATAAAATAAGTCCATCTATTGACGATGTGCAATTGTGCATGTATTCCGAAATTAAACAGCGTAAAACTCCCCAATTCTAGTAGATGCTACGAACTTTGTTGTTAGAGGTTGTTGAGTCAAAACTCATTAAATAAAACCTGAAGGAAGTTACAAGTCTAAAATTAAAAACGTAGTAAAAAGCAAACAGTTGCTATTATTCATCACTCTTTGCAAATAACTATATGTTTCTATATGTGCGGATCAACTTTTACTAAGGTAAGCTGCTAGGTACTCTCTTTTCTTCACACTCACGTACAGTTCTGCGTACATTAAACGGCTTTAACTAAGTTGTCCAAACCAGTTACGATAAAATAAGTCTATCTATTGACGATGTGCAATTGTGCATTTATTCCGAAATTAAACAGCGTAATAATTCACACCTTTCAGAAAACGATCACACCAGATTTGTCCCAAAGAAAACGTTTTACCTTTCCGAATAAGTAAAGTCCGTGATACTAGTCAAAACCAATAAACCCTGATAACTTCACGACATAAATTCCTATTGTGGGAGGCCATCGAACTGTTTTTCGAGGAACCCATGGAAATCGATGTAAGTTGCTGCAATAATCTGAAATGTTCTTCAGGCGACGTGGATCTATAAAATACTTTAAAAGTCAGGAGCCCGATCGTTATTCTTCTTTCAACTTTTTACCTCGAATTTTCATTTCAGCTGTTGAAGATGTAGCTTTGGTATAAAAAGATCGGATTAACATCAAGGGAAGTTTTGTGCCGGAGAAGAAAACAAAGATTATGTAACGACTCAAGTCGAGTTTCCTCTAAGCGGATCTTGGAAGTCTCGGATCACTGATTCCAGTGTGCTGAAGATTCCACGAGGCCGGAAGATCAAGGCGACGGACAGGATTAAGATTTCACCGCCCTTTGAGCTGAGGCTAATCGCCTCTTTGCTCCTTCGAGCGTTAAACTGGAGTTTCAAAAAACGTTTCGCGGAAAGTTCCTTGTTTTTCTCTTCGGCGAAGCGAAGGGAGAAAGGGACTTTTATTTTAGACGATGGCGTGGGACGAGGTCAGAGTTAGTTCACCTAGGAGACCTGAAGAGGCAGTCAGGTCAACTGCCCGGTCCCGAAGCCAAGTTTTAAACCACCGGTTTAACTCTAACAGGGTTAGTTGGCTTTAGTTTCAGCCGTTTAATGTACGTAAGTTGTGTTGTGAAAGGAAAAACGCTGCAAATTCTTTCACTGGGGCTTATTATTCAATGATTCATGATTTGAATTTCTTCTAAGCTTTGGGGTGTGCGTGTTTCACAGGTGATAGAGCGATTATTGAATTTCAGGAGATATGCATGGAGCATGTAAATCTGTTCTCAACCAATATACCTATTTGGATTGATCAGTTGATGTGCCTCCTGAAATTCAATAATCGCTCTATCACCTGTGAAACACGCACACTCCAAAGCGTAGAAGAAATTCAAATCATGAACGCAAACCAATTGAATAATAAACCGCAGTGAAAGAATTTGCAGCGTTTTTTCATGGTTATCAGAATACTTCAACCCATGTATCGGCTATAAACCCTTTTAGGAGTTCACTCCAGTATCTACGTTCATTACATCACTAGATTACTGCAATCAAAACAAAACAATAATATACCAAAATAACGCAAATGTTGGCACCATAAATCGGGCCATTCATCGGGAATGGTTAGAGCTACGGACCTGGGGAAGGGCTCATTCGATTCCTCATGGTATGTTCTTCAAATAGGTAATTATTAGGCCGATTCGAGTTGTTTTGAGGTTTTTAGGGATTTTACAAAACTTTGACAGCCCTTAAAGGGCACTTTAAATTGGGTGAGAGAGCTGGCTCAAGAATTGGGTCGTCGTCGGACCAGCTTAACCTTACATATGGGTGAAATCTTTTATAGTCATCTACACAATTCTACACTATTCGTGGTTATCCACACAATGACACCGACAGATGACTTGGTGTTGTGTTGGATAAAAAGCTGACATTCAACGCCTATATCTCACTAAACGATTAAGACAACGTATTCAACTATTGAAACTACAATTGAGACCAAATTGTCCTTTAACGCTGTAATATCAAAGAAAGCTCTACGTAACAATATACTCCCTGTATGGCAGTATGAATGTTCAATATGAGGTGCAGATAGTGGAGGCCAAATCCGCAAGGTCCCAGGTTCAGCAAAATCGAGCCCTGCGATTAACGACAACACTTCACTGAAACCCAAATATACAATACCCGCGTACTAAAAAGGATTTTCTGGAACCGTCCCTTATTTTAAATTTTTCTCCATCTTATCATTTGAATTTGCAACAGTTGATTCAGCTCTTCAACCCAAGGAATGAAGCCAGGGAATCCCTTATCTCTTGAGCAAGAAGGGTCACCATTCGACTAGGCAAAAAAGACACACGAAATCCGATGACATACCAATTTTTTGTGGCAATTTGATTTTCGGTTTAATCTACGTTTTTCCGGATTCAAAAAACACACTTGTTTGCTTACAAATTTAGGGTGCCTATGACATTTCCTTGAATTCTGAGTTACAAAACTAGTTTATTAACTAGGAAGATTTTTCATGAATTCTCAAAATTTAATTTTCTAACTAATTTGTAATCTTCCAAGTCACGTTAAAATTTTCTTATTTTGCCCTAAGGAGAAAGCAAATTTGACGCTCTTTAAAACGATTTTCTCAAAATTGATGCCTAAGATAAGTTAAAGAGATTTATTCAGAGACTTCGATGCAGTAAAAAGATACATAAAATCCGATTTTGGCGTTGATCGGAAACCAATTTCTGATTTTTTTTTCCTGAAACTTTATTGTAACCATATTACATTCTAGTTGTGCTGAGTAATAAATAATAATAAAATGCGTGGTGTGAAGTGCTATCCAGCGATAGTCCTCACTAAACATTAATAATTAAGTAGAACTCATAGTGCCATGTCACTGTGCGGAGCGAACCATGAAATTGATTCTATCGAAGAAGCGATCAGGGTTTCTGTAGGTGGGTATTTCTAGATCCTTTGAATTTGTGATTGGTCACAGGTAATCAAACGAAGGGCACGGTTTTGGACGGTTCGCACTCTCTTGATTTGCGTATCACAAGCAGAAGCCCATATTTCGCATCCGTAAGCCCATATTTCAGAGTAAAAACCTATTTTCCGCATTCAAATGTCATTTTACTAAAAAAAAAAAAAAAATGTATATGAACACTCAAGTTTGCTTCGATTTTTTAAAAATTGATTTCAAAGAGAATGCAAACCAAAATCTTAGATATGGAAACACACAAAAAAATGAACATTTTTTGTTTTTTTGTTGAAAATTAGCTCTAAAATTTTGATGAACTTATCTGGTCACTAACGTAGGGGAAGAATTAATGTGTCTATGTCCCCGTAAAAGTCCTTTTTGTCCCATTGAATGATTATTTGACAACATTACCTAGCTTTGTCGCAATTCAAATCAATTCACCGAAACCAACCATTTTGGTATTTCACATGGACACGTATTTCACTTGCAAATCATGAATATTTGTAGAAATGAAAATGTTTAATGTTTGATACGGTTGGTTCTTGCAGGATATTCAGTAACTGTGCGAAACAATAGACGATCCTCCGGATATCGAATCAGGTATATCAATTTCCGAGTATTGGTAGTCGTTAATGTCTTTGCAAGAAAATCACGAACAAAACAGCAGCACGATATTTTCAGAACCGCGTGTGGTTTTGGCAAAACGAAATCCGCACAGTACCATCAAATACAAGATCAATCTGTTGAATCATCTACCACGCTTAAACGTTATGTACGTGTTTTTGGCTTTTTTTGGAGAAAACAAATTTATGCTGCTGATTTCACTGCCTTCTAGCTCAATATTATTGTCGCACTAGCTTGAACTCTTGAGCAGCTTTCGTAACCGTGGTTTCATACTGTTTCAAATGTTAAGCAGGCTAAATTGTGTACACGTATGTTGGTATTTGTTGTACGAACTTAAATTTGTCGTCTTAATTTGTGTGCACAACGCTTACTTGTACGCCATTGTCCATGTACTGTTACAAATACTCTAGTTCAGTTTTGAACACTCTGAAGCGTAAGTTTGACCACCTTTAGTTCTTACTCATAAAATAGCTATTATGTCACGACCAATGTTTAATTCGTTAAGTTGAAGTCAATGTCCATTTTTCGATACGTTGAAGCGCATTTGAACTAAAATAACGTCTGTCAAGCTGGTTGTGGATCATAGCATTCTTGTCCAGGTATCATGAACGCTTATATTTTGAAATGTTTTAAATAATCTCGAAAGGTGTAGAATTTAAGCTTCTCACAACTATTCAGGCGACAAAATGCCACGGGACATATTCCAGCAGAAATCAACGCCTTCAAAAGGTTAGTCGGCATGTAGTGCAGGTCTAACGCGGCTCTTCTGAAACAGACAGAATGATAATACGATCACTTTGAAATTATAAGTTTCTTTGACCTTTCTTCCCCTGCTGCCGTAAACATTTTGGGACCACATGGGGATTTTTCTGATCACCTACAACCTAAAGTACGATCCCTGAAAATTTTATTATAATCTATTGAAATTGTAGGAATTAGGCTTTGTACAAGACCTGCGGACACTAGGACCGACGGACAACGCACATACATGGGCAAAGGTTTGTGTTTTGTGTTGGACCTCCTGTTTAACTGACTTGTTTCTTCTGCCCGAAGGCATCACAACACTAAATGTGGGGGAAGAGGAGTAGCTATCTACCAACTAGGGAGTTCGCTACCAACTAGAATCCAACCTCTCGCGGAGGACAGGCCGATGGTGCTGTGCCTTACGGCAGTGCAGTGATAGCAACTAGGGCTTCCTCCTTCTGTGGTACTATTTTGGGTAGTGCTGATTTACATCTCCAACACTGACATCCCACCCAGCTGAGCTATCCCCCGTCCAGAATGTTTGCTGGCCTGGCAAAGTCTACCGCTTGTTTCCTGGGGGTAGGCTTACCCCAGTCTTCAAGCAACCATTTGCACACCACCAGTACCCAGGGGGCCACCCAAGGCCAACATCTACTCTCCCTTCCTAAAGGGCAAACTATCAATATTCATATATGCCCTAACATTCTTAACTTACTTAACCTAACTCTCTCACATAACCAAGGCAGACTACTCGATATTCGTCTGCCCTGGGTTCTCTACTTAAACTACCCAAACATTCAGTTAATTAATTTCAGGCAATCCTTAAATAACATTCAAACATCCACCCCTACCTACACTACAACTAGTACACTTAATGGCTTGAACTAATTCGCCTATCTGGTACCCATGGCAAGGTGCACAGACTCCTCCTGCTTCTTTGCCATCACATTGTTGTTTCCAGACTTCATGCTGCTCTTTCGCTCTTATGCTCGGATTTGTTTTTATACCAGTCAAACCCGTGCTCTATTGCTTTTGACCCCACGACACCAAGCTCCACTGAAACCAGCCCGCAGTCAAGGACAATCCGGTGCCCATCTCCCCACATTCACACAATTTTTCTTCGAATTCCCCATAGTAGCCCCATCATCTGGGTCTTGAGGATATCGAAGACCATCAATTCAGCATCCATCCTGTCTTGCACACTAGGCTACCACTCATACGTATATCTACCCTTCATACCTTCATCCCACCTTCTTTGCCATTCGTGCACCAGTAATTTCTCCAACATCCTCTTCCTCTTGCTTCCTACAATCATTCTGCTCATAAACGCTACATGAGCATTCACTGTTAGCTTGTATCTCCAGATACAGCATACAGCTCATAGATACAATCAGATACAAGATAAAGCTTGTAACCTCCAGTTCAGTTGAGCAGGCTCCAGATAGAGGGTGTTTCATAAGGTACGCAGTTTTTTAATTGAGCGAGATTTTTTGTTTGAAGATAGACAGCACTGTTTCTATCATTTTTGTTATCCATTATCACTCCGATTAGAAGACCATTTGTCGTTTTTCGATTTTGTAGCCATGGAGCGGTTCAGTATCGAGCGACGCATTTTTATTGTGAAAACTCATTACAAAACGCTGCAAATTCTTTCACTGGGATTTATTATTCAATGATTCATGATTTGAATGTGGGAATGTGTGTGTTTCACAGGCGATATAGCGATTATTGAATTTCAGGAGATATGCAGAGAGCACTTAAATCGGTTCTCAACCAAAATACCTATTTGGATTGATCAGTTGATCATATTTTTGTGCCTCCTGAAATGCAATAATCGCTCTATCACCTGTGAAACACGCACACTCCAAAGCTTAGTAGAAATTCAAATCATGAATCATTGAATAATAAACCCCAGTGAAAGAATTTGCAGCGTTTTTTTTTCAAGAGCGATTACAATGGAAAAATATTTTATTTGAAAATTTCAAATTTCGTAAGACGGAGCATGCATATCAGAATTCTTCAACCTGTGTATCGGCTACAAACCCTTTTAGGAGTTCACTCCAGTATCCACGTTCACTACATCACTAGGTTACTGCGATCAAAACAAAAAAAAAACTGTTGTGTTTGTTTTGATCGTAGTAACCTAGTGATGTAGTGAATGTGGATGCAAATGTTGGCATCATAAATCGGGCCATACATCGGGAATGGTTTGAGCAGCGGACCTGGAGAAGCGCTCATTCGATCCCCGCAGATTTGGATTCTACACCCTTTGAAACGTAAACCATGAAATTTTCAGGGCGGGGGTTAAAATTTTTTTTTCAAGAGCGGTTACAATGGTTTATCACTGAATAATAAACCAAAACGGGGAGAATGTATTGCTCGATACTAAACCTCTCCACGGCTACAAAACCAAAAAACGACAAATGGTCTTCTAATCGGAGTGATAATAGATAACGAAAATGACAGAAACAGTGCTAACAATCTTCAAACGAAAAAATCTCGTACAATTAAAAAAACTGCGTACTATATGAAACACCCTATATCACGCAAAATGCATCGACTGATGTCGATCTGCACTCCAGAACCTTGTTGTCTGCTCACTAGCCGTCTCCTGGTGTGGCCCTTCAAGATATCTCCCAAAGCCCCAGCCCCATACACTACTGTTGGTACATACTTTTCTCGACATATTCCCATCATATTCTTCCTTTTGATACCTCTATCACATACAGACACGAAACATGAGCCATGCAGACAGACAAAAAACCAAAGTAGTTCAGAGTGTCGTGTAAAACGTCGTTACTTTCGATGACGATACTATTCGTATACCACCCATTTGTACTACTGAATTTACTGTCATCCGGGAAATTAATGGCCTGTTGATGTCGACAGGTAATGTTCATAAACTGTGGTCATGTCTGAAGAGTGAGAACGAAGAGAACATCGATTTTTCGGCCTCCTTGAGAGATAAACGAGGTCCGGATTTCCGCCCTTCCGAGCTCCTCGCTGGACTTGCTTCCCTTTCTTGGCGCACTTCGCCCACATAATACTTTTCTTCCCTTGTCTCGTGAAAACGTTCAAAGTCACTTCACTACCACTTTGAGAACTTCCAACGTTCCCAGCTAGTTCCCTCACAATGCCTTCATGTTTCTTCATCAACAGAACCTTTGCTCCCAGCGAACCCGCTTATTTAAAATTGACTGGGGTTAAACGATTCTTCCCCCGGTCATAATCATAAAAATTATAATAATGGAAATAATAAACCAAAATTAGATACGAATGGGGTTAGGGTCCTCAAGACGGGAGAGTGTGCTGAATGTTTGCTTGTTTCATAATTTTGATTTTCTAAATTTGGGGTGGAGTAATTAAATTTAAAATTCTCAAAAGTGTCCTCAATGTGGTTGTCCCCAGCCAAAATCTCGAGTTTGACAAGTCTCAGAAGTATGGAAAAGTGTTTGTAGAAATATCTAAAATATGGGTTTCTGTAGGACTTAGTTTATCATGGTAACCTTTGTTCTCCTGTATTTTCACCGCATTTTTATTGTCGATTAAAAAATGTGTTGTCCACAAAATTCTTCCTCATTCTAACGTCTTCATTGGGGTGACGATTGTGGCAGCTCTTGGGGGGGGGGGGGGGGTAGAGGGGAAATTTGAAGAATGAATGAATGAATAACATGTTTATATACACAATTTTGATAACTAAATTTCACAAAAACATGGCACGCTTTGGTCTTCTGACCATCAGCGGAGTTCCTAACCAAACCAAAAAAAATTTTTTTTAGATAGTCGATAGACACAGTTCACCACATTTTGGAGGGCTCACGACAAGATAATAATTGCACAACTAAATTACTAAATAGCTTAGTAACTAAATTACTAAATAACTTAACAAATAAATAAATCACAAGTATGTTCTGAAGGAGGGAGGGGGGACATTAACAATTCTTTTCAAGGATCAGTGCAGGATTATGGTGATTATAGTTAAATTTAGATATCAAAAGCTGCCGATATCTCCAAGCTTTCCTGTAAAACTGGCACATCCCGGTCCAATCAGGCCCATTCAAAACTGCTAGCAGCCCCTCCAGGTCAAGTACGGGGCGTCCCAGGCACCTCAACCTCGTGTTCCCCAGCACTGGACATTCCGCCAAAAAATGCATGGTCGTCTCATTGGCTTCCTGATTACACAGTGAGCATAAATATATCCTACCAGGGATCCATTTAGGAGCTCTCCCCTACATTAGGGTATTAGGCTCCATTAGGCTATCACCATTGCCTCAAATTGAGATGAACTCGCGAAGTAGTCCACGCTGAGATCCAGTTGCTGGTAAAGAAGATGGTACCGTGCGTTGGTTGCCATAATCCCTGAAATTCAATAATCGCTCTATCACCTGTGAAACACGCACACTCCAAAGCTTAGTATAAATTCAAATCATGAACGCAATCCAATTGAATAATAAACCCCAGTGAAAGAATTTGCAGCATTTTTGTATGGTTATCAGAATGCTTCAACTCGTGTATCGGCTACAAAGCCTTTTAAGAGTTCACTCCAGTATCCACATTACTACATCACTTCCTCTTTTCGTCACAAGGTCACCATAAATCGGGCCATACATCGGGAATGGTTTGACCTACGGACTTGGGGAGGGGCTCATTCGATTCCTCGTGGAAAGTTCTTCTAAAAGAGTCCAAATTTAGGCCTTGACTTTTTTTTTTTTAGGTTTTTAGGGATTTTACAAAACTTTGACAACCCTTAAAGGGCACTTTAAATTAAATGAGAGAGCTGGCTCAAGAATTAGGGCGTTGTCTGACCAACATGGATTTTTCCTGAAAATTTCAGCTTTTTTGCTTCAGCCGTTAGGGAGAAATCGTGCGTACGGCGTACGGGAAACATTGTTATTGCAGATTCGGATTCTACACCCTTTGAAACGTAAACCATGAAATTTTCAGGGGAGGTTAGAATTTTTTTTTTTTTTTTTTTGTTTTTTTTTTCAAGAGCGATACAATGGTTTATTATTAAATGATAGACCAGAATTCATCGACTCGACCAGAGTTGAGGAACTCGCATGTATCGTTTGGATTCTAATAGCTGACACCCTAAGCAACCTACAACAGAATAGGACAAGCCAAGAGAGTGAAATTCATTTGGCGAAGAAAGTCGATCCGGGGGTGGGGACCCTTGTTTTGGAAATGTCCCGCATACCAGTGGCAGAGAGTATATTTCTACTCATGTTCGCACTGACCTCAGCACGTTCTCCTAATCAAGTTCTATTCTATCGATTTTTTTTTTTTTTTTTTTTAAATTATGGCAATATTTATTAAGGAAAACGTTACAGTACCACTACATTATACTTTGCTACTCCCCCCTTTAAGCCAAGCTTGTGCTGGGGGGAGGAGTGTCGCAATGACAAATTGTTAACAGTTCAATAATAAGTACATAAAAATACATTTTCGCTATGGGGTAAACTAAAAATCCATGAATGTCCTTCTTGCAAAAATAAAAACTAACTGGACGTTGAGAAGAATCAACCGATAAAGCAGAATCACTAAATTATTTTAATAGAAATAGGGTAATTTAAATCGATCATATGAAAATTAAAACGATTAAATAGATTTATGTAAATCGCAAAGCTTGTTACTCGGCAAAACAGATGATCCAACTTGGTTCCCCATACGATTATCAACCTTGGTTCTGAGCTCTGACGAGTAAAACATATTTAGACATATTAAAATTACCCTCTATTAGTGCATACCTACTGCAAACTTAGTGAACACTGGTAATACGCTCAGATCGGATAAATAGATTGATCGATTTCAATGTCAATAATCTGAAAACAATCCCCTTCGGGCAAGTTGGTCGGCGTTTCGTCTCCCTCGCCGCGAAGTTTGAAGCGAACCAGCCAATATAACTTCCGCAAGACCCCTTCGGTTCTTGTACCATAAGTTTAGACCTCTCAGTTACCTCTAAAGGGCTGTTCCAATATTGACTAGTTTCTACGTTCCGTCTTGTTCAGTTCTATCAACATTGGATCTCCAATCGCGTTGCTTAAACACCCGCCTATTCATCACCTCTCTACCTCGAACATACGAAACATCTTAGCGTTCCTTCCAAAGTATGATAGAACGAGTATGATGTTTGCACCAACATACAGTGTGCTCAAATGGAATTCTAGGTCGAAAAAATCATTTTATAAGCTATCCTTACGCGAAATTATCCGCTAATTCCGTATATAGCCCATCTCTCTATGCCTAAAATCACTCATTTATCATTTTTCTTCAACAAAACAGATTTTTTTTTTCGTATTTTTCGATTTCACGGCCAGAATAACTAGCCAAAAAATGTATTCAATCATAAAACTAGTAGAGCATAAGATTCTGCTTCCACTGGTCAACATGAATTCCTAAACCTATCATAAAATAAGGGAGTTATCGGGTACCATCTTTCTCCAAGATTATCATGGATCATCAGCTTGGAAACCTGATTCTACTTTCAAGTCCAATCCGATTTCACTGTTTGGCAATCGTCTTCGAGATCATGACTTGGCATTTGACAGGGTCTCACTGATCTGGCATAATGACCTTCAAGATTATTATGCCTAGATCCAGATAGTCAAGTTGGGAATTGGATTCCAATTTCGAGTCCAATTCACTCGTAATCAGGTTATCATGTTGAAGAACGTGAGTTGGTACACGTTAGGACACCACAATCCGCCTAGATAATGGAACTTGCCTTATGACCTTCAAGATGATTAGGCTCAGATGATAAGCTGTGGAATCGAATACCATTTTCAAGTCCAATCAATCAACAATCAGGCAATCATCCTGAAGATCATCACATGATAACTGTTAGGACAACCTAACCTAGATAATCAGCTCGGGAACTGATTCTGTCTTCAATAGACTTGAATTTGAATTGCACATCCACTCACAATCAGGCAATCACTTCTAAGGTCATGAGTTAGCAACCTTTAAGACCCCATAATCCGCCTAGATAATGGAACCTTCAAGATGATTATGCTGTAATTATAGTCAGCTGGGGAATGGAATTTCTCTTTCAATTCCAATCTACCAACAATCAGGCAATGATCTTGAAGATCATCACATGGTAACTGTTAGGACACCACAACCCGCCTAGATTGTCGAAATAATTATCCAAGCATAATCAGCTTGGGAATCTAATTCCACTCTCAAGTCCAATTCACTCACAATCAGACAACCATCTTGGATACCATAATTTGATAACCGTTAGGACACAGCAACTCAAGATAATTGATCTTGCTTTATGACCTTCAAGATGATTGTGTTTAGATCAAGTGCAATTCACTCACAACCAGACAATCATCCGGGAAACCATAAGTTGATAACTGCAAGAACACCACACTTGCCTTATGACTTGCTAGATGATTAGACTTAGATAATCGGCTGGAAAATCGAATTCCATTTTCAAGTCCAATCCACTCCTCCAATCCTGATTTTCAGTGGTTTGAAAGTGGAATTCGATTCCCAAGCTGATCACCTAGGCATAATCATCTTGAAAGTCATAAGGCCAGTTAGATTATCTAAGTGGGTTGTGATGTCACAGCCGCTACCAGATGATGATCTTTTGGATGATTGTCTGAATTTTAATGGATTGGACTTGAAAGTGGAATTTTATTTCTATGCTGATTGCCTCGGCATAATAATCCTGAAGGTCATACAGCAAGTTCGATTATCTAGGCGGATTGTGGTGTCCTAACGGTTATCATGTGATGACCTACAGGATGATTGCCTGACTGTTAGTGGATTGGGCTTGAGAGTGGAATTCGATTCCCAAACAAGATAATCAGTTTGGGGATGAATTCTGCTTTCAATGGACTTGAATTTGTATTGGACATCTGCTCACAATCAGGATTATAATTGCCTAGACAATTGGACTTGCTTTATTAAGTCCAAGATAAGCAAATTAGGTACGTTCATTTGTTGAAGGGATTTGTTGGGAAGTGTTCCCAACTTTGTCAGCCAAGCAAAAACCCTTTGGGAATCATCGGAATCAGACAAATAGAAATCTTCTTGTTTCTTGTTATAATCTTTTAAATTCGTTGACAATCTACTTAGAGAGGCTCTGGACAATTCTATCAATTTCATTGTTGCCAAATCAATGGAAGCCTGTGCGCATGCGTAAACAGAATGGCCTTGCCACAAATCGTAACTCCTTTAGTTATTAAAGAGCCAGGATGTTATTTTCAGGGATTCTGTGGTTTGGGGAATAAATGTGACGAATTATTACTCAGTTTTGGTTTTACCTCTAAAACGAGCAAATTTCTGGTTCCAGGATGAGGCCAACGAATCCAAGACAGGCGGCGCCTCTCTGCGAAAGGACAGCTCGGAGTATTCAGTCGGCGAAGGGGCGGGCAGCCGCCCCTCGATGACCTCGGACGGGTCCAAAGGTCACCTGTCCTCGGAATCCAAAGGTCACCTGTCCTCGGAGTCTAAAGGTCACCTGTCCTCGGAATCCAAAGGTCACCTGTCCTCGGACGCGTCCAAAGTCCACCTGTCCTCGCCAGAGTCGGCGTATTCGACGGGTTACTCGACCGACGGCACTTCACCTGGTGCGTCGATCCCCCCAGAGTACTACATCAACCTCAGAACAGGTAAATCCCCTTTGATTTTCTTAATTTACTAGTTTAATGGCCCTGCTACTCAGGTTAAAAAGAAATAGGTGAATAACACAATGAGGGAGTATAATAACAATATGCAAAGTCAAAAAATCGTATATCCCAAATCCCCGAGGAGAGGACCACGTCGCTTGCCCTGGGAGACGCTTCCCCCCGCTGGGGCCCTCCTTCCTTCACTGGCGGGGTCGGGGGAGGAGGGAGCAGGTCGGTTGCCCTGGGAGACGGGGGGGGGGGGGAGAATTCCACCTGCCCAGCGTTACCACCCCCTGAAAAGTGGATATACTCTGATAAGCTCGTCTTTATATAGTGTGATAGATTTTTTTGGGCAAATTTTGGAAATGCAACTTCTGGAAAATGAGATGATTTTTGGTCCTTGATTTAATAATTACTTCAGTATAAGCTTTAGTCTTATCTCAGCTGAAATGGGCGTATTCAAAATCATAGATACGACTATGAATCGAATTTTAATCTGGAATTTTATGGTTATAAATACGGTCATGAACGTGAATTTGAATATTAACAAAATCATAATGTGCAAGTTTGTGATTATGAGTATGATTACAATTATATCCACCAATTGAATATGATTTTATCAGTATTCACAATTTGATCGTGATTTAGCCAAAAATCATATTTGTTGGTTTATTTTTTTAGAAAATCATAATATTTTTTAAAAATCATAGATTTTTTTTTGTTTGTGGTTTTTTTTTTATTTCTGCACCACTCCGTGCTATTTGGACTCAAAATCAGAACGGTATCTTTCAATGTTAGAAAAACTTAAAATTATAAGATAAAAGTTTATTTCTAAATGATTTTTGGTCAAAACTACAGTTTTTTGTGGTTTTAATACCCACGATCACAGATTTTTCATGAAATTTTTGGAAAGATTATTTTGTTTGGAGAAAATCATCGTTTTTACGAAAATTTTTCGTCATATTCGTCATTTGAATGTTTGATTTTGCAGGCAAGCACTACGTCCAAGCAAGTACGGGGAACGCGGGAGTAAGCGGGGCGGAGACGGTGGCGCCCCGCAGCGGGCTGACTGTGCCCCGGGGCGGGGGGGCTCTGCCCCCGGCGCCCCCCACCAGCCCCCGACACGCCCCGGCCCTCACGCCCGCGTCAGCGCGGCGGCGGCGGGAGGAGGCGCTCAAGAGGAAGAAGGCGGAAGGGCTCCCCGAGTCCTCCACCGAAGAGGACATCGCCAAACCCCCTAGTCACAAGAACACTACGCCTAAAGTGAGTACCCACTTTACTATTTACCATTTATTAACCATACATCTATGTCTTCCATACTCACTACGCCTAAAGGGAGCATCGTCCTCCCTAACTTCATACATACACATTTACGAGTTCCACACTCACTACGCCTAAAGGAAGCATCTTAAGGTGCGTACAGAACGCGGAGGGTGGAGGCACGCTAGGAGGCAGGATGGAGGGTCGAGGCCTCCTGGCTAGTCCGTTCAGAACGAAGAGGTCGATGAAAAGGTCGGGAGAGAGGCTGTCGGGGATAGGAATAACCTCATCCACAATCGGACCATTACCATGTCAAGTGATTCCAGCGATGATATCATTATTATTTTATTCATTCTCGGCACAAAATATATAATTGAGAACGAATGTGTCTTACAAATATACACGTGTGCCCTAAATTCAAAGAATTTGTATCCTCCTGTGGAGTTGCTGCACTCCAATCCCTCAAATCCAAATTACGAGAAAAAAATTAATCAAAAAGAAATAAAAAATCGTTATCTCAAAAGCCCAGAAAACAGAAAGAAAATAGACAGCTCTTAACAATATATGGTTCAGTATCACTTCTAACTAAAATTTTACGGAAAAAATAAAATAAAAAACTAATAGTCTTCATCGTCCTCTAATCTCTACAATTTCGCTATCTATATATCTTTTGAAACTAATAATGTTATTAAATTGTCTAATATCAATTTCATTCACATGAAGGAAACAAATAGCACTTACATAGGAGTTTCTTCGAAACATCTCCAAATTAATTTTAGAAAGTCTAATATTGGATCTGTTAGCTGCACGTCTCGAATCAATAAGAGATTTATCATCGATATCAATAATTGATATATACAGGGTGTACAGCGTATGATCCGAAAATCTTCGCACACGTATTCTACAACTAGTTTCCAACAAAAAGTGCCTCCTAGAGATTTTTTTTAAAGGCTTCGTTGTTGAGTTATTTCACTTTTAAGATTTTTTTCGTGTTTTCGAATTTACGTCGCCAAAACGGCCGTAACTCCTGCGTTTTTAAAGTATTTGCAGATCTAAGTATGCCGTTAGAAAGATCATAAAATTATCTACCGTCTCAGTATTTAATAATAATTTTTTTAAAGGAACTAAGAGGTAAAAATAAGCCTAAAAAATAAATTTTGTCAAATTTTGAAAAAAAAATTATTTTTTTAATGGCTCATTAGTCCCCCTGAATTCTAATGATACGTTTGAGCCTGTAAGCTTAAAAAATGCGCAAAAGTCTCAGCTTTCCAATGGTATATTTAATTTTTAGGTTTTAGAGGGAACTTTTTTTAGGAAATTGAGATTTTATGCAAAAAAACGTGTATTTTCAAGCACATTTGAGAATAAAAAAAAATAATAATAAGTCCTACATGGCTAAAACCTTTGTTCTTTTTCTGGGTGTGGAATGTATCATGTCAACGGCATTACCTAAAAAAATTAAGTTTGAGTGAGAGCATCCGCGGAATGAATTGATGTAAATCAACTGTTAAATGTCTCCCGTCCTTCCTGATACCGTGAGGTTTGATCTCGTTGTTTGTTATGATTTCCTCTTCTTATCGTTGATAGAAACATCGTCACGAGCAAAATGTTGAGCATGATAATGTGATTAACGGTCAAAGGTAGATCCACACACCCGTTCGATCACATCAAATGTGCTTGAAAATACACGTTTTTTTGCATAAAATCTCAATTTCCTCAAAAAAGTTCCCTCTAAAACCTAAAAATCAAATATACCATTGGAAAGCTGAGACTTTTGCGCACTTTTTAAGCTTACAGGCTCAAACGTATCATTAAAATTAACGGTAGCTCATACCATTCCCGATGTATTGCCCTTATTCATGGTGCCAACATTTTCATCCACATTCACTACATGACTAGGTCAGATATACGTAGTATTGATAGGTAACTATATAATAGGCAACCCTCGCATTTGTATTTTCATATTCAGTACGCCTAAAGTTATTTCATTACTACCTTTATGAAGACCCTTTTGGAAATGCAAAAATTGATCACAGTTGAAATTAATAATGAATCAAATGAGAATAGGAAATTAAGGATTTTCCAATAATATGTAAAATAATCCTCATATAATTTTGTTTATCGTTTTAGTGTGAAATGTATGTTTGTTTTGTTCCCTGGGAACTGAACGAAAATACAAAAGAAAATAGACGTGAGAAAAGATAGAATTTCTTGTCGTGAAAACGTGGGCAGTGTAAAAGAAAATAAGTCATACGAATGGCGGAAGGAACTGCTTTTTTCAGCACAATAAGAGGGACAAATCCCATATTTTCACGTTCCCTCAAGCATTACTGTTAACGTATCAGCCGTTGGTCGAGACGGAGAGGTAGTGAGTGATATAGGGCGAGAGGGGTTGTGCGTGCATGGTGCGTGTACACGAGAAAGAGGGAGTGAGACTGAAAGGGGTGATATATATATATATATATATATACGTAGGGAGAGGGGGGGGGGGAGTTTCTAGCGTATAAGATGTTGACGGAGGAGCTTTCAAGGGAGTTTAACCCCCTGCGGGCGACAATGTGTTAAAGTGGGTACGCAAAAACAGCCGACGAGGAAAACGAAGGGAGAGAGGGGAAAGGGATTTTCACAAGGAAAGAAAAAGGGAGGGAAATTCCCCAAGGAGAAGCAACGCAGGGCGGGGATGAGATTTCGAGTGGGCATTTTCTTTCCGTCGAACCGCCATCTCTCCCCGGTAGATGTCCCTAAAATCCCCTCTTTTTCAGTCCGTACGCGGCCGAACGCAGTTATGCGCTTGTTTGCGGACGTTGTGTTTGCACAAGGGAAGCGGAGGACATCGGAAGGGAAATGAATAACTCAGTTTGAAGCATAAGAACTGGAGGGTTTGGCACGAAAACCCTTAGGGCAGCAGAGGGTGTGACCATGTTTTGTTAACCTCGCTTTTTCGTGTGCTGGGGGACTCCAGGTATTTTTTTTTTCTTTATTTTTTCTTGCAATAAAACCCACACGCTTAACTGTTTACAAAAGAGTCGTTTCCGAAGATAAGAATCTGCTTGAACTCTAAGCAGCCTGGAATATATAAAATGAATAAGGGATTTTTAATCATCCTTCGAAATTGAAATTTTTGTTATTGCGTAATCCATGGTAACCCATACGTAACCCATCATATGAGTGATTGAATGAATGAATGATTTATTTTTCATTTTGAGTTACTACTATTCATTGTGACAGCATATTCTTTTTAAGCTTTGGATAATCCGTCAGCCGGAGTTCGTCATTTTAGGTGCATCATTAAGTCTATTAGTTGTGTATCTGCAAAGTCTATCAATATACCGGGTGATTCCCTCGTATTGTACGAAATTTTTTTTTGGGGTAAAACTAGACCGAAAATGGAGCAAAACGCCGCCAATCGCACTGTTCTATCTCAACCCGTTCCTGAGATATGATTTTTCAAAGATTTTTTCGAGGAAACCACGTTTTTTCCCATAAAAGCTGTGTTATGTGCACTTTGCTCCAATTTTTTAGTACATTTTCGGATTCAGCATTAAATTTCTAATAAGTTGGTAGTACAGGTTACCATAAAATTCGCTAACTTTGCATCGAATGAACAGCTCAAACTTTACCTTATGTAGGAAAGTTACATTTTCTTGTTTTTCATTATCGCTCATCAATTTACTAAAAGACCACCCACAAAACTGCAAATTCCATAAAAGTAGCGCATTTAACCAGCTTTCGAATGATATAGTCACATTTATGATTTTGGTCCGATTTTGTAGAGAAATTGGCATTTTAAACCCGAAAAACATGGTGTATTATTTTGGGATGAAAATCAGGTACCTCCTTAGTAGATAAATTATAGGTACATCATGATACTCCCTTTATTAAAATCTGTATTTTATACAAAACAAACTCTTCTGCGGAAGGGAAAAGAGAAGTATCGTTGATAGAAAATAAACGTTTGGGCTGTTTAGGTACCGTATTTTGCTGAACGATTTTGGATATTCCACATCATGAAGAAGTAGTCGCATATCGTTTTGCAAAAAATCCAGGTAACTCGCACCATTCAATCTGTCAGGCGAAAAATGTCTCCATATCCAAGAAGGTGTATCGACAAACTGAATATTAAACCCGTTCCGTTTTAAAAGGAAAATGAACTGCTAATCAACAAGCGGCAATGCTCAAAGTACTCCGAAGGTCGAAGTCACTGTTATTATGATACCTAAACAGACCAAACGTTTATTTTCTATCAACAATACTTCTCTTTTCTCTTCCGCTGAAGAGTTTGTTTTGTATAAAATACAGATTTTAATGATGGATGTATCATAATGTACCTATAATTTATCTACTAAGTAGGTACCTCATTGTCACACAAAAATAATAGACCATGTTTTTCGGATTTAAAAATTTTAAAAATTTTCAACTTTTAATGTTAATTTCTCTACGAAATCGGACCAAAATCATAAATGCGAATAAATCATTCGAAAGCTGGTTAAATGCGCTACTTTTTATGGAATTTGCAGTTTTGTGGGTGGTCTTTTAGTAAATTGATGAGCGATAATGAAAAATAAGAAAATGTAAAGTTTGAGCTGTTCATTCGATGCAAAGTTAGTGACTTTTATGGTAACCTGTACTACCATCTTATTGGAAATTTAATGCTGAATCCGAAAATGTACTAAAAAATTGAAAAACATTGGAGCAAAGTGCACATAACACAGCTTTTATGGGGGAAAAACGTGGTGTCCTCGGAAAAATCTTTGAAAAATCTCATATCAGGAACGGGTTGAGATAGAACAGTGCGGTTGGCGGCGTTTTGCTCCATTTTCGGTCTAGTTTTACCAAAAAAAATTTCGTACACTACGAGGGAATCACCCTGTTATTCTAAAGTGTGCTTATCAGGTTTTGACAATTGAGTTATTATAGTGTTATTTTATCGATTCATGCTTATTTTATGTAAGTTATTAGTTTATTAACATTTCGAATTTTATTTACCAATCATATTTAGTTAATTAAAAAAACGCTGCAAATTCTTTCACTGGGTTCATTATTCAATGATTCACGATTTGAATTTCTACTAAGCTTTGGAGTGTGCGTGTTTCACAGGTGATAGAGCGATTATTGAATTTCAGGAGATATGCATAGAGCACTAAATCGGTTCTCAACCAAAATACCTATTTGGATTGATCAGTTGATCATATTTGTGTGCCTCCTGAAGTTCAATAATCGCTCTATCACCTGTGAAACACGCACACTCCAAAGCTTAGTAGAAATTCTAATCATGAACGCAAGCCAATTGAATAATAAACCCCAGTGAAAGAATTTGCAGCGTTTTTCAACTATGAACTTCTGAGCAATAATATACGGCGGTTTCAATTTCAGATGGCGAACGCGCCTAAGAGGTAGTTCGTATAATGAAAAGTCACCGTAGACACGCCGGGATATCACAACCGTGAATGATTCGCGACGTCATTAATTTAAAAACTGCATTCAAATTTCATATTTCTCGTGAAAAATGAACGCAACGCTGAAGATGAAAGACTCATATGGCGGTAGTTGGAGTAGGTACGGTCTGGAGGAGCATAGGAAATATCGATAACTATATTCAGCGGTTTTTGTAATAAGAGCGGAGGGAGAGTAACCAACGGGAAGTGGGATTTATAAAGGAAGTTGGCAGGAAAAAAGTCATTAGAGAGAGTGCTCTTGGCGAGGGTAAAAAATACTTTGCGGTAGAGTGAGGTAGGTTAAAATAAAAAAAGTCGAAGCTGTATAAAAGGAGATAACGAAAGAGGTACGTTCAGGGAAAACCGGGGGAAGGTGAAAATTGGGGATTAAAATAAGAACTCGGATTCTCTTTGTGTTGAATATTTCAAGAGAGGCGGGAGGCTGGGGATCTCTTGGGTGGGATATAAATTGCAAATCGCGAGAAGGTGCATTGAATGAGTGTAGTAGCTGTCAGTGTTTGGTAGACCGTATGGAGGAATAATAATGTATTGAACGATGTTACACAATTAAGATAAGTGGTAAGATAGATAGATAGTTTATTAAGTCAAATAATTGATACAAATTCATACGTATTATTCTGCCGAAACCCCTTATTTCACTCGATTTCCGATGCATCAGCTCTCAGTTCATATAAAAGCCGCAGCCTTCCACCAGGACCTTCAGGTCGTGTCTTAAGTGGAAAACAAACGCGAGCGAAGCGATCGAGCGAGCGATTCGATTGGGGCGAATCGCTTACGATCCCAAAACGTTTTTCTTACGTGACGACACACATCGCGTTGTCGCCGAAGCGGAATACGCCACATACCCATCCATTCCTTCAGTTTTAATTTATATTCCCAAAAATTCCTTCTTTTGCCAAATTTTTACTCCTTTCATCGACGCCGTTGATGTAGTATTTGGCTCGTAAGCTAAGAAATAGAAAGCCAGTTAATGAAATTTTCCGGCTTCGAGGAGAACTAGGCGAGTTTCACCATCTATTTCCCAATTCTTGCTCTCGAATGCCAGTATCAACTTATGATTACATCATTGGAAGAAAAATTCTCACCCTACATATCAACAAAAATGTTCAAAGCCCGATTTCTGTTGATTAACGGGTGATGCTCACCCTCATGTAAGGATAATAATTGGTAAGATATAATAATGATTCATAATAAATATACCAAAACGGCCCTCCTCTCTTAACTATCCATACCTATAACTGCAAAATAAGTAAGTACATTTACCTCTATGTAGATTACTATAGGGAAAACACCATCATAAACCTGCTTTTCAACAAATCATTGGAATCTGGTGCCTTTCCTACAAAATGGAAATCTTCCTTTGTCACTCCGATCCATAAGGGTGGAGATTGGACAGATGTCAAGCAGTTCCGTCCAATTTGCTCCATTTCAACTTTGTCCAAGATATTGAAGAAATTGGTTTTAGGAAAATCACACCACTTTTTTCATCCTACATTGTGACGGAAAAACGAGTTCCAGGAATACACATTCAGGGCCTTCGAGAGGGGGTCCTGAGTTGATCTAATCTCTGCGGATTTCTCCAAGGCTTTCGACTAACTGTCTCATCGGCTCATTCTGTCGGTTCGTGATTCGCTCGGTGTATATGGGAGTTTCCTCAACTGGGTTGAGAGTTACCTGACAGCCTTTCTATTTCTATACCTCTCCCTGCGACATCAGGTGTTCCCCAGGGTATAGGCCCACTACTTTTCATGCTGGTCATCAATAGTGTGGTTATAGTGCTGGATGGAGTTGAGTTCGTTCTCTTCGCTGATGATTTGAAGATTTACCAACTGATTGAGTCACGCGCCGACTACCTGATCCTGCAGAGATCTCTCGATGCACTTTTCGCTTGGTATACCGACCATGGTCTTCCCCTTAACATATAAAACTGTCTGACTATGACTTTTCATCATAACCTGTCGCCCATTTATCACATCTACATGATTGGAGCGCAACACTTGGGTGGGCAGTTACTTCACGTGATTGGGAGTGATCCTCGACACCCAGCTTACCTTCTCTGACCATATTATGTCTGTGACATCTTATTGGGCTTCGTGAAGCGGAACACTGGTGAATTCACGCATCTTACAGCAATAGTTGCTCTGTATAAAGCTCTTGTCCTTCCAGTTATAGAATACGTATCTGTTGTTTGGGTTCCCTACTATAGTTGCCTCATTGATCAGATTGAAAGGGTACACCGCAGATTTCTGACATACCATACTGGTGGATGTCATACTTAGTTAAGTATGATACTCTTGATCGTGGCTTTGGGATGCTGGGCCCTGGTGATCGTAGACGCCTCTCGGATTTGTCTTTCTTCTGAAAATTATTGCATAGAGAGGACGACTCCCCTTTACTCCTGAGCAAGGTGAACCTTCCTGTTCCTCGACCATGCTCCTGAATAACAAATCGTTTTTACCGCTCCGTTTTCATCAACAAATTATTTGTATAACCGCTCACTATGCAGGATACTCAGAGAAGCTAACCTCTTATTCAATCAATCCCCACATACATACTTTTTTTCGATTCTTTTGATTCTATTCGTTCTTGTCTTCATAGTAGTTTGTAAAAGTTGCATCTTCTCACAAAATTTTTTCCCCGAGCCTATTAATAGATTCAATTTCATTTCTATAACCTACGTTACAGTTCACTTTGTTATCTTGTTATTGTATTCGTATACTTTATTTTTATTAGTGTATTGGGCTCACCCGTATTATCAAATAAGTAAATACATTTTTTTTAATACATTATTTGCATTGCGCCAAGTTTACATCTTATTAGCAATTTGATTTTGATATCAATTACTACATACATATCGCAAAACAATGATACAGAACATGTTTTGACCAGTTAGACAAATGATAAGAAGATAAGAACCATCGGCAACCGCGGCTGAGCAATAAGATTCCGATTAAGATATTTTCTGACTCAACAACTTATAGCTACATATTTGTTTTGTTTACAATATTGGGAACTGAGGCTTCAGCATTCGTATTTTGAGAAAGAATGAAAGCCAAAATATAAAAATCATGTCTGTGGCGTTAATTATTCTTGACCAAAAGTTTGTAAATTTATACGTAGAGTCGCTTCTTTATATATATATCAGGAATATATAATATATATTCCTGTGTATCACCGAAAAAAATATATTATATTTTTTCGGTGATACACTTTCGAAGAAGGATGGTCGTCGGATATGAATAATTCAGGCGTCACAATGTCCATACTTCGTGCCCGAGCCAGCTGAGAGGAGATCGAATGGAATCCCATAACCCAGCTGCGAGAGCAACTTCTTCCAATAAGGTGACGCCCGGTGAATATGAAAACCACTTTGGCGATGAATGTGAGCCTTAAGGAAAAAATCTGTCGTTAGTCGGTTTTTTTTAATGATTGTTTAGATTGGCAAAAACTGTGGATGGGTGGATTGGGGCGAATCTAAACTTCAAAAAATTCGATTTGTCGAATCTAAATAGTAATATCCTGAAATCTACAAAACTTTTTCCAAAAATTGATCTGTCCTCGTCACTGTTACACTAGCAATTAATCCCAAGTAGCAGATGATAAGAAGGGATCACAGATACGCTGTAAGTAGGAGCAAATACTATGTTAACGGGAATAACATTGATATCTCTGCTACTGTAATAAGTACTCCCAGTACCAGATAATGAAAAGGGATTACAGAACCACTGTATGTCGGATCAACAGTTTACCTGAACGGAGTAACAACGTCACTCCTGCTGCAGTACCGAATGCTTTTCGGTATCAGATAATGAAAGGGGTTATAGCTGCACTGTAAGTGGGAGCCAGTATTTTCCTAAAGATAATAACAATGTTATTCCTGTTACAGTGGCAATTACTCCCAAAAGCAGATGTTGAAATGGGATTACAGCTACAGTGTATGTAGGGGGAAGTCGTTTATTGAAGGGAATAACATTGTTATTTCTGCTACTGTAGCAAGTACCCCCAATAGCAGACGATGAGATGGGATTACAGCAACGCTTTGAGTGCTAAACTCATTTTTCTGAGTAGGTGTACACATTTTAGACTGAACTTCCAACTTTTAAGAGTTACGAGAAATCAAATTACGTTCTAAGTAAAGACATTACTATTCAATACACTTTGACCGGCTAAACCTAATAATAGCTAACCCAATTTTACAGTAGCAATTACTTAAATTTATTATTAGTTGAAGGAGAATGAAGATGCATCTGTGAAAGCAGAACAACTGATTGGCCATTTTTACAGCTACACCGTTAGTGGGGGCTAATATTTCCCTGAAAGGATAAACTGGCTTGCAAAGATTATGATTTTGTAAGAGGAGGGGACAGATTTAATTGTTAAAAGCATGATTTATAAAAACAATCTGCCTGTCCGACTGTAGCTTGGCTGTTGAGTTAAAGACTAACCAGGTTGTGCCGCGTTATTGTCGCTAGCCCAAGGCGCAAGGTCTACCTCTCCTTCAAGACCGATCGGTTCTGCTGGTTTTGCCTATCTCTCTCCTGCGCGACGCGCCTACCGCCCGTTCTGTTTAGAAGTTACGGATCCAAGCTTTACAACTAACAAGGATAATTTATACCGTTCACATCCAATTATGATGGCATTTTCAAAGAATGTATGGATTAAGCTGTAGGTGGTCGGAAATCAATACTTTAGTCTACCAATAAGCAAAACGTAGGGCCGTTTTCAACAACAAAAAAAAGGAAACTCCGATCAATGAGAACCAAGATCATCGTGAACGGCATATTGATTTCAGTTTGAAAAAGCTAGGGTTTCACAAAATTGAATTCTTCACGCGTTTTTTCCTGAGTGAGTTCAACTTAAACCACTGTTAAGCTACTACTACTACCTGGCTGAACTTCGATTCGGAAGGCATTGGGTTGTCCGATAAGGAGATACCGCGAGTTCGCATTTGAGGTTTTTGGTGGATCTTTCTTTATGCTCAGTTGAACATTCATCGGTTGTTCGTTTTTCGCCTTCGGCTTAGGGATGCAAGATTCTTAAAAAAGAATCGATTTAAATCGTATCGATCTTTTTGGGAAGAATCGGAAAATATCGTTTCGATTTTTTTTAGGAATTGATACTTTTTTGAAATTTTTAAATTAGTCTTATTAGAATATGAAAATTCATTTAGAATCCATTTATTTAGACAATTCATTTACAATAAATACTTTTTTAAATTCTTAACTGAGTATTATTAGGATGAGAAAATTTATCATTGATAAATTATGATCTTTCATGAAAGTATCGATTCTTTTTCAAAAATGGAAACGTCTTTGAATTTTGAAACGAGTCAGAGTGCATTAAATGCTCTGTAAATTTTTCTAGAAACTAGACTTCTCAAAAATGTACCTATTTAAACTGTAATAGTTTCTTTCAATACCCCACTCTCTTCTTCTTTTCTCTTATTTGTTGACCATGGGTTGACATGTTGTCCACGCAGTCACTGGTGTGTTGAAAGATTGTTCTTACAATTGTTCTTGTCCAGTCCAGTACTAGTTTTGTACAATACCCACTCGTTCCTTGTTTTCAGCAGGATCTCAGGGCTGCAATCCCCGTAACATGTTTTACTCCCAATGTCTCCTTTGCTTAATACAATCCGCATATCTGTCGGCTTTTTCATTACCTGGTACCCTCGGATGAGATGGTGCTAACTGAAGGTGCACAGTCAAACTTGTTCATTCCCTTTGGACAACTTGGAAACAACATCTTTTCACATGTTTTGGACGCAACTTGGAAACAAATTCTTTCACATTTTTTTACCCACCAATGGATGATGGTAGGGTCTTCTTCTTCAAATTTCAACGTCTTGACAGACATAAGTAATGTGTATGGGGAGATAATAGTTGATTTAGATGAGGTACAACTGTTGGTCATTAGATTGTAATAAACCGTGATGAGTGTTCTTGAGGTATTTTCATTTCTTGCTCCTTTTCGATTGTTGTTCTTGGAATTGTCAAAAATTTCCTTCAAAATGAAAAGATTCTCAAAATTTTGAACCGATTCTTCAAT
Organism: Creontiades dilutus; assembly: GCA_031894815.1. Taxonomy (NCBI): domain Eukaryota; kingdom Metazoa; phylum Arthropoda; class Insecta; order Hemiptera; family Miridae; genus Creontiades; species Creontiades dilutus. Next base: position 57,555 of record JAVIWC010001691.1, on the reverse strand, counting down.
ACTTAAGGGGGGGGGGGGGAGGGGAAAAAAATCTGCAAGTATCGATACTTTTTTTTTTTTTTAAATCGGTTCTTTAGAGAATCCATACTTTTTTTGCATCCCTACTTCGGCTCATCATCTGTTTTTCTGTCGTTCTATTGCTTTTGAAATTGAAGAAAATAGGGAATCGCACATTCCGAATCCAGGTGCCACTGTAAACGCTGCCTATCACGGGAATGATGAATTTCTGTGGATAGACAAAGAGAGACAGCAAATTATTCCAAAAAATACAATAAGTATACAAACCAAAATTGAAACGATTAAATAACAACAAACTTGAAGGTAATTTAACTTAAATTGGTTTCACTTAGCACTTACTATCATACTTAATTACACGATGAAATAAAACCCTTCAGCCATAGGGCAACCCCTGTGTGGTTAATGGAAGTTTATTGAGCTTTACTATTATTAAATCACAAAGATTCAGTACATCAAATAAACGTCATTACGAAGGGTAGATAGATGGGCGGCTAATACGAAATTCAATTATAAATTCACAAATAACAATACCAACATAACAATAACAATACGGACATTTATAAAGACCTCCAAATGCCACTGATTATTACCCAGTCATATATCAAACCAAACTCCGTATTCGATAACCACCCATACACCCATACTCGCAGCGTCAGGAAATGATCAATCACCCAACTCCGCTATTCACCGAACACCGCCTTAAAAGAAAAAAACATGTCGACTTCCTAGCCACCTACTTGTAGACTACAGCATCTGTTTTCAATTAAAGAAACGCTGCAAATTCTTTCACTGGGGTTTAATATTCAATTTCATTCATTTGGCTTGCGTTCATGATTTGAATTTATACTAAGCTTTGGAGTGTGCGTGTTTCACTGGTGATAGAGCGATTATTGAATTTCAGGAGGCACACAAATATGATCAACTGATCAATCCAAATAGGTATTTTGGTTGAGAACAGATTTACGTGCTCTATGCATATCTCCTGAAATTCAATAATCGCATCTACCACCTGTGAAACACGCACACTCCAAAGCTTAGTAGAAATTCAAATCATGAATGCAAGCCAAATGAATGAAAGTGAATAATAAACCCCAGTGAAAGAATTTGCAGCGTTTTTTAGTTAACATTATTATTTTATTATAATAATATTTACCTATATATTAGCAGCGTTTCTTGCATATCAGAATGCTAAACCCTTTTAGGAGTTCACTCCAGTATCCACATTCACTACATCACTAGGTTACTGCAATCAAAACAAAAAAAGTGTTGTTTTTGTTTTGATCGCAGTAACCTAGTGATGTAGTGAATGTTGATGCAAATGTTGGGACCATAAATCGGGCCATACATCGAGAATGGTTTGAGCTACGGACCTGGGGAGGGTCTCATTCGATTTCTCATGGAAAGTTCTTCAAAATAAGTCCACATTTAGGCCGCCTTGATTTTTTTTTGAGGTTTTTAGGGATTTTACAAAACTTTGGCAACCCTTAAAGGGCACTTTAAATTAAGTGAGAAAGTGATAAATTAAAGAATTTCGGCGTTGTCGGACCAAAATGGATTTTTCCTGAAAATTTCAGATTTTTTGCTCCAGCCGTTTTGGAGAAAACGCGCGTATGGCGGACTACGGACGGACGGAAAATTTTTATTGCAGATTTGGATTCTACACCCTTTGAAACGTAAACCATGAAATTTTCAGGGGGGTAACAAAATTTTTTTTTATTGAATAATAAACAAGAGCGATTACAATGGTTTATTATTGAATTACAATGGTTTATCATTGAATAATAAACCAAAATCTTCTTTGTACATATATCAGATCGAGTAGAATTTGAGGTTTCTCTCAATTTCTCCGGTAAATTTCGTATCAAGAATGTCAAGCTGTAGGAAAATTTGTTTTTGAAGTACTCCAGAGCCGTGTTTTTGGCTTTTGAAAAGAGTGAGTAGTGGTTTTATGGAAAAATTAAAACAAAATCGGGATGTTTATGCAAAAGGGCTAAGTAGGACTTCATATACAGCTGGTAGACTGAGAACACTCGAACATAGTAGAACAAATCAACATAGTGAATAATATAATATTACTTAGAAGTAATTTGCAGCGTGTTTTCCCGTTTGTTCAAAGTCAAACTGACAAGGAAAGCCATCCGTGTGTAAGCGTAGACGCCCACGTGACCACAAAGTGTCACGTGAGGAGAACTAAAGGCGTCGAGCAAACAAAACTAAAATGCCCGCTCTCCCTCGCGTGTCGCGGTTTAAAAGAGTAAAAGTTTTTCTCGCTCCTCGTTTTTTGTTCACCCCCTTCCTCGTATAAAATAGAAGAAAGAGAAAGCCGTAACGGAAATGAAAGAGGGGATTAATGATAAAGAGAAAGTGGAAGTGGGTAATTAGAGGCTGGTGCTCTCGTGAAGTGCCTACTGTTCCCGCTACCCGTGAAGGAGCGCTGTTGATCAATTGTCTGACGCCCGCGAAAAGACCCCATGTTAATTACCCTTTCGTTTTTCTTCTAAAAAATAAAATTTTTTTTTACAGACTTTTCTCGCCCTGTTGAGCCCGAACGAATGAAGTGGATACAAACAACGGGCGGTTCATGGAATTAAATAGCTACGATTCAAAAGTTTATAGTTTTATGCATAAAAACACTCCTTTTTAATTAGACCGCGTGATAAATAGGAGCTGAGGGTATTAATGGGTGCCTTTTTTTCGCTTTCTAGTACAAATGAGGTTGTGGAAGCCTTGGGATTGGGGTTGTAAAAGTTTCAAACATTTGACTGTGAGGGGGCAAGGGCCGCATTACCGACCCGGTATCAATAGAAAGGTATTAAAGAAAGTCATATGTGTCGAACCTCAACATATCAAGGGTCGTATGTAATACATTTGTTTATTTTTTATAATTTATTTATTTATTTTACAACTGTAGTAAACATCCAGCAACTTTTAATAATTTATAAATCGTTTTGTGGTTTATAGATCACTACCTACATCCATTACACAACACAACACTACACTTAGTGGGTCATGACAAGGTCCATTGGTTTGGTCCTTTTGGTTTATTATTCAATAATAAACCATTGTAATCGCTCTTGAAAAAAAAAATTTCTAACCCCCCCTCAAAATTTCTTGGTTTACGTTACAAAGGGTGTAGAATCCAAATCTACAATAAAAATTTTTCCGTCCGTACGCCGTACGCACGATTTCTCCCAAACGGCTGAGCAAAAAATCTGAAATTTTCAGGAAAAATCCATGTTGGTCCGGCGACGCCCCAATTCTTGAGCCAGCTCTCTCACTTAATTTAAAGTGCCCTTTAAGGGTTGTCAAAGTTTTGTAAAATCCCTAAAAACCTCAAAAAAAGTCAAGGCGGCCTAAATTTGGACTTTTTTTTTTGAAGAACTTTCCATGAGGAATCGAATGAGCCCCTCCCCAGGTCCGTCGGTCAAACCATTCCCGATCAATGGCCCGATTTATGGTGCCAACAATTGCATCCACATTCACTACATCACTAGGTTACTGAAATCAAAACAAACAAGAATTTTTCTTTTTTTATCGCGGTAACCTAGTGATGTAGTGAATGTGGATACTGGAGTGAACTCCTAAAAGGTTTTATAGCCGATACGCGGGTTGAAGCATTCTGATATGCATGCTCCGTCTTGCGAAATTTAAAATTTTCAAATAGCATATTTTTCCATTGTAATCGGGGTATTTTGGTTGAGAACTGATTTAAGTGCTCTATGCATGTCTCCTGAAATTCAATAATCGCTCTATCACCTGTGAAACACTCACACTCCAAAGCTTAGTAGAATTCAAATCATGAACGCAAGCTAATGGAATAATAAACATCAGTGAAAGAATTTGCAGCGTTTTTCCAATAGGATTCCTATTCTTAAAATTTCATCTACGGACTCATGTTTTACTTTTTAAGTCATGTTGAAATTTTCCTATTTTATCCTATGGAGAGTGAAAATTTAGCGTTTTTCCAACAGTCTCCTCAAAATTTATTTTAGAGAGTAGTTGAAGGGAGTTACAGCCATTTTGGTGAAGGAAAGTCGGAAAGAAGTCAAAAATCTTAAATGTCAAATAACTCAGAAACGAAGCATTAAAAACAGAAAATTCCAAGAGCCACTGTTCGTTGTAAATTACCTGTACGATTGATCCCTGGATTTTTCACCATTAGGTCTGTCACCATCAGCACAAATAGTTAGCGTGTCTGAAGGATGTTCTACGTTTCTCGAATTTTAGCAGTAAGCTAAAAAGCAAAAGAATTCACCGTCCAGGAGGGAGGGGGGTTGGTTGGGAGCTGGCCTGTAAGGTCGTAATTGAATACCATAAACCAAAACTGAACACATAAGCCAGAAAATTATGAGACGCTTTGCACAGAAAAAATGTACCGTATCTAATTTTTCTCATACCATAGATACCTTGGGCAGAATTAAACTGAGATATCAATTCCGGCTGTCGGAGATGAGAACTGTAATACCTTTCTGTTTAACTTATGTCAGTCGTTATTAGCCCGAAGGGGCAGACGAGAGTCCGTTTTTACGACCGGCTGGTCGCTCCCTTCATATCATCAGCTCGTATGAAAATCCTGTTATTAATTTTCCTTATCGTTGAGCCCACGCCGGAGGGAGGAGCAGACTGCGGTCGGGCCCCCGTAAGGTGCGAGGGCCACGAGCCCGGGGATTAGAGATTCGAATTAGCTCGTTTAAATCGGCCGAGGCGGCGGTTTCAGGGAGACTATTGATTTTTCCCTTTACGATCGGGGGAAGCGAAAATCGTTTACGAGCTCCGCCCCCAAATGAGAAGTTACCGACGAGTTTTAACGAGAAAATGCCCGCACAGAGTGGAATAGAATTTAAACTGTAGTTATGACTTCAAAATGTATCAGTGTGGATCGATACATAACGCTGTCCCGCAATAAAAGTGGCACAACTCGAAAAAACTAAATTTTTCAGGAAAGTCAAAATAAAGATTTCCTTTTTTTTCAGCTTCCCGTAATACTAATTCATTTTGGTCCATATACGACTCCAAAGGCACAAACGTCTGCATTAAATCCTTAAGAATGACGACGGAGAGTTGATAGAGAGAACTTTTCATATTTAACCCCCAACCACCCAAAATTTGATTACATTTTGAGTTGTCGCATTTTTCTTGTAACACCGACGATACATTTCTTGACACGTCGCACATATTATATGTAGAAGTGGGGATGTACATCCATTATAACGGCGGAATTTGAAAGTTTCTTGCAGACAATTACTTATATTGGCTTCCATGGAGTTAGTAGGAATGCAAGAAGAAAAAACAAAACGGTTTTTAAAAATTATTTCTTATAAACCGAATTTGTGAACTTTTTTGAGGTTCGCTCTGTGCACTTCAATTGACCAACTTTGCACGTGCACCAAGTGTTATTTGCGACTACAAAACATTATGAACTAAAATTATTATGTAAACGAAAGGTAACAAAGAAAAAATACGTACCAAAAAAATAAGGGTACAGGAAAAAAAACGCTGCAAATTCATTTCACTGGGGTTTATTATTCAATTGGCTTGCGTTCATGATTTGAATTTCTACTAAGCTTTGGAGTGTGCATGTTTCACAGGTGATAGAGCGATTATTGAATTTCAGGAGATATGCATAGAGCACGTAAATCTGTTCTCAACCAAAATACCTATTTGGATTGATCAATTGATCATATTTTGTGTGCCTACTGAAATTCAATAATCGCTCTATAACCTGTGAAACACCAAAGCTTAGTAGAAATTCACATCATGAGCGCAAGCCAGTCGAATAATAAACCCCAGTGAAAGAATTTTCAGCGTTTTTTTATGGTTATCAGAATAATTCAACCCGTGTATCGGCTATAAAACCTTTTAGGAGTTCACTCCAGTATCCACGTTCATTACATCACTAGGTTACTGCAATCAAAACAAAAACAATAATAAACCAAAATAACGCAAATGTTGGCACCATAAATCGGGCCGTACATCGGGAATGGTTTGACCTACGGACCTGGGGAGGGGCTCATTCGATTCCTCATGGAAAGTTCTTCAAAAAAAAAAAAAAAAGTCAAATTTAGGCCGCCTTGACTTTTTTTGAGGTTTTTAGGGATTTTACAAAACTTTGACAACCCTTAAAGGGCACTTTAAATTAAGTGAGAGAGCTGGCTAAAGAATTGGGGCGTTGTCGGACCAATATTGGTTTTTCCTGAAAATTTCAGACTTTTTGAACCAGCCGTTTGTGAGAAATCGTGCGTACGGCGTACGGACGGAAACATTTTTATTGCAGATTCGGACTCTACACCCTTTGAAACGTAAATCATGAAATTTTCAGAGGGGGGTTAAAAATTATCTTTTTCAAGAGCGATTACAATGGTTTATTACTGAAAAATAAACCAAAAACGTCATTTGTAATCCGTTTTTCGAGGGAATTGGTGCTTATTTCACCAAAAAAGTGCCTATTTTTGATGAGGAGGACATGGTACTCTGTTTTCGCGTTTATTTTAAAGTGTATTCTGTGAAGTTGCGCCAAAAAGATCGTGTTTTTAGGCGCGTAGAACTTCGAAAACACGGACTTTCTGGGCTCCGCGGCGACCGCCTATGTCCCCCTCCGCCTGCCAGCTCGTAGCGGAGAGCGGCAGGTTTCGACCAGTTCTCTCCTGTTCGTCGGGCGTGGCGGTCTCCGGCAGTCTACTCCGTTTCGTGTTCGCGCTAAAAGTGTTTCATCTTCATCTTCCATCTATTCGGAACGTGAATCTTCATGGATTGATACAATGGAATGCGGGAACATGCAAATACATTGGTAAGTACCCAGTATTTTCCAACTAAATCTCTAATAAGAAACCAAATAGGCCGAGATTAGGTAGGTGCCGCATGTTTAGGAAGTCCCGTGCAATGATTGATCAATAGAAGGATAATATAATTGGTCTAGGGGACTTTGTAGGACCAGCTAAGCCCAAGAGGAATAAATAACATAATACAAATCCGTTTCAGACTTTTCTCAGACCAAATTCGTGGAAAAAACCAAAGGTTTTTCTTTAGTCTGATAGTACTTCTATTTTCTCTCGAACCATCTCTGTTCTTAAAGTTTTATTAAGCACGTATAAATTCGCTAATGTGATTGTAGCTTACACTACCTATGAGTTGAACGATTATCCGTAGTTGAACACACACGCATATCACTTCGGAACAGGCAGCGTATCAAAGATAGCACTGATCATATGTACCTACCCGTGGGTTTATCGTTGAACAAACACAAGTAACATTTCGAAACAGCCAAAATAGTTCGCTGATTATAGGTAGGTATTTATTCCAACTACACTATTCTCTCAATGTGCCATGTACGTTCTTAAATATGTATTCTTCACGTATAAATTCACTATCGTGATTGTTGCTTACACTACCCATGGGTTTAACGATTATCCTTAGTTGAACAAACACAAATAACACTTCGAAACAGCCAACATATCGAAAATAGTTCCCCGATCATACGTATATATTTTAACTAGATTATTCCCTTAATGTGCAAACGTGTTCTTAAAGATTTATTATGCACTTATAAATTCACTAGTGTGATTGTGGTATTACATTACATTAATACACTATGAGTTCATATTACGATTGTCCTTAGTTGAACACACACACACACAAGTACACTTCGAAAACACTATCGAAAATAGTAAATAGAAAATAGTTCCAACTAGTCTATTTTCTTAATGCGCAAAACGTTCCTAAGTATGTATTATGCACGTATAAATACCGACAGACAACATATCGAAAATAGTTCCCTGAATATACGTATATATTCTAACTAGACTATTCCCGCTATGTGCAAACATGCTACCTATGAGTTTAACGATTATCCTTAGTCGAACACACACAAGTAACACTTCGAAACAGCCAACGCATCGAAAATAGTTCTCTGATCACACGTATATATTCCAACTAGACTAATCCCTCAATGTGCAAACACGTTCTTAAATATGTATTATGCACGTATAAATTCACTATCGTGATTGTTGCTTACACAACTCATGATTCTATAACTCGTAACTCTATAGCAACAGATTAGTTGACTGAATAGATCACATGAACTAGACGTAATTTCCGGGACAGGGCTACTACCCCGACCTCCGCGGGGAACGCGGTTCGCATCTTTTCTTTATCTTGGTAGCTACACCATCACCTAGCTAGGCACCATCACCTTATCTTTTTCCTGCTGTTTTCCTACTCTCTTTCCGTGCTCAAATCAGATCAATCAATCAAACGTTTCCTTTAATGCTGTGATTATTATTAGTTATTATAGGGTTAGTTATTTATTATTAGTTATTATACGGTTAGTGGCAGGGAGGGGGGGGCTATGACGCAGACTGCGTTGTTGAAATTCTTGGGGGGTCCCAGAAAAACTTTGGGGGGAGGGGATGCGTCATGAAGCTGGGGGGGGCGTCATGAAGCTGGGGGGGGGGGGGGGGGGCCCTGCTATAACGATAGCTCGAAAAAGAATTGCAACGTACATTGGTCATTCTTCAAAATGAACTACTGTTCCTATTTCACGTTCCGAAGGAATATTACATGAAATATTGCATCCCGTCCTACTTGGCATTTTTTCCGTCATGGGCGAGTGAGACACTGTTATAGGAATGTTGAAATAACTGGTGTAATAAGGGGAGGGAATCACCGGTATAGCAGTTGGCAAATCACTGGTACTGGGAGTGGAGAGAATCAGTGAAGGGGTTCACTGCTGTAGTGAGAGGAAGAGTCACTGGTAATGCGAGCGAGGAGTCACTGGTTCCACTAGAGGGGGAATCTCTTTGGTGCAAACATTACTCCTGTCGATTTACAAACAAGTAATGCGGGATTTTTTCGTGCAACATTAAATTTTTCAATGCAACAACATCAAAATTGTGTACAATATAACTTACTTCAAAGAATTGAAGATTGAAATTTCACTTGTTACAAGGGCCTGCAGACACGCAGACAGACTCGGAAAAAACTTGTTCAGAATGGAACAAGACGCGAAATGTTTCACGTCAGCAAATTGTGATTCTTGAAGAAAACAATATCCGTAATAAATAGGCTATGTTACTTTCGCGTTTATTCAACATTTATGCTATTCACTTGTTCAGAATATTGCAGTTTTTAAAAATAATTCCGTGAAACCTTTGCAATCATGTATTTTGTACGATTATTCAATAATAAACCATTGTAATCGCTCTGGAAAAGAAAAATTCTTGACCCCCCCCCCTTTTCATGGTGTAGAATCCGTCCCAAACTCCCAAACGGCTGGAGCAAAAATCTGAAATTTTCAGGAAAAATCCATCTTGGTCCGACGACGCCCCAATTCTTGAGCCAGCTCTCTCACTCAATTTAAAGTGCCCTTTAAGGGCTGTCAAAGTTTTCTAAAATCCCTAAAAACCTCAAAACAAGTCGAACCTAAATTTGTACCTTTTTGAAGAACATACCATGAGGAATTTAATGAGACCCTCCCCAGGTCCGTAGGTCAAACCATTCCCGATGTATGGCCCGATTCATGGTGCCAACATTTGCGTTTTCTGGTTTATTATTGTTTGTTTGTAACCTAGTGATGCCGATAGCGTTGAGTTGTAGTGAATGTGGATACTGGAGTGATAGCCGATGTTGATACTTGTAGTTTATAGCCGATACACGGGTTGAAGCATTCTGATATGCATGAAACACTGATGATATTAGGTAAATATTATTCAATTATTAATTTATTGGGGTAAATAAGTATTCTTTCAATAATAATACTGGCTTGCGTTCATGATTTGAATCTTACTAAGCTTCGCGTGTGCGTGTTTCACAGGTTTTATTGAATTTCAGGAGATATGCATAGACCACGTAAATCGGTTCTCAACCAAAACACCTATTTGGATTGATCAGTTGATGATATTTGTGTGCCTCCTCTACATCAGTCTACCTTTGGCTACATCGTTTAAATTTGGATTTGGGGAAGTTTTAACGCAATACGAGTGCTAAAGGACTTGATAAATTATAGATGTTTTTATTGTGGGGGGGGGGCTGCAAATATTGAGGTTCAATAAAAAAACGCTGCAAATTCTTTCACTGGGGTTTATTATTCAATCGGCTTGCGTTCATGATTTGAATTTCTACTAAGCTTTGGAGTGTGCTTGTTTCAGAGGATAGAGCGATTATTGAATTTCAGGAGGCACACAAATATGATCAAGTGATCAATCTAAATAAGTATTTTGGTTGAGAACAGATTTACGTGCTCCAATGCATATCTCCTGAAAACACGCACTTCCAGGTTTGCATTGCGTTTTTTAGACCTTTCCAAGTTAATAACTGAATATTATTTAGGCCTAAAATACGTTTTCCCCTGGGAAAAGAACTACTTTTCTAACATTCCATTCTTTTTTCAGTGCTAGTATAGTTAAACATGTGATTTTAGACACCTGATTTGAAAAATTGATGGAATACCCCCCCAGACCCTCCGGTATTCTCGGACCCTCCCGAAAATATTGCATATATACGCCACTGGTTTAGACATAGCTGGATATCAACACTGAACCAGTGATTTTCCCAGCGCTCAATAATATTTGGCAAGCTGCTTTTAATAGTTGAGAGATCCGACTCGGAATGTAAATAGTCACTCACTATAATTCTTAATAAATAGCGAAGCTTGTAGATCCAGTTCAAATCTGGTAGAATACATTCGAGAGCCAAACCGACATTTCTAGATTCAAAAATTAGTTATTTCTGTCTTTTTGAAATAATTGATGCGGAAAAATGTAGGTACTTTTGTTTAAAGTGGGGAAAACATCTTAAATCTCAATTTCTATTATGGATATTAGGGTTTTAGATTCGAATTACCAATTTCTTCCGTAGGGTCCCCTGAGACACGAAACGCCCCTTGTTGCCGCCTTACCCTCAACCACAGCTCCCTTCTAAGCTGTCGGTAACTCTGAAACTTTCTATCTCAGAAACGCACCCTCTATCTCAGAAACGCACCCGCTATCTCTGAAACGCTCTCTTCCCTTTACCCTATCGAATTTCGGGTATTGACGAAACGAGGGTTAGGTTGGGCGAAGGACGTGAGGTATTTTCCAACTGTGACGTCGCCCCTTCCCACAACGCCCGGACGAACGCGCTCCGGTGGAAATCCGTCGCATCCCACGCAGGGTCCTCCCCACAAACAGTCAACACCGGTCGCCCCGCTCCCCACTTCATCGCACTTAGTGATATTATTGGATCACTCAGTGCTTTGAAAATGAAAAGGAGGGACCTCGTCACATTGAGGGGCAAAAGCACATGAGGGACGGAAGGCACGTAGGAGCGCATTGGGAAGGGGGAAGCGTGAAATAGGGGCCGCCCCCGTTGAACGCAAATTAAGAGGTCGCTTAGTGCATCAATGACAAACACTCGACTGAGCTCAAAAACCCGATTACTTGTGTAAATCGAGGGTGAATGAGATGAATCGCTCGAATAATTGAACCCACAAACGCTTTCATCCATTTATAAAGAAATAATATTCCATCATTTGTGAATGAAACGCTTTCAAAAATGTTGAAAGAGCGATTTTGCTTCCGTGTTCTCAGTTCCCATCCGATTAGGTGAAACTTTTCAATATTAATTGTTAAGATAAATGTCACAAGTTAAGTTGCTAAACCTGCACCACCGTAGTGAAGACAATCTCTTCTCATACTTACTTCTTATTTGAGGACGAAATAAGATATTTTGTTCTGTTAACCGGTTTATTGTTTTGGTTTATTATTCAATAATAAACCAATGTAATCGCTCTTGAAAAAAAAAATTCTAACCCCCCTGAAAATTTCATGGTTTACGTTTCAAAGGGTGTAGAATCCAAATCTGCAATAAAATTTTTCCCGTTCGTACGCCGTACGCACGATTTCTCCCAAACGGCTGGAGCAAAAAAACTGAAATTTTCAGGAAAAATCCATGTTGATCCGGCGACGCTCTAATTCTTGAGCCAGCTCTCTCATTTAATTTAAAGTGCCCTTAAAGGGTTGTCAAAGTTTTGTAAAATCCCTAAAAACCTCAAAACAAGTCGAAGCGGCCTAAATTTTTCTCTATTTGAAGAACGTACCATGAGGAACCGAATAAGCCCTTCCCCACGTCCTTAGGTCAAGCCATTCTCGATGTATGGCCCGATTTATGGTGACAACATTTGCGTTTTTTGGTTTATTATTGTTTGTATGTAACCTAGTGATGCCGATAGCATCGAGTTGTAGTGAATGTGGATACTGGAGTGATAGCCGATGTGTATACTTGTAGTTTATAGCCGATACACGGGTTAAAGCATTCTGATATGTATGGAACGCTGATAATATATAGGTAAATATTATTACTGGGGTAAATAAGTAGTGTTTCACTCGGGTTTATTATTCATTTGAATTGCATTCATGATTTGAATTTCGACTAAAGTTTGGAGTGTGCGTGTTTTACAGGTGATAGAGCGATTATTGAATTTCAGGAGATATGCATAGACCACGTGAATCGGTTGTCAAACAAAACACCTATTTGGATTGATCAGGATGATATTTGTGTGCCTCCTCTACATCAGTCTACCTTTGGCTGCATCGTTTACATTTGGGTTTGGGGAAGTTTTAACGCAATGCGAGCGCTAAAGGACTTGATAAATTATGGATGTTTTTATTGTGGGGGGGGATTGAGGTTCAATAAAAAAACGCTGCAAATTCTTTCACTGGGGTTTGTTATTCAATCGGCTTGCGTTCATAATTTGAATTTCCACTAAGCTTTGGAGTGTGCGCGTTTCACAGGATAAAGCGATTATTGAATTTCAGGAGGCACACAAAAATGATCAACTGATCAATCCAAATAGATATTTTGGTTGAGAACAGATTTACGTGGTCCATGCATATCTCCTGAAATTCAATAATCGCTCTATCCTGTGAAACAAGCACACTCCAAAGCTTAGTAGAAATTCAAATCATGAATGCAACTCAAATGAATAAAGTTGAATAATAAACCCCACTGAAAGAATTTGTAGTGTACGTGTTTCACAGGTGATAGAGCGATTATTTAATTTCAGGAGGCACACAAATATGATCAACTGATCAATCCAAATAGGTATTTTTGTTGAGAACAGATTTACGTGCTCTATGCATATCTCCTGAAATTCAATAATCGCTCTATCACTTGTGAAACACGCACACTCCAAAGCTTAGTAGACATTCAAATCATGAACCCAAGCCAATTGAATAATAAATCCCAGTGAATTGTCCTTTTCTTTCCCCCTAATTAGATGCTAGAATTGTTTTTAAGGAAGAGTTCGTTATCATTTCTTTTCAACTCCACTATAGCAGGTTGAGAAAGGAAGAGGAAAAGAAAATCGGGAATAATTTAAAAAAAATATATACCGACAAACCTATGAAATTGTATGCTAAAAAAAGGTGATTTTTCCACGCGAAATAAAGATAATTCCGCTAAAATTGATTCGAATCAAGAAACGGATAACATCACGTGAATCAGCGTTGAAAAACAATTGATATTCAAGTGCCACAATTTAGTTCACCATCATCATTTATTTAACAATTTTGGGGTTGAGCGACTTGCGCGTGCCCGCTTAACCGGTTGCGCGCAATAAAAATGATTGGTTGAGGGGTCAAATCTTATTGAAATTTTGGGTAAAATCCTTATTTGCAATAAAAAATTGGGGTCCCCATTAAAAATAAGAAAGTTAGTGTCAATTGCGCATGGTTGGGGTGTCCAAATATGATATCAAATTTTGAGTTCCTTGCAGAAAATATGAAGATTCAAAAATATATATATTTTTTTTTTACCCCCATTTGGACGATTTTAGGAGGACGGGGGGGGGGAACAACTCATGGGACAGCATGTATCACACCATTATAAGCATTCCGATGTCAGCTTTTGTTTCGTACAAAAGGAGTAGTGCAGAATGGGGTTTTCAAATTTATACCGTTGAATTTCAATTGGATTTCTTTTTTGGTGTGTTGATTGATCAAGATGTCCAGATTGCTGGCACATTTTGAGCAGATTCGTATATTTTGGTCCAGTAGTTTCAGAGAAAAGCTGCTTACAGATTTTTAGCTATTCAATTTCGGAAATCTACGGGTCTTTATGCTCCCATCAATAACTGTTAAGGAGGAGGGGGGCCCAACATGTTTTCTTGGTCGATGTCAAAGGTTCATTATTGAAATAAACCAAAATTGCAATGTAGATGTAAATTTCAATTTTAATAACCATCCAAGTCGGTACGAAATGAGATGCTGCAGTGGGAGTCCCACTTTGAAGTGCATCCTTTGAGCTTTTCATTACTTTTCCCTCGACAATAATGACGAGACGTCTGAAAGTCGGAAGAACGACGAGAAAATAATGACGGCGCGGGAAAAAACGCAAAAAAAATATGTCTTTGGAAGGAGAAAGAGGTGATTTTTTTTATTAGTAAGGAAATTGGAAGCCGAGAGAGAGTTTTCATTACTTTGGTGGTCGCTGTGGTCTTTTCGGTGGTGTCGAGAGTGGATAAAGGACGGAGTGAATAAGGGTGATAAAGGTTGCGGGAAGGGGGAGGTGATGAAGTAGCGTGGAATGTTGCAAGGGAGCTCGCATGCATGCGGAGTTTGGAACGCGGAAAACCTCATTCGCAATTACGCGCTCCGAAAGCCGTTTTTGTGTTTGAGCGGTGGTTCGTTTGTCTGAGTTTCAAAGTGAGGAAACGGAGTTTTCGGAGATCATGTTGCATAATTAAAGGGTTTCGAGGTACGTGAGAAAAGAATTAGTAAACAAGAATGACATTGCGTGGCCGCATCATGTTACAGGGTGAAGAAAAGTTATTTGATTTGGGAATCATTGTTTAAACACGTATCCTTCGGCTTTGCCATTCTGCGCACGCAAGTCGTAGAATCCTGTTCCGATACCGTTTCATCTATATATATATATAAATCATTTATTTGTATAAGTGTCTATTAATGAGTTTGCATTGTTTAATTTGTGGTTCATCTATATATATATATAACCATAATTTATCTTCCAGCTGTTGAAATACAAAAAAAGAAATAATAATTCTTATATTAACATAGCGGTGTTTAATTAATAGCATTCGTGATTAAAAATTTGATGTTACTGTTAATATGAAGTTAATTTATATAATATATTATTCATTGAATCTTAGATTAAGAAAAAAGAAAACAGTCACTCATTCAATGAGAAAGCCCGGAGCAATAGTGCTTTGTCTATATAACTATAAACCGCACCCATCAACACCTTGTCGTCACCCACATCCAAGATTTTCTCCAACGTATCCAGGGCGTACTCGCTGGGAACTGGGAATCCGACGGGAACATATTTCTCCAGGTAGTATTTTCTATGGTGATGGTAGAGCGGGCAGACTAACATGAAATGCACCATCGTCTCCAGTTCATTCATGTTACAGTTCAGACAAGGGAGGGAGCAGTCTATTTTATGTGTGCTCCTTTTGATATGGAATACAAGTTTCCCTTTATATGCCATTCTCACTTGTGCAATGGCCCTCTCAAGATTGACATCTCTTCCCGCTCCAAGGTATCTTGCTCGCCCCTGATGTGAAGTGCATATTTTGGGGTATATCTCATTGTATCTTGAGTGAATCGCACTTTCCATGTCTCTCGAGTACATGTTGTTTTCCCATCTTTCAAACAATTTATGTTTTTCTTTTTTGAGAAGTTCGGGGCTTTGGTTTTTCCATATGTCTTCGGATCCAATCAAGCTCAGCCAATGCTGTATTCCAGTGCCCCAATTACGGTCTGGCAAGTTGCTTGTGCTCGTGTGGAGTGCCCTTAGTTCGCGCAAGCAGATCTTAGGCCACCTGTGATCATCCATACTCAAAATTTTCTCCCAGTAGTTGATGGTACGTTTAAAACATGTGACACTAAGGTGCGGTCGGCCTGTGTCCAGGCGCAAGTAGTACCCTGGTGTTGAATATGGAAGAGAGAGTACCGCCTTCAAAAATTTAACCTGTACCACCTCGATGTCCTCGGTGTATCTTATTCCCCAGACTTCAATTGCGTACATCAGTACCGACTCCACCATGGATTGAAAGAGGGAGACTCTCGCATCCCAGGATGACATTTTCGCCTTGGCCATTGTACCGATGGTGGCTCCTACGGCTGCCTTGGCCCGCGCGATTTGTTCTTCTTTCGCTTGGCTGTATTTCCCTGATCTTCCAAACGCTAGACCAAGGTACGTACACTTCTTCACTTGCTCAAGTTTCACCTTCCCACAGAAGATGTCTTTCGTTTTTTTAGGACGGCCATTGCTACCAATCACTAGTACCTTTGTTTTGTTCTCATTTATTGTTAAATAATTTTCTATACAATATTCATTGAAAGCTGTCACTTTGGCTTGGGCATCAACCACCGAGTCCGCTAATAAAGCCACATCATCAGCAAATGCCAGTAATAGTAATTCTCTTCCACCAATGGGTAAACCACTGCAGCCCTTTGCTCTAAGTGATTCCACCAGGTCAGCCAAAAATAACACAAATATCAGTGGTGACAGAGAATCTCCTTGAAATACGCCTTTAGTTACAGGTTGGTCTCTTATGTCAAAGTATCCTGGAAGGATGTGACATTGGCATCCATTTCCTGTCTCTTATGTCAAACGTATGCTCATACTGAGACAGAGCTCCAGGTTCTATTAGACCGAGTAGCAATCGCTGAGGAACTGTCTAATTGCCAAAACTAAGTCGATTCATATCTAAGTCGGCCAACAATGGCGTGAGGCTGGTAGTCGACGGCCAGGCTATTGAGCAGGTGCAGCGTTTCAAGTACTTGGGCCAATGGGTTTCAGAGACATGGTCGTTGGAATGCGCAGTTCGAAATAGCGGGCAGCATTCAATAACATGCGCACCAATCCTGCTGTAGCAGAACACTGTGTTTGATCCGAACAGTATATCTTGCAGCAGAACTCCCTGTCACGTGAGCTGCTGTTGACAGTGAAAAGACGGAAAGTGGCCTACTTAGGACATATTATGAAGTACAGTCTGCTGCAGACAATTATGATGGGGAAGATCAGCGGGCGTAGGGGAGTCGGAAGGAAGCGTCTCTTTTCATGGCGCAGGATCAAAGTATGATCGCCAACCTTCAATGATGGAGATGGCACTAGAAGAAGATGTCAAAGTATGCTTCATAGTATAAGCTCCTGAGGACGTTAATCACCTTGGTCGTGACCCCAATCTTTGCTAGTTTAGTCCACAGCAAACTGTGTTGAACAGAATCGAACGCCGACTTCAGGTCTACCATCACCACATACAAAGGGTGGGACTTTTTAGCATTAGTGAGCGTTGCTGCTGCATCAAGGACAAAAATCTGGTCAAGGCACGATCGACCGGAACGAAACCCCGCCTGCTCTTCTGGGAGTACTTCATGAAATTCAGCCCACTTTTTTTGTTCGAAAGCCGTTTTTGTGTTCGAGCGGTGGTTCGTTTGTCTGAGTTTCAAAGTGAGGAAACGGAGTTTTCGGAGATCATGTTGCATAATTAGAGGGTTTTGAGGTACGTGAGAAAAGAATTAGTAAACAAGAATGACTTGTATGATGCGTGGCCGCATCATGTTACAGGGTGTGGTGCAAGAAAAGTTATTTGATTTGGGAATCTTCTGTGCTTTGTGGTACCACCACACGTATCCTTCGGCTTTGCCATTCTGCGCAGTGTAACGCAAGTCGTAGAAGTAGCTCCTAGGGACGTTCCGATACCGCTTTCGATACGATTTTTGCTATCGAATCGGTATCGAATCTATTCGATCTCTCTTGTGATCACACAAGAATATAATAATGCAAAAGGAAATAATATAATAATAAAATAATACATGTACTATATACAGGAAAATAATACAGGTAACACAAAAATAAAAATAATTATAGTATAAGTAGGTAAAATAGAAAGGGTCTGAATAAAAGATTGATCCTACCTATTTTTGTCCTATGGTCGAGGAACATACAACAACAGTCAACAATACGATAGCAACATAGTAATATACAACAGCAACACTAACAACGATCGATACTTATCATTTTCGAATCAAACTGATAAACTGGCTGGTTCGATTCGACCACATTGGAAACACCACCACCAAAGTTGCGTCTTTGAAAGCAAGTTACTCACTAGCCCACTACTCACGTTCTCAACGTAAGTTACTATATGAGGAGAGACTTCAGTTTAGGGTTAGTTTATAGATTATTAGGATTAGGATGAAGTTTTTGATTACACTGCTTATCAACTTGATTGTCCACTTCTCCTTAAATAAACAACTAATTGAATCAAACAACCCTAAACTAGCACTGACAGTCATTACACGGTTGCCAAGCAGATGGCAGGCGTTCTTTCAACTTGCAGCCGGGATGTGGAGAGAGAGACACCATATTCTGAGTGAGTGGAGCATCGATGCTGTCAAGCCTGATGGGTCTGCCATAATCATGGATGTGCAAGTTGTCAGTGGCAGCTTGGACGTAGTGAACCTAGAGGCCTGTACTTCTCACTGGTTCGGGAAAAGTGCCAAGGAGCTTCTTGAGTTGATCGTCTGTGTAGGGCATGCACATGCTTCATGATATCACCATCTGGCTCCTACCTCACCTGGTTGTGATTTTATAGGAGCACTTCCTTCCAGAACACTGGCGGCTTCTGTTGCCTCATTGCCACCAGCCTGCCCCTCGAAGAGATACGATTTGTGGTGGCAGTGGTTAAGCTCACCCCACCCCAGTAATCTACCTCGGCATGTGAGTTTCGCAACGGACTTAGGTACCAACAAACTTGGGTAGTAAAAGTTATTAGTTGTTGCCAGAAGGTTCGACTTTATCTGCATTGCCTTGGAAGCAAACACTTAGCACTGTCATTTCCGAACAATTTTTAATGAATGGTGAGCCATACCATTTCTCTCACCCTCTCTCGGCTTGAGTAGTTGTCCCGTCTGCTTGCAGGTAGAACAGCGCAGTCCAAGGAGGATAGTAATCGGGGAGTCATGTGTTCTATGCTGTCAACTAATCTGTTTTGTTCCAATATTTGCAACTACAGTGAGTTGGTGTCACTTATCATTCATTTCCGTACCGAACAATGCTCCCCAAGACAAACCAAACACACGTGACAAAAACACGTGATTTTGAAATCAGACAATTGGCATCATTGGCTATCTTCCGGTAGGAGTATTTGGTTTTGCGCTAAATGAGGGCCTGCCTCAGATGGGAGATCGATACAAAAAAACGATATTTTAATCGATTTGAAATCGAATCTAAAAGATCGATTAAATGAAAAATCGTCATAAAAGTATTTAAAAATCGGGTATTAAGTAGTTATTATTTTTCAAATGAGATACTATTTTTTATAAATGATTATCGTGATGATAATAATGATAGTAGCATGTTCAAGTTCAATAAGTCGGTTGTAAATATAAGAAGTGTCAATAATTTTTTTTTTTATTCAAAATCGAAAATCAAATCAATTTTTCTAAAAATAAACTCGATTTTTCATGAAAAATTGATTTATATTAATTTTTCATTGTTTTGAAAAAAAATTAAAGCGAAAAAAATGTCTTATTTCTGGGAAAAACAACATTTTTTGTAAGGGTAACCCCATTCATCTGTACAGATGTTTCCAATATCCTATATTACGATAGACAGCCAAAGATGAATTTTGCTTTTGAAAAAAACCACCGATTTTCCAAAAAATCGGTTCACATAAAAATCTACAAGACTATCGATTCATAAAATCGATTTTTTCCCCAAAAATCGGTGAATTGTTCCTTATCCGTACTTCCCTGACTGAACATACAGGTTGACTGGGAAGCAAGAATTTAACATTGTTCATGTTCGTTTTTCATGATGTACAATTGGTGTTATTTATGCAAAAGGATGCGTCGTTTAGTTCTTACACCAGGGTTGTTGAGTTCGTCATAATGATCCCGAGATGGAGTCTGAAACTTTCCATTCAAGTTGCAATATCCATCCAAATTACTCTGCGAAACTGCTCCGAGGCATTGCTCTGCTTCCTTGAGTCATTTCTTTCCTCCAACTAAAAGTTTAAACTGAGTGAAATATCCCTCAGTGATAATTTCCCCCATATTCCTCCCCTCCCTTTTAATGGAGTCTAAAGTAAAGCTTTGTCCGACCTACCCTTTCCGACCGTTTCTCGTTGCGTTGCGAATGATGAAGAGCTCGCTTTGTCTTAGTCAAAAGACGTGGAATGCGCCGGGAAAATTTTCCCTTCGGGGCAAATATTCCTTGTTCTCCCTCCACTCGTGCTTCGCCTCAAGCTCGTAGGTGCACACATACCGCCTTGTTGTATCAGAAAAGCCCATTCCGAGCGCCTCTCCCCACTGACTCTTATTACGGGCCGGCGAGCTCTGTTCGTGGAAGTCGAAATTCTCGTAATTCGGTATTGACTTCTCCCTCGTCGAAACCTCTCCCCAGCAACTGCGAGAAGAATACAGAGGGAAACACAGTGAACATTTTAGTCAAATTCAAAATTGTTTACCGAGATTCTGCATCTAACTTACGACTGTAACTAAACGCCACCTTTTGAAGAGCTCTACAGTAGTATGTTGCCAAGAATATTCAAGAACTTTGGAGAAATGCTGATAATCAAATGACTGTTGGTTTCTTACCTACTTACTAATCATATTAAAATCCCAAAAACATACTTAATTTAAATATCTTTACAATGGTAGATAAAACAACTATGGTAAAAATTTTGTGCAAGAAAATACGTCTACATAATTGGTAACTTTCAATATTTATTTATTATTCTTGATAATAAGCGTTTATAATTTGTATTGGAAGGATTTTTTATAATCTCCCTCAAATTTTCTCATTCCTCAGATAGAACCTTTTTAATCAATCAATCAATTTATCAATTTTAACACGATCGTATAATACAGGGTGTCCCACGAGTTGTTCCCCCCCCCCCCCCCCTCCTAAAATCGTCAAAATGGAAGTAAACAAGAACATTTTTTTTTAATTTTCATATTTTTTTCCAAGGATCTCAAATAACATGTTTTGCTCAACCATGAGCAATTGACATTAAGATTCTTATTTTAAATGAGAACCCCAATTTTTTATTGCAGATTCGGATTCTAATCAAGATTTCATGAAAATTTGACCCCTTAAACAATTTTTTTTATTGCGCCTAACCGATTTAACGAGCACGCAAAGTTGCGCTACCCCAGAATTGTCAAATAGTAGATGATGGTAAACTGTAAAGTGTGGCACATGAATTTTCATTGTTTTTTTTTTTTAAGGCTGATTCACGTGATGCTATCCGTTTCTTGATTTGACTCAATTTTCGCGGAGTTATGACCAAAATTTGTTTATTTTGCGTGAAAAATCATCATTTATGCCAGCTTTTGCCTCTCAGATTAAGATGTTTTTTCACTTGATCACTGAAGAAGGTTTCAATATCCTATTTCTACTTCTTTCATCCAGACCTCGAAGATTAATCCCCGTCACAATCCGAAAACGGGCGCCTAAATAGAAAAACGGACGCAAAATAAACAAATTTTGGTCATTATCCCGCGAAAATTGAGTCGAATCAAGAAACGGATAGCATCACTTGAATTAGGGTTTAAAACAATGAAAAAACGTCTGCCAAGTGGGTGTGGCACATAGTTTCCTCGTATCCATAACAATCCCTGAATATTTCATCGAAATTATTCAAGAACTCCCGGAGTTAACGCGTAACAAGGATATGGTTGCGCATGCTCAGAGACTACTATTGATCCGGGGGTCATGAAACTCATAGGGGACCATCTACACATCAAACCGAACAATCCCTGAAAATTTCATTGAAATTGGTCAAGAACTCCCGGAGTTATGCGCGTAACAAGGATTTCACGTTTGCGCATGCGCAGAGGCTATATTGATCCGGGGTCATGAAACCTATAGGGGACCATCTACACATCAACCGAACAATCCCTGAAAATTTCATCAAAATCGGACTATAACTTCGTGTAGTTTTGCCCGTACAAGGATTTGCTGACAGGCAGACAGACAGACACACAGACAGACACGGAACCAAAATTATTCAGAAAGGTCTAAAACGCAAAATGCGAGTGGAATTTTTGATTTTGGAGACAAAAAAATTTTCACATTCCGAAAGTGAAAACAATGCTTCCGCTACCTTGTTGCGGTAGACTCGGAAGCAATTCATGTGCCACACTTTACATATCACCATCATCTACTATTTGACAATTCTGGGGTTGTGCAACTTTGCGTGCTCGCTGAATCAGTTAGGCGCAATCGAAAAAATTGTTTGAGGGGTCAAATTTTCATGAAATCTTGAGTAGAATCCGAATCTGCAATAAAAAATTGGGGTTCTCATTTAAAATGAGAATCTTAGTGTCAATTGCTCATGGTTGCTCACGGAGTGCACAAACATGATATTTGAGATCCTTGGAAAAAAATATGAAGATTCAGAAAAAATTTTACTACCATTTTGACGATTTTAGGAGAGAAGGGGGGGGGGATCAACTCGTGGGACACCCTGTATAATAACATGCATTCCCTGAAAATGTCATCTAAATCGAATGAAAACATTAGGAATAGAGCTTGTCTCAGGATCTGCGTACAGACACAAAATTAAAGTTTTTCAGAATGGTCCGAAAAAAAGCGTGGAAATTTTCATTTTCGAAAAATAAAATGTTTGAATTTTTAGAAAGTGAAAACATATTTCCACAACCTTCCGCAATACGCAAGCAAAAAAACGCTTCAAATTTTTTCACTGGGGTTTATTATTCAATTGGCATAATAAACCCCATGATTTGAATTTCTACTAAGCTTTGGAGTGTGCGTGTTTCACAGGATACAGCGATTATTGAATTTCAGGAGGCACACAAATATGATGAACTGATCAATCCAAATAGGTATTTTTGGTTGAGAACATTTACGTGCCCTATGCATTTCCTCCTGAAAATTTCAGCATTTTTTGACTCAGCCGTTTGGGAGAAATCGTGCGTACGGCGTACGGCGGACGGACGGAAAATTGTTTATTGCAGATTCAGATTCTACACCCTTTGAAACGTAAACCATGAAATTTTCAGGGGGGGTTAGAATTTGTTTTTCAAGAGCGTTTACAATGGTTCATTATTGAATAATAAACCAATATAGTCATCAATTCATCTAATTAAGTATTATGTTGTGTACAGTTATGATGGGAAGCTTTATAGGTTGATAATGCTGTAGATTTGACGTGGTAGTCATGATTTACTAAGAGATGCGTTAACTTTTATGCGGTTACAGGAAATTATTCAGGAAATGACCAGAAGTTTTGCAAAGTGAATTTCCGACTGAGGGCTATTCGCTGTTCCTTCTTTCAAATCCAACCCTTAGCTCGAGGTTCTCCTTTTAAAGAAACGCGGCGTTCTGAATGAAATATCGTCCAGATAATTGTCCCCTTAGTTCTTCCTTTATTCCGGAAAGGGGCGGATCTCGTCTTACAAAGCTCCCTTGAATTCCTCCCCCTTTTTCCTAGTTAGGAGCGAGAATCGAACTCTCAAGGAGAAGGAAGTTGCTGGGAAAAAAGGGAAAAAACGGTGGAGTAGGGAGTATTGTCTCGCTCAAAAGATGTGGAATCTTTGAAGGGAAACCTTCACGCATAAATATTTATGGGGGGGAAGACTCTCTTTTGGTGTTCCACAAGGTACTGCTTTAGTAGCGGTAGTTCTTCAGAGAGAAAAAAAATGAGTGGCTTTTTCGCCCCGAGTGATTCTATCACCTTAATTATGCCGTCCGATAAAGAGCGGAAAGGATGTGCTTTTTCCTTTGAAGGAGTGAGAATTGAAGGAGCAACAGCCGTGCATTCACAAGGCGTCGCTCTCCTGGAATCAATACGCCCTTGTCCTACCTTCCTTGATGGAATATTGATCAACCTATCAGGAACAAAGTTAACTGAGTTTGCCATCTCACGGGAGGGAGAGGACCGTAGAGTGGTTTTGAGATGTTGCCTTTCCCTTGGAAGGATCAACAAGGATGATAAGGGGATATTGTGTGTTTCCGTGCACCCTTTATGGGGGAGAAGCTTGCGAGTAACATTGACAACGCTGAAGTCAGCAGGATTCGACTCAGCAGGTGTGGGAGCGCCCTATTATACTTCCAGGTAATGATGTGGAGCTTGCTCGAACTTTTGTATGTAACTTCAAACCTCTGAGTAATAGAAGATATTCTCCGTGGTACCTACTCAATTGACCGCTCTAACATGTCCAGAATTAATCATCACTTAGTATAAATTCGAATAACTCAGCATTTGTTTACAATAAAATAGAAGCGAAAGTCAAGGGAGTCTCTATCCATTCGACTCATCAACTTTGATTAAGCATATGTGCATAAAATAGAGGTCCCACAGTCAATTCTCAGGCAGGTACCGTTTCCTTTAGTGTCACAGGCTATTGGTTCGTTGCCATTCAAAACTACTGTATTTCATCCCTACCAAGGCGGGTACTTCAGATTCGTGAAGACAAAAGAAATCTTTTAATATCTCCATAGTTATCTTCCTACGAGCTTAGCTTAGATGAACAGGTTTTTCGAGAGAGAAACTCGTAACAGTAAGAAAAGAACTAAGAACAAAAACAAAATATGATAAATTATTGAAAATAAAAAACTTAAGCCGAATGGGGTTGTATCACTTTGTTTTCTAGTGTCCATTAATAGTATAGATTCTTGAATTGTTTAAAGTTGGTAGTATTTTGGGATCCTATCATGGGTTCTCTCGTTTGGGGAGGATAGGGAATTGGGATTTCCATAAAATCTTAAATTCTGACTCTTACTAGTTGACAAAATGGAGAGAAAAAACATTTATTGATCATTATATGGGGTGGAATGTTGGGTTAGTTGGGATTTGTGAAAAGTATAAATTGATATGCCAAAAGCTCTAAGTGGTATGCCAGAAGTAGAAATTGAGTCGCCTAAAGTTTAAATGGAGATGCCAAAAATATTAAAATTGATTTGTGCCAAAGGTTCAAAGTAATTTACCAAAATTTTCAATTTGATAATATGCCAAAAAATCAAATTGATTTTGCCAAACTAATCTGATTTTTTTTCCTAACTATATATATTTGTTGTGTGTGTGTGTGTGTGTGTGTGTGTGTGTGTGTGTGTGTGTGTGTGTGTGTGTGTGTGTGTGTGTGATTTCATTCCTGGTAGCCAAATTGCTGTCCGTCCTCCAGTCCTCCTCGCACGTCTTTCCTCGGGCCCCTCAGCCTCATGGAAACTGCTCGACGAACCAAAAATTGAGTTTTCACTCGTGCCCACATCATCACCTGGGAGTAGGATTTCGACCACTTGTTGGCGAGGCGTAAGGAAACGTTCTTGAGAAAGGCTTCATACTCTTTATGTAATGCGCCATCGCATGAAACGACGAGTGGCGTGAAAGACCCTCTCAGGTCTTCAGCGACTCTATCGTATTTTGCGTGTTTGGCTTGGGCTGCATGCCGGGAGATGATAGGCCAGTCCATGGAGGAGTAAGAGACTGCGTCAGCGTTTATAACGCGGGTATCGAAAAACGCAGGTCTCTCACGGTCCCACACGCCATGGACCTTCATGTCCGCTACCAAGCCGGGGCTGCCATCAGCACTGTCACGTAAAACTGGTTCTGTGACCACGCCGTTCCATGCAAGGCTCGCTATTTTTGCGCATTCATCTCGAACGAGGTCATGTCCCTGTTTGATCAGGCCTCCCTTCATACAGTTAAGGGCGTGATTCATGTCCATGGGACTCCCGCATCCGTCGCACCACACTGGCAACCCTTTCGGTTCCCAGCGGTACCGAATGGACAGTGCAAAATGATTACAGATGAAGGAGTTGAAGAAAAAAAAAAGAAAGGAAAGACGAGAGAAAGGAACGAGGTGAACTAGTTGCAATAGTTTTGATTTATAGCAACCTACGTTTTAGAAATATATTCGGATTTAATGAAAAACAAAAAAAAATCACAAGTCAAACTCAACCATTTCCAATTATACAGGGTGTCCCACGAGGTGCTCCCCCCCCCCCCCCCCCCTCTTGAAATCGTCCAAATGGGAGTAAATAAAAAAAAATGCTTGCTAGGATCTTAAATATCGTGTTTGTAGCATTGTGAATTTAGAAGTCACTTTCTTATTTCGAATGGGAACCCGAATTTTTTATTTCAGACTCGAATTCTACCCAAAATTTCATGAACATTTTATCGCTAAAACAATTTTTTTGATTGCACACAACCGATTCAGCGAGCCCGCAAAATGACACAACCCCAAAATTGTCAAATAGTAGATGATGGTATACTGTAAAATGTGGCACATGAATTTTCATTGTTTTTTAACTCTGATTCACGTGATGCTATCCGTTTCTTGGCTTGACTCAATTCTTAGGGAATAATGACCGGAATTTGTTTATTTCGCATCCATTTTTTCATTTTAGTAGCCTGTTTTCAGATTTTTAAGGGGATTTAAGGGAATTTCAGGAGGCACACAAATATGATCAACTTATCAATCCAAATAGGTATTTTGGTTGAGAACCGATTTAAATGCTCTATGCATATCTCCTGAAATTCAATAATCGCTCTATCACCTGTGAAACACTCCAAAGATTAGTAGAAATTCAAATCATGAATCATTGAATAATAAACCCCAGTGAAAGAATTCGCAGCGTTTTTTTTTTTTAAATAAAACTTGAAAAAAAAAATGTACAGGTTTGAAAAAAATTTAGCATAAATTTGAAATATGGCCTTACAACTAAAATATTATTAAAAAAACTATTATTTAAAAAAAAAGAAAGAAATATGACTAAATATGACGTATACATTTAAAATGGGAACCACCTTCAGCCGAGAAATTGACCACATATGTCTAGTGGAATCCATGTTGGAGAAAAGATATGCAACTATGATCGAATCCGAACTCCAGTGATAATATTGTATCATACGATGCGCCTCGCTTTTGTTGACAGATGTTTAGTTTTCCGCATTCAGTTGTGATCCCGTTTAGATTTAAACAACGGTTCGAAATCCTTCCCCCTCAAAACGGGGATTTCAAGCTTAATACTCTAACGGTTGAAGCGGGGGCGTAACAGGGCGGACCGGGTAGCAAACTGTCTAGTCCGTTCCGCTCCAGTTCCGCTGTCAAGTCTGAAGCCTTTTCCCAGCCCTCAAACTGGACTCTAGAGAAGAGGCGAAGCTTATTCCGCGTAACAACCCAGCAATTACCGCCCTTCTTCCCACCCTGGAAATTCCGCGATGCTGAAACATTGATCTCAAAGCTCCTCCGACCCCTTTGACTGTAGGAATTTTCTCCCGGGCCGGAGTCTTTGGTGTGTGGCAACTCCTAGGAGATCCAACCCTTAATTTCCACCTCGGGCGGTAACGAGCGTTTTAAAATGCATGGTTCCCTCCTTCAGAATAAGTTAGGAGGCTCCTATGCATTTTTAGGGCTCCTTTAGTGTCTTAACATTCTCTCCTTCTCGAGATCTTTCATTTCACTGCGAAACTCTTCAGAATGAGAAATCCGTTAAAATCAGTTCGTGCGGTGACCTACTTACTTGGCACCAAAGTAGGTAATTTCGTGCGCAATGCTGTAACATTTAAGGAAACAACTTGGTTTTTTCTTTTTGGTTTATTATTCAATAATAAACCATTTTAATCGCTCTTGAATGAAAAAATATTAACCCCCCTGAAAATTTCATGGTTTACGTTTCAAAGGGTGTAGAATCCGAATCTGCAATAAAAAATTTTCCGTCCGTCCGCCGTAAGCACGATTTCTCCCAAACGGCTGTAGCAAAAATCTGAAATTTTCAGGAAAAATCAACATTGGTCCGACAACGGCCCAATTCTTTAGCCTGCACTCTCACTTAATTTAAAGTGCCCTTTAAGGGTTGTCAAAGTTTTGTAAAATCCCTCAAAAAAGTCAAGGCGGCCGAAATTCGGACTTTTTTTGAAGAACTTTCAATGAGGAATCGAATGAGCCCTTCCCCAGGTCCGTAGGTCAAACCATTCCCGAGGTACGGCCCGATTTATGGTGCCAACATTTGCGTTATTTTGGGTTATTATTGTTTGTTTGTTTTGATGCAGAACCTAGTCGAGTGATGTAGTGAACGTGGATACTGGAGTGAACTCCGAAATAGGTTTATAGCCGATACACGGGTTGAAGTACTCTGATATGCATGAAACGCTGATAATATATAGGTAAATATTATTCAATATCATTACTGCGGTTTATTATTCAATATTATTACTGGGGTAAATAAGCATTCTTTCACTGGAGTTTATTATTCAATTGGCTTGCGTTCATGATTTGAATCTGAACTATTTAAGCTTGGGAGTGTGCGTGTTTCACAGGTGATAGAGCGATTATTGAATTTCAGGAGATATGCATCGATCACGTAAATCTGTTCTCAACCGAAATACCTATTTGGATTGATCAGTTTATCATATTTGTGTGATGTAGTGAACGTGGATACTGGAGTGAACTCCTAAATGGGTTTATAGCCGACACACGGGTTAAAGTATTCTGATAAACATGAAAAAAAAAAACGCTGCAAAATCTTTCACTGGGGTTTATTATTCAATTGGCTTGCGTTCATGTTTGATTTTCTACTAAGCTTTGGAGTGTGCGTGTTTCATAGGTGATAGAGCGATTATTGAATTTCAGGAGGCACACAAATATGATCAACTGATTCAATCCAATAGGTATTTTTTTTGAGAACTGATTAAAGTGCTCTATGCTTTTCTCCTGAAATTCAATAATCGCTCTATCACCTATGAAACAGGGACACTCCAAAGCTTAGTAGAAATTCAAATCATGAACGCAAGCCAACTGAATAATAAACCCCAGTGAAAGAATTTGCAGCGTTTTTCATGTAAAATTTCGTTGAGGAATTAACTACTGAAGTAACAAGTCAGTTTAATATGAACTGATGTTCTGTTGGAAATCAGATATAAATCTCAAAGCTACAGCATCTGATACAAATTTCTGGTGTTTTTTTATATCTGAAGATGAATATCCGAATCTAAGACAAATCGCCCTTCAACTGACGGCAATGTTTGGGTCAACTTACTTGTGCGAGTCTGCATTTTCTGAAATGAAGATAATTAAGTCAAAATATCGCAATCGACTAACTGACGATCATATGTCATCATCGCACTCAGTGGTTACGCACTATCTTATGCAAAGTATGCTGAGGACATGCAGTGGCACGCTTCAACATCAAAAGTCACTCTTTAGTTAAGTTTAACACCATTTGTAACTAGGAGTTTTTCATTGATATTGTAGAGGAAAACTTAAGTAAATCTAACCCAAACCTTGACTAAAATAATGTAAATTGCGCGAAAAGCTAATATCTATATATGCTACGGTACACCCTACCTAGGTGTATCGTGTATGTACGACAACCCTGCATCACGCATACTTGCAGCCTCTCAGAGTCGAACGTAAGTAGTCGGAAAATGTTGAGATAGATTGCCAGCAGTTTAAGTTTGAGCACCCCTGGTCTAATCGTTGTGTGTCTTCTGGAATGAATGCGAACGATGTTGAAGATTCAAATGAAGTTTTTCAAGAAGGTAAATTGTCCAAGGATTGATAGCCATCTTCCTGATGCATATGTTAGGACGCATCGAATGCTGGTTTAATGATGCGCACTACATTGATGGTCCAGAAATTTCAGCAAATTACACGTTGAACTTGAATCGATTTATCAAAAGGTGATTGATTGATGGTTGATAGGTGGGATTGACAAATCAAAACCTCAAATTGATAGGTTTATCAATGCTTCATTCTTTGCGCTTTATCTCGTTCTAGAATGTACAAGAATGATATTGGACAATCCAATATGTTTCTTTGAGACAGTAAATAGGGCAGGAAATGATTGGCATCTACCTTGGGTAGGGTGACACTTATCGGAAGTTGATTTAATTACGTACACAAAACAGGACATTCATTTCAGCAAACCATTCACAGCTTAAAGTTGAGCATGAATTTGTTAAAAGGTAAATTGATTGATGTGGCTGATAAATCGAAACTTTACTTGATAGGTTTTTCAATGCTTTATTAGTTGTTTATTTTTACTTCAGGACATTTTCCATTCAAGTTAAATTCGTCGAAGTTTTTCTCTGTCTCGTTCAAACGCGTACCTGGTTTTCTATTTTCATTTGAATACAGTTCGCTCCTCTCAAATTAATGGTTAATTTATTTAAAGGAAGTCGCTGAGTTAAAAAAAGCGAGAAATGCTAACCAACAGGGACCTCGGGATTCAACCGGAGAAGTTTTGCAGCGGTATAATTAAGACCTTTTCATTCGTTGTAGGTTTTTTTCTGTACGTTCCTTTTTTTCGCGTTTTTCCCTTTAATAACTTCGTCTATTGAGTGAAAACGGTGTCCCGGTAGGACGCTATTCCCGGAAAGTTTTCCGAAAGTCGTGAATTATTCTTAATTCTCTTGAGGGTGGAGGGAGAGACATGGGCAAGGGGCCAAGTTCGGTTGTAATTGTCTCTGTTTTGGTCGAGTCCTCGCATAAGTTGTAGAAGCAAATATTAGAACCCGGCAGTTTAGGTAGGTCATGGAGGTAGAACACTGTTTCTGCGAGCTACCCTTAGTGATGAGGGGATACGAAGTGAACGGGTCCGAAGGAACGAGTTCTCTGTTGGACCAAATCCAAGTTCGAATCCAAAACCGCTGCAAATTATTACACAGAGGTGAATTATTTCTGTATTAGATACATCATCTACGTAAATCAATTAACTATATACATTTAGCGGATCAGTGGTACATTACCTACCTAACTCGGAACCTCACGCCAAGGATCCAACATTCGGTTGTAATGTCTCTGTTTTCGTCGAGTCCTTGCATAAGTTGTAGAAGCAAATATTAGAACCTAACAGTTTAGGTAGGTCATGGAGGTAGAACAGTGTTTCTGCGAGCTACCCATAGTGATGGCGTGATACGAAGTGAACGGGTCCGAAGGAACGAGTTCTCTGTTAGACCAAATCCAAGAACGTATCCAAAAACACGGCAAATTATTACACAGAAGTGTATTTCTGTAATTGTTCATTATTATTGAATGTACACATTTGCGTTTACGAATTAGTTTTAGCATATTTTATGTGTACAATTGATGGACAGTTCAAAGAACTACCTGGTATCGAAAACTGACCTATTATTTATTGCTAGGGTGTCTTCTTTCACCAATGTAAAACAACTATAGCTCACAATAACTCTAAAATAAACAATCACCTGCTCAGTCCCCTTACTTTTATCCAGAAAACCACTAAGATTTAAATTTTTACTAGTTTATTTGTTGTTTATAACTCAGTGAGACTTCATTTAGGTCTGTACAAATGGGGTATATTCGTTATCAGCGTCAAATATTTTTTTGGGAACTGGCTTGGGGGGGGGGGGGGAATTGTTGTCCGAAATTTCTATATGATCAAAGTACTAGCCCGGGGCAAGGAATTACCAACCACAGACAGTCTGTGTCACCAACATTACATTTTTTAAAATATGTACAACGCATACAGCAAGTGAAACGTTTTATTTTGGAATACGAATATTGTTTCAACTTTCTGCTCGAAGACAAAACTCTACCTTCAGTGGAGTGGGCTCAAAATGAACTAGCAAAACTGGTTGTGATTTCCATACTAGAGAGGAATCTTCTAGGCCGTAGCGGACGCACGGCGTCAGGGTATACACTACCTGCAAGACCTACAGGTCTTGCGTTTTTTTAGTCTAACGACCCCTTCACAAAAACACCCTACGTTAGGGTACGCCTAGATTATCCTATTATGTATGAGCACATTTACTCATGATTTTATTTACAATTATTCATAGATTTTTAGCTTAGGTATGTTGATGAAACTACAATTTTGTGAATTATTGTTTTTTAATGTTTAAATAACTTTTCCTGATTAGTATACTAATAAATTAAATTTGTGTAGTTTTTTCCCCATTTTTAATGCATTTTAAAATGCAAATTCGTTGAAGTTTGGGCCAATTCAATGAACTTGAAAATACTGTCCAAAGAACTTATCATTTCTTTTGGAATGGTTGATTTTTAAAAATGGAAGAACGAAGTTTTAATCACAATCCAAGTCATCGTTTGAGAAATCCCTCAAAGTTTATTCCCATAAAGAAAATTCTTTAAACATTTTTGGCGCGATCGCAACAGCTTTTTCTTAGAAAATTGGATAAAATCTGCCAGAACAATCACTTGACGGTTAGCTAAATTTCCTGATCGTAGCCAATCGTTTTGTTTATTTTTTATTGGTGATTGAATTGAGGAAGTAAATTTTAAAGGAAATCGCATGTTAGCTTATTGAAAAATGTCCTTAATGTCATTCTTTGAGTCTTACAAATTTCCTCAATTATTTACAGCTGAAAGTGCTTCCCCATATTACAATGGCATATTGTAAAATTGAGTAGCTTTGTTCTTTAGTTCTTTTAACAGAAATTTTATTCTATACAGAGTACAGGCACATTTACTTAACTTTTGAGTCAAACTTTGAATGTGATGGGTCCATTTCAATTGAGAATCAAATGTCCCTTCTAAATAAAATAGAC
The DNA here is from genome assembly GCA_031894815.1 of Creontiades dilutus. NCBI lineage: Eukaryota > Metazoa > Arthropoda > Insecta > Hemiptera > Miridae > Creontiades > Creontiades dilutus. The sequence continues at coordinate 25,040 of JAVIWC010001691.1, read as the reverse complement.
TGTCCACTTTTTCTTATTTTCGAATAGTCACACAGTAAGCCATTGCAGCTGTGTAACGTTCTATGTTGACAGTGGTTCAGTTTTTATTGCTATATCCATGAAGACCGATTTCATAGCACTGACGATAAGCTTGTTGGTGTTCATCCATTGTCCAATCGACCTCAAATCCTTCTCTGCGTTTTGATGGACCTCCTGCCATGTTTGCCCGGAGTTAACTAGTTTAACATCATCATCTTCCTGGAATATTGTTGTAAAGCAAGTTCTTTCACGTTTAGCGAAAAAACGCTGCAAATTCTTTCACTGGGGATTATTATTCAATTGGCTTGCGTTCATGATTTGAATTTCTACTAAGCTTTGGAGTGTGCGTGTTTCACAGGTGATAGAGCGATTATTGAATTTCAGGAGATATGCATAGAACACGTAAATCTGTTCTCAACCAAAATACCTATTTGGAAAGTTCATATTATCAATAATCGCTCTATCACCTGTGAAACACGCACACTCCAAAGCTGGTAGAAATTCAAATCATGAACGCAAGCCAATTGAATAATAAACCCCAGTGGAAGAATTTGCGGCGTTTTTTATGGTTATCAGAATGCTTCAACCCGTGTATCGGCAACAAAGCCTTTTAGGAGTTCACTCCAGTATCCACATTACTACATCACTACATCACTAGGTTACTGATATCAAAACAAAAACAATAATAAACCAAAATAACGCAAATGTTGGCACCATAAATCGGGCCATACATCGAAAATGGGTTGACCTACGGACCTGGGGAAGGCTCATTCGATTTCTCGTGGAAAGTTCTCCAAAAAGAGTCCAAATTTATGCCGCCTTGACTTTTTTTGAGGTTTTTAGGGATTTTACAAAACTTTGACAACCCTTAAAGGGCACTTGGGGCGTCGTCGGACCAACATGGATTTTTCCTGAAAATGTCAGCTTTTTTGCTTCAGCCGTTTGGGAGAAATCGTGCGTACGGCGGACGGACGGAAAAATTTGTATTGCTGATTCGGATTCCATGCCCTTTGAAACGTAAACCATAAAATTTTCAGGGGGGGGTTAGAATTTTTTTTTTTTTTTTTCTAAGAGCGATTACAATGGTTTATTATTGAATAATAAACCAAAATAATCGGCCCAATTGAAGTGAAGTTAACTATGAACATTTTTTTCCCCCAAAACAACATTTATTGTTAAGTTTTTGCAATTTGATGCTAGATTCCTGTTATCACGTCACGTAAAACGCAGGTTGATTTGTATTTATTCTCATACAAATTGTGGTCGCTCTCTGACATTCAAGGGATCCAATTCAATCAACGCTTGCAAAGCTTACCGCATTAGTGACCCTTGCATTAGGCACCCATCAGGTATTGCGATACAATAATGTTACAATCCAACACGTAGTTAAGTATCTACCTTGTTCCAATCCTCTAGACCATGCGAAAAATCCAATTATCTCAACGTCTCTTTTGGCCAAATCCCTTTTACAGTTTTCTGTTCCCTTTCAGCTTGTCGACTAATCGGGAGTAGGGATCGAACCTGCATTACACCACCCGGGTTCCTTTCCGAGCTCTCATTTCCTCCCTTTCTTGAGTTGGATTCGAGATTATCATCAGCCGAGGTCTCAACACTAATCTCCTAATGCTCGCTTTGATGAAAACGGTTAGGAGATTTGCCGCAGCGGTTAGTTCAACGAAGGGTGTTGGAGTTGTGCAACTTGTAATTATCTGCGGGAGCGCGGTGGCTTTTCCAGATGATCTGGTTGTGAGAGATTCTGCGCTCCGTAGATTGGTCTAGAGGTTAAAACACACAAGATGTTGTCACCACATCAGGGTGCCACACGAGATGTTGCGGGGAGAAGTCGTTTACCTCACCTGTGGGCTAAAATGAAAGGTAGGGGAGCACAGAATTGTACGATATCTGCCTGGCCTAGATCATATCAAACCGAATTCTTATTGTCGTATTGTACTGATTCATTTGTACTAATTCTACAAACCATTGACGTAAGTAGATACTAATAAGGTGGATTCGGGGAAAAATTCATATTCACTGTAGATAGATAATTTATTCAGTCATCAATTTATTGATACAAATTCATACATGCGGGTGATACTATTTTGATTTATTATTCAATAATAAACCTTTGTGATCGCTCTTGAAAAAAAATGTTAACCCCCTCTGAAAATTTCATGGTTTACGTTTCAAAGGGTGTAGAATCCAAATGTGCAATAACAAATTTTCCGTCCGTCCGCCGTACGCCACGATTTCTCCCAAACGGCTGGAGCAAAAAATCTGAAATTTTCAGAAAAAATCAATATTGGTCCGACAACGCCCCAATTCTTGAGCCAGCTCTCTCACTTAATTCAAAGTACCCTTTAAGGGCATATAGTACCCCAGAAAATTTTTCATTTAAAATTTCAACCTTCTCAACGAAATTCCGATTCAAGTTCAAATTCTATTCACGGTCCCCTGCAAAATTGGGAAATTTAAGTTAACTACTTATTCACTGGGGAGACAGAAATAACGTCACTGTACCGATTCAAAGTAACCCGTTATACAGTTGAGTGAAGTTTTGTAAACTAATAAGGAATCATAAATTTTACAGAGTTTGGTAGAAATACAAACTTATCATACTGAATATTAAGGTACGAGCTCAAGTGGTGATTAATGCAGTAATCACTTTAACACACACACACACAAGTCACTAGTTTCACTTGAATTTTTTTTTTCAAATTTTGTCGCTTGAAACTGTGCAGGCTAGTTGTTACAGTTTGGCCTACCTATCGTACTGAATATTCACGTTGAGCTCAAGGAGCGATTGTGAAACTTTAGCTGTATCTACTCGATCACTAATGTTTCAAACAGAATTCTATTTTATTTTGCCACTCGAATCATTGCACTTGGTTATTTATAGAGTTTGGTAGTTTTGCTAAAATGCCCTCAAGTTTAATCATGAGGGAATCGATAAGACCAAAACATGGGCCAAGCTTATCATTGAGAAAGTAACCTAAAGCTAGTAGCTCATTTTCAAAATTTTATCACCCACATGTATGCATTTGTATCAATTGTATTTTACTCAACAAATTGTCTATCTGTATTGAATATTCATGTTTGATTCCCCGAACTTGCATTAGTACTATCTACTTAAGTCAGTAGTTTTTTGAATTAGTAAAAATGAATCAGTACAACACGAAAGGGATTGTCATGTTCAAACGCTTGCTAATTCATTTCAAACGCTGCTATTAGGGGATTCATGATTTGAAATTCTACTAAGCTTTGGAGTGTGCGTGTTTCACAGGTGATAGAGCGATTATTGAATTCAGGAGATATGCATAGAGCACTTAAATCGGTTTTCAACCAAAATACCTATTTGGATTGATCAGTTGATCATATTTTTGTGCCTCCTGAAATTCAATAATCGCTTTTCACCTGTGAAAGGATTTCTGTTTTTTTCAAGAGCGATTACAGCGAAATCGGAACAATGGGTATCGGCTATTAACCCCTTTTTAGGAGTTCACCCAGTTCCATTTCACTCTCATTTAGGTCCAATCGAAAAAAAAAATTGATCGCAGTAACTTGATTGTGAATTGTATGGAAATTATTTACCGAAGATGATTTAAAAAAAGAATTTAATGCCTAGTTAAGATTTGATGATCAACGGGGAAACCTAAATAAATTATCAAACTTTACGGTTTAATAATAATATATTCCTTTGAACTTTTAATATTGTTTAATATTCCATTCTTTTCAGAATTGAATCTAGTTTTTTTTAAGATAAAAAAAAAAAAGTCAAAAAAAATTTCAATATTATTCATTTTCTTTTTTTAAAAACATGTGTCTATTCAAGATGCAAAACAACAAATTATGTTTAGTTTCAAAGGAACAAAGTGACAAACCGCCACTAAACCGTACAGTTTGATAACAATTGATGTTCGGGGAGAAGTTCATATTTCCGCAGATTTGAAATCTTAACTAGGTAAATTATTTTTTTTTAAATCATCAAAATCGGACAGCGGGTTGTTATTGGGTCACGTGCCATTTTCGGGGGGAGAACAATATGCATTTGTAGGGTTGTCAAACGTTTTGTACAATCCATAAAAACCTTTAAAAGAATCAAGGGGCATAAATTTGGACTTTATTGAGAACTTTCCATTGAGAAATCGAATGAAGGTCCGTAGCTCAAACCATTCCCGATGTATGGCCCGATTTATGGTGCCAACATTTAGATCCACATTCACTACATCACTAGGTTACTGATCAAACTTTGCTTCCGATCTACTAAAGTAGCGGAAGGTTGCATTTCTCCCAAACGGCATTTTGCGTTTTAGACGTTCTCGTTTCTGTAAGATAGAAATCCCTTGTTACAGTATTTCGTTTTTTAAATTTAATGTATCAGTTTTGGAAAAAAAAGTTACATAACAATCCAAATCCTTGAATTCTCAGGATATTTGTGATCTGTGTGTTTGATATGTCGAATCGAATGATCGATTTCTCCCCATTTGAAAACGTGAAATCCGATTGTTACATATCTCCGAAAAATTGTAACCTTTCGTGATTTTCGGCCGAAGCGATCGGTGGTTCATGGAGTGAATGGGATCTGGAGTGATTTTGTAACGGGCATAACCTTAATCAATTTTCGATGAAATTTTCAGGGATTGTGCTGTAGGTGTCCCCTTATTTGTTTCATGACCCCCGGATCAATAGTAGCCTCTGCGCATACGCAAACGTGAAATCTTTGTTACGCGCATAACTGCGGGAGTTCTCGACCAATTTCGATGACATTTTCAGGGATTGTGCGGGTTAGGGTCACCTATAGGTTTCAATCAATTATGAACTACTGCGCATGCGGTGAAATCTTTGTTAATCTCAGTTCTAGACCAATTTCGATGAAACTTTCAGCGATTGTTCGGTTTGATGTGTAGATTATCCCCTATGAGTTTCATGACCTCCGGATCAATATCAGCCTCTGCGCATGCGCAAACGTGAAATCCTTGCCACAAGCATAAATTTCGGAGTTCTTGACCGATTTCGATGAAATTTTCAGGGATTGTTCGGACTTATTAGGTATATTTTATAGTTTGTTCAATAGTTGAACATGCCTACCTTTATTTTCTCAAGTTACGCTCCTGCATAACAATAAATTTACCCTAATTCAACATTTACTTCGCCTAATTGAACGAAGTTCTTTAGTCAATAATAATTTTCAATGATCTATATAGTCATGAGTTATGGATACGAGGAAGCTATGTGCCACAACCACTTGGCAGAGGTTTTTTTTTTTCGATTGCAGTAACCTAGTGATGTGGTGAATGTGGATACTGGAGTGAACTCCTAAAAGGGGTTATAGCCGATACCCCATTGTTCCGATTTCCGCTGTAATCGCTCTTGAAAAAAACGCAGCAAAATCCTTTCACAGGTGATAGAGCGATTATTGAATTTCAGGAGGCACAAAAATATGATCAGTTAATCAATCCAAATAGGTATTTTGGTTGAGATCCGATTTAAGTGCTCTATATCTCCTGAAATTCAATAATCGCTCTATAACACTTGTGAAACACGCATACTCCAAAGCTTAGTAGAAATTCAAATCATGAATCATTGAATGATAAAACCCAGTGAAAGAATTAGCAGCGTTTGAACATGAGCTGCTTTAGTGAGCACGCTTTAGGTGACTTTCTCAATGACAGGCTTGGTCCGTCAAATCAAACTCTTATTGTTGTATTGTACTTATTCATTTGTACTAATTCAAGAAACTACTGACTTAAGTAGATACTACTAAGGCAAGTTCGGGGAATCACACATGAATATTCAATACAGATAGACAATTTGTTGAGTAAAATAAAATTGATACAAATGCATACATGTGGGTGATACAATTTTGAAAATGAGCTACTAGCTTTAGGTTACTTTCTCAATGATAAGCTTGGCCCATGTTTTTGGGGAAGGTCTTATCGATTCACTCATGATTAAACTTGAGGGCGTTTTAGCATAATTACCAAACTCTACAAATAACTAAGTGCAATGATTCAAGCGGCAAAATGAAATAAAATTCAAGTGAAACTAGTGACTTGAGTAGATACAGCTAAAGTAAGTTCAGGGAATCGCTCCTTGAGCTCACACGTGAATATTCAGTACGATAGGTAGGCCAAACTGTAACAACTAGGTGCACTGATTCAAGCGACAAAATTTAAAAAAAAAAATTCAAGTGAAACTAGTGACTTAAGTAGGTACTACTAAAGTGATTACAGGTAATCACCACTTGAGCTCATACATGAATATTCAGTATGATAGGTTGGTATGGTAGTAACACTGCCAAACTCTGTAAAATTTATAGAGCGAATTCCTTATTAGTCTATAAAACGTCACTCACGTTTATAACGAGTTACTTTGAATCGGTACAGTTACGTTATTTCTGTCTCCCCAGTGAATAAGTAGTTAACTTAAATTTCCCAATTTTGCAGGGGACCGTAAATAGAATTCGAACTTTCACCTTAAATTGGAATTTTGTTGAGAAGGTTGAAATTTTAAATGAATCGCGCTACAATGTGGATCAGAATGACCTCACTTGACCTCTTGAGCGCAAGAAAACCTAAAGATTCTCATCCGTTGGCGCCAGATCATTTTGAGAAAAATCCGACTTGACCACTTATTCAGTATATTAGTATTATTTACTAAGAGTTCAGGGAATCACTACTTGAAGTCACACTGAAGAACAAGTTCAACGTTTAAACGCTAAAACGACGATTTATGGGAACGTTGTAAATCGATGTTTACTGATAACAGTGTAACTATTGGTTAGTGTGGTCAAATTTCTGCTTCTCTAAAACAATAATCTGCTTTAACCATGAATAGGGATTGTTGGTGAAAGTGACCCTAAGCAGCTTTCCAATGACCCTTTTGCTCGTTAAGAAAGTTCTATTGTGTCACTGAAGATTGGGAATTTTGTTGATAAGACTGAGGGGGGGGGGGGGGGAAAAGGATTGAAGGGAAGTATTACTATGTAAAATCGCTTCGGTAGGGAAAATCCGACTTCTTAACGAGAATAAGGCCGAAGAAAATTATCCGTCAATAATATTATCCGGAAAATTACTTTTCCTCTTTTTTTCCTCCATAATGTAGGTCACGATCTACGTAATCCGATTACTGGGAGATTGCGAGGCGGAGAAAATCTGAGAGAGGGAAAGGAAAAACCGGGAAAGAGGGGAAATAAAAATATTTTAAAAAACAGGGACATCAACTTTTCTTGGTTGAAACCACTTCACGGGTAGCCGGGGAAGTACATTACTGGGCAGCGTGTTCGGATCAGTGGCGGACCTCGTCGCCAAAAAAAAACCAAAAAAACAATACATGCGAGAGGTAAGGGACGGATGCCAAACTTAGTCGGAGGGAAAAGGTTTTTTCCGATTTTTCGTATTTTCTTTTTTATTCTCGTTTCCGTCAGGAATTTCTTTTAGGTAGAAAACCCTTTTTTGTCGAGACGCTTCCGCCTGTTTTGTAGGGCGCCCCTCCGAAGCAAGGCTTCCACATTAGAGGGAGGCCTATTAGGATGGATCCAGGGGGGGGGGGGGGGGGGTACAACCCAGGCAAGGAAGAAAAACTGAACACGAATCAGTTTCAGACCGTTCTAAGACTAAATCAGTGTGCGCCACACGTGTGGATCTGTGTGTTTGACAAATGTCGAAGCTGTCCAGCCTATATTCCTTGGCCGTTTTTCGTGGTCTTCTAGTGAATTTTCTCAGAAAATAAACATATTTAGAACGAGCAACCTGTGTGTTTCAGGTATCAGAGAACTCTATTCAAGATCTTAACGTTTCGTCGTAGTATACACAATGTGTATCGAACACAACCGATCAACTTCAGGGACAGATTCTACGACTAATTTACCGTATGAAACGTTGAACTTTACCAAATGGAGTTTTCATTTTACAGGGGTGCCCACAGGGGGGGGCTATGACGCAGACTGCGTCCTTGAAATTCTTGGAGGGGTTCCAAAAAATGTTGGGGGGCTAAAACAGTGTTTAGCGTGACGACATTCAAAAATAAACTACATTATAGGTAAAGAACCTCAAAAATATACACGTTTTGTCTAAATAGACAATATTGTTGACTAGGTTTGAATTTTTTCCATACCTATTCTTTTAATTTTGGATAAAATGAGGGGTGCTTACCAGTACTTTTTACATTTGGGGGGGGGGGGGGGCGTCATGAAGCTGGGCGGGGGGCACTCCTGTATTTTAGAAGCTTCGTTTCCGAGCGATTTCATTCACTTTTAAGATTGTTATCGATTGGCCACGAATACGCCCGTTCTAACATTATATTTTCCATAGTTGGACGGAATTTAAGTAGGCAGTCGCCAACGAAGATAGTTTTGACTTTTAAGATTTCGTTGTCAGTACACAGTCTCTTGAAGGAGGAAGTTTTATTCTTGACCGTTAACAATAAATAGTAGGATAATGCTGAAATCTCAATCAAACAAGGGAGGGGGATGCGCTGCGATGGTAAGAAAACATAGAGTGTATAGAAGAAAACGCAGTATATTTTTACAGAAATTAAAACAATTACGGCTTTAAATCGATTTCTACGGTTAGATAATCGTCAGTAACAGAACAATGAACGGTTATAATGGTTACTGTTCTGCAGTGGCATATATATGCAATATTTCCGGAAGTGAGGGGGGGGGGCGAGAATATCGGGGGGTTTGGGGGGTAATCCATCAATTTTTCAAATCAGGTGTCTAAAATCACATGTTTAACTATTCTAGCACTAAAAAAAGAATGATAGAAAATCAGTTCTTTTCCCAGGGGAAAACATATTTTAGGCCTAAATAATATTCAGTTAATAACTTGGAAAGGTGTAAAAAAATACGTGATTGAAACAAACGTACCATTTAATTAACATTATTTTTAAAAAAAACTGCAATATTCTGAATGCAAGTGAAAAGTTGAATAAACGAAAGTAACATAGCCTATTTAAAATTGCTGCCAGCAACCGGAGAATGCCCAGACACGTCGCTTGTTATTGCTGACGTGAAGCGGGATGGAGCTACAAATATTGCAATGATGAGTTCTTTCTTTGTTGAGGTGGCAGGTCCCAGCCGTCCAGGTTAGTCTGGTGTTTTCCACCGTAGGACCGAAAAATACAAGATTAATTTATATTTTTCAAATTTCGGGGGGGGGGGGGGGTCCCGGGCCCCCTCGCCCCCCCCCCCCCCTTATATACTCCCCTACTGTTCTGTTACTGTTGATGACCTAACCGTCGAAATCGATTTAACGTTGTAACTCGCCTACATTTTCTTCATGTTGTAAATTAGTCGTAGAATCTGTCCCTGAAGTTTCCGGTTGTGTTTGATACACCTTGTACATACTACGACAAACTTTAAGATCGTATATAAGAGGGTATAGGGTTTTCTGATATCTGAAACACACAGGTTTCGGGGGCATCGCATCTAGAGTGGAGGCTCGGGCACCGTATAATATACGTGGATCAGGGTTTACGTAAGGATTATTCAACTACAAAAATTATATACCTCAGTAATAATTTGCAACATCTTTTTAATGGATTTACAATGTTCTGAATCAGGTTTATGTTAATTTCTTCATTTTTCGCATGTTTGGGGTGTCTCAAATCCCTCTGCATCGATTCTAGTAGGCGCACCTTTACTGATGAAAACTTGCTTCGGGGAGACGTCCTAAAAACTGATGCTGCTTACTGAAATAAACATTAAACAAATTTTTTCCGCCAAATGAGATCATGATCGTTCAGTTGAGACACCTCGGATTTATAGTCATAAAAAACTCTTTTCAGTGATCTTCAATTTTTGGTTTATTATTCAATAATAAAAGATTGTAATCGCTCCCAGAGACGTCCTAAAAAGTGATGCTGCTTACTGAAATAACATTTAACAAATTTTCTCCACCAAATGAGATCATGATCGTTCAGATGAGACACCTCAGATTTATAGTCATAAAAAACTCTTTTCAGTGATCTTCAATTTTGGTTTATTATTCAGTAATCAACCATTGTAATCGCTCTTGAAAAAAATAATTTTAACCCCCCCTGAAAATTTCATGGTTTACGTTTCAAAGCGTATAGAATCCAAATCTGCAATAAAAATTTTTCGTCCGTCCGCCGTACGCACAATTTTTCCCAAACGGCTGGAGGAAAAAATCTGAAATTTTCAGGAAAAATCAACATTAGTCCGACAACGCCCCAATTCTTTAGCCAGCACTCTCACTTAATTTAAAGTGCCCTTTAAGGGTTTTCAAAGTTTTGTAAAATCCCTAAAAACCTCAAAAAAAGTCAACCCGAATTAAATTTGGACTTTTTTGTAAGAACTTTCCATGAGGAATCGAATGAGCCCTTCCCCAGGTCCGTAGCTCAAACCATTCCCGATTTATGGTGCCAACATTTGCGTTATTTTGGTTTATGATTGTTTTTGTTTTGATGGCAGTAACCTAGTGATGCAGTAATGTTGATACTGGAGTGAACTCCTAAGAGGCTTTGTAGCCGATACACGGGTTGAAGCATTCTGATATGCATGAAACGCTGCAAATTCTTTCACTGGGGTTTATTATTCAATTGGCTTGCGTTCATGATTTGAATTTCTACTAAGCTTTTTAGTGTGCGTGTTTCACAGGTGATAGAGCTATTATTGAATTTCAGGAGGCACACAAATATGATCAACTGATCAATCCAAATAGGTATTTTGGTTGAGAACAGATTCACGTGCTCTATGCATATCTCCTGAAATTCAATAATCGCTGTATCACCTGTGAAACAGGGACACTCCAAAGCTTAGTGGAAATTCAAATCACGAACGCAAGCCAATTGAATAATAAACCCCAGTGAAAGAATTTGCAGTATTTTGATACAGGAACATCACTTATTCCACTGTGCGAAGGCGAGCTCGGTGATGCGGGTCCTGCCCCTCCACTTAAGTCCGTCAGGTCTTAACTCAGTGTAAAAGGTTCGCGCTTTATCGACCACGAAAAACGTATATTTAGATAAATATATTTCACCGACCAACTCAATTTACGGTCGCCCTAAGGGTGAATGCAAGTTCCCATCTCCTAGATGGGATTTTTTCCCGTTAGATCGGCGAAAGCTATTTTCTTTTGCAGAAAAAAAAATGATTGGCTCTATGATCAAAGACTTTTACGAGTATATGGGGAGTTTTATTTTCGCTGCGTATAAATTATATTTCTCCGCTCGTATATTGCATTCCAACAAACTTTAGTTAGAACGGTCGATAAGGAATTCTCGTTTGAATCAGAACATGACCTTCAATATTTATACCTAACATACAAACAACAAACGACAGTTTGAGCGGCGCGCTAGGAATAATTGGAAATCGCGTGAAAATAATTTGGCTTCTGTGGAAATCGCGTGAAAATAATTTGGCTTCTGTGGAATGTCGGAATTTAACGGAGTTAACGATAACAATAATTGATATTACACACAGATGGTGTCAATCTTGAGGTGGGAGGGATAGGGGGCTCCACAATCTGGTGAATGGTGGGGATTGGCACCAGGGTTGGAGCCTTCGCAGGTGATCTAGTAGAGTGTAGAAACTGCCTCCCATCTTCTCTTTGAATGCCCAGAACTCGAAGCTGGACGGTTCAGAACCTTTGGGATTCTATACCTGGAGGAGAGAGTATCGGCAGACCATCTTGTAGCGGAAGGAGTGGTTGGTTCTCAGTCTGGTGAAGGATAGAAATTGGATCCTAGATTGGAGCCTACATAGGTGATCCAGTGTGCAGATAGTGTGAGAGGAGGAAGTCCTACACAGGTGATCGAATGTGGAGATTGTGAGGGAGGGGTGAGGAAGAAATTTCTTTGAAGGTCCATCAGTTGAAGCTGTTCGGTTCAGAGCCATTTAGATTCTAGACCCAGGGGAAATAGTATCGATGGACTTCCTAGTCTGGTGAAGGACGGGGATTTTCACCAGGTTTGGAGTTCACACAGGTGACCCAGTGTGCAGATTACGTGGGAGGAGGAAGAAACCGTATCCCATGTCTTCTTCAAATGCCCAGCACTCGAAGCTAGACGGTTCACAACCTCTGGGATTCTAGACCCAGAGGAGACAGCACTGATAGGCAACCTTTATAGGGGGGATTCACAGTGTGGTGAAGGAGAGAGATTGGTCCAGAACCTATACGTTGGAAACAGGGGAGTTTAGTGAACCGCCTAAACCATGCAGGGGAAGAAAAACTCCTTCCAAAGACAATAAATTTCAAAAATGACACTAATGAAACCAATAACTGTTGAATGATTGTTTCATCCAAAATTTGTCAAATTTTACTATTTAAATTTAAGACGGTATAAAATAAACTGGTTGACAACCCTGGTTGAGATAGAGCATTAAACCCTTTTGTTACCCTCTGCATTTATTGGACCAGGTTAGATATCGGTAGACCAGACATAGTATAGTTAGGCAACCTTGTGGGTGGATTTCTCAGTTTGTTGAAGAATGGGGATTGGCACCAGGATTGAAGCCAACGCTGGCGATCCTGTGTGCAGATTTTGTGAGAGGAGGCAGTCCTACACAGGTGATCCAGGGTGCAGATTGTGTGGGTGGGAAGGGAAGAAATCTCTTTGAATGCCCATTAGCCGAAGCTGCATGGTTCAGAACCATTGGGATTCGACACCCATGGGAAATAGTTTCGATAGACAACCTTGTGGGGAGTGGGGGGCTTGTTCTCAGTCTGGTGAAGGACGGGGATTGTCATCAGGATTGTTGGCTACACAGGTGATCCAGTGTGCAGATTGTGTGGGAGGAGGAAGAAACCGCCTCTCATGTCCTCTTTGAATGTCCAGCACTCGAAGCTAGACGGTTCACAACCTCTGGGATACTAGACCCAGGGGAGACGGCATTGATAGGCAACCTTATAGTGGGGAGGGGGAGGATTCCCTGTCTGGTGAAGGATGTGGATTGGCTCCAGAACCTATTCGTTGGAAACAGGGGAGTTGATTGAACAGCCTATAAACCACAGAAGGGAAGAATGACCCATCCCAAAGACCCTGAATTAAATAATAATACTGATGAAACCAATAGATCTTGAATGATTGTCTCATCCAAAACTTGTCAAATTTTACTATTTATATTTAAGACGGTATAAAATAAACTGGTTGAAAAAAAAAGTTGAAAGCCTAATAAAAAATATCTCCAGTTTTACGGACGACTTATCCCCACCGTAAATCATTCTGGACGAGAGCGCTTTAAACCCTTTTGTTACCCTCTGCATTTATTAGACCATTTTTGCTCTCCCCCCTCCCCACTCTCCCTTGTTCCTCTCCTTCATTACCCCTCCGTCTTTCCCCACCAGTTGACGGGTCGATGCTCAGGAGGGTGATGTTTAACCACCGCTCCATGTCGGACACACCGAATTCTCCTCAAAAAGAGGGGGGTAACGTTAAATCCTTTATGAGCTGCCCATTTCAACCCTTCTTCATACAAAAGCTAAACCCTTTTCGTGTCTTTATCCTCCCTCTGTTCCCCTTCGCCGTGGGGGTGGCGGGGGAAAAACGAAAACAACAAACTCCAACTCGAAACAACCTGAAAAAATTGCGGAAACTGGGAAAATTTGTTCTCTTCCTGTTACAACACCTACAGTAATATTGCATGAGTGGAATTCATAGTGGCACTCTCTCTTATTCTGTGGCCATACCGCTCTATAGCAGGAACGGCTGCTGATTGGAGCATAGAAGCATGTGCATCCCCAAACCAATAAACCAAAAACATTAAAAAATCCGTCCATTGAAGCTATTGAAACAAGACTGCTGAAACCCTATTTGAACCAACTCGTGAAATGCAGTTCTTACCAATAAGAAGAACGTGAGCTCCAAGGTCACACAATATAGCAGGGTACAAGGAAGAATTTCGGGGCATTTAAGTTTGCAGTGAGGAGGCATATGCGATTGACCAACCAGATAGCTCTAAAAATCCAAAACCGGAGCTCATTAAGTTCTTAGCTCCTTGCTTGGGGTGCCATAGGGATGTCTTATCGCTTCGCTATCAGTGAGTTAAAACCGCTCAGTGTATCAGTTTTAGAAGTTATTTTGAGTTGCCTCTTAACATCGAACGAACTTTATTAGCGAAGTTTTCAATCATTAGACAGTGGGTTGTGAATTTCACCAGTACTAACAGTTTGCGAAAGTCCACAAACGTTCTCGAATGTCCAATCACGCCCCATGAGGTATATGCGATTGACCAATCAGATAGCTCGAAAAAACCAAAACCGGTGCACATAAGGTTCTTCGCTCCTTGCTTGAAGCGCCATAGGGGTATCATCGTTTAGTTATCTGTGAGTTATAACCGCTCAGAGTGTCAGTTTTAGAAGTCATTTCTGAGGCCTGTTTACATCGAATGAGCATTATTAGCGAACACTGTTTTCAAAGAATCATCAGCAAAATAGACAGTGGGTTGTGAACTGTCACTAGTGCTGAACAGAGTTTGCGAAAGTCTGTTTACAAACGTTCTCGACCTGTGAAAATCGTTCATCGAACACTTTTTTTGAAACAATCATCAGCGAGATAGACTGTGGGTTGTGAACTGTCACCAGTGCTGAACAGAGTAAACTCTGCCAACTTGCAAAGGTCTGTTCACAAACGTTATCAAAAAACCAAAAACGCCCCTTGTCGTTAAGCCTATTGGATTTTTTACTCTTTGCGGTAAACTGATGTATCCTCAAAAGGTCACGCCTCTTGTCGTTTTTAAACGTTCATCGAACACTTTTTTCAAACAACCATCAGCGAGATAGACAGTGGGTTCTGAACTGTTACCAGTATTGAACAGAGTTTGCGAACGTCTGTTCACGAACATTCTCAGATGTCCAAGAACGCCCCTTATCGTTAAGCCTATTGGATCTTTACTCTTTGCGGTAAGCTGATGAATCCTCAAAGGGACTCGTGTTCATCGTGCATCCACTGTAAGCGACGTATTGGCGAGAGAACGAATGGCTAGGGGGATCTACTGCATTATTCAGTAGTTTTTGAGGTAGGTACGTGTTGGCGTCTTTATTATTTGGTGTTGATTGCGTCTTTGTTTCCATGCAGTTCTGAATGGGGTGGGACAACGAGAAATATACAAGTTGTCATTTGTAGTTGGCTAAGAAAAGCATCTCTTTCTTCCCCTTTGCGATATCCCCTGGTGATGTATATGCGCCCCCAGTGTTTCAGGGGAGTAGTCCCCATCGCTCTGCAGTGAAATTGGAATTTCTCCTTCTAGTTTTTCGGAAATAAACATTCCGGTCACGCTGGAATGACGGAAACGTTGGGTCAACTGAGCCCCTGGGAAAACGTCCATGGGTCAAAAAAGGCAAGAAGTCGATTTTAGGAAGGTTAGCATTAAGCAAGCACAATTATGGAAAATGTCAACGGGCATCAAACTGCTCCTAGTTTTGCCAGCTTATTCAGTTACAACTGAACGGGCTTTTTTTAATCTTCGAAGGCTCAAAACCTGGTTGAGGTCTACAATGTCTCCAAAACGATTATCTTTCAAGAACGCTGCAAATTCTTTCACTGGGGTTTATTATTCAATTGGCTTGCGTTCATGATTGCTACTAAGCTTTAGAGTGTGCGTGTTTCACACGATAGAGCGATTATTGAATTTCAGGAGGCACACAAATACGATCAACTGATCAATCCAAATAGGTATTTTGGTTGAGAACCGATTTACGTGCTCCATGCATATCTCCTGAAACTCAATAATCGCTCTATCCTGTGAAACACGCACACTCCAAAGCTTAGTGGAAATTCAAATGTTGGCACCATAAATCGGGCCATACATCGGGAATGGTTTGACCTACGGACGTGGGAAGGGTCTCATTCGATTCCTCGTGGTATGTTCTTCAAAAAGAGTACACATTTAGGCCGCATTCGGATGCTACATCCTTTGAACGTAAACCATGAAATTTTCAGGGGGGGGGGGGGTTAGAATTTTTTTCCCAGAGCGATTACAATGGTTTATTATTGAATAATAAACCAAAACCATTCAAGTTTGTTATCAGTTCATCGTGATCTTGCCGAAAAAATATCTGATTTGGTTATTGCAAAGAAGTTTGCCAAACATTATTCTATAAGAGCTGCAGTTTTTGGCAACTTCGAGAACAATCCATTCATTCAATATATCAGGATCAAGTATTTAATCTTTTTTCTGCACTGGCTATTGAACAAAGAAAATTTTCCTTTGTTTTAAATTTGGTTGTTTAAAATATGTTTTGTTTGTCAACCCAGTCTATTTGTTAGGCTATGCTTGTATTAAATACAAGAAAATGCTAGAATTCAAAGTCGGATATAATATATGCGTTCTATGGTTATTGTAGTCTCTCTGACCGATTAGTTGGAGTTACAATGGAAATTTTCTTCCTTAGCGTTTCCTCACCCTGAAGGGCCAACCGCCAGCTGAGCCTATCGTAATACAAAGGGTTTTCTTGCGCTAGAACCCGGTGACACAACCAGATGCGTCCCTCAACTGATAAATGTTCTCCCCCTTCTCCAAGTAACCCTTGAAATGCTACTTCATCTACATCCAGTTTATATGTGAAACATCGTCTTCGTTTAAACTCAACTACGAATTTGGAACTTTTTTAGTTCCACATGACTTTCTTATGTACTCAAACTACCCATGTCTGGTATAAATTATTTGATTCCGATATCTGCTATTACAGTGGGCGTCATCATTACTCACTCCACTGCGACCCCTGATCTGTCATAGGTACACTGGGTGTCAAACATAAGGGTGGTGCACGCAGAAACTCGTGTGTTTTTTTGGAAATATTTGTTTTCCAAAATTTAGTCTTTGTCTTTTAAATTTCAACGAAATGCTTACGGTAGTCCCGAACCTACCTTCATTTTTCTGCTCATTTAGCTGAGCTTTTACTTGGTTTACATTTTTATGAATCCTTTTTGACAAAATTCTCAAGCAAGTTCTCGAGCATCGGCTTCTCAGAGCTTCAGTCAAGCATTTCCTTTAGGCTAAGTATGGAAGTAAGGACTAAGAATTTCGCCCATGCGTACGTTATTTATAGTTTGGCTGCCATAGCTATTCTCATAACTACCAAAGCTACCAATCATAGTGAATATTCATGTACGACCTCAAGTGGTGATTCCTTGAAAATATTTACCAAAGTATCAAGTTACCTTAAATCAGCACACTTATGTTACGTATGCAGATTGGTGGTACCATACCTACCTATCGTAGTGAATATTCATGTGTGAATACTCAAGTGGGGATTCCCTGAAATTACCTTGGTAGTATCTATGGATGTATGGAAGTCACTAGTTTCCTTGCATCTGTACACTTAGTCAACCATAGAGTTTGGAAGTGTTACTACCATACCTATCTTAGTGAACATTCTTTTGTGAATACTGGAAGTGGTCATTGCCTGAAATCACCTTAGTAGTATCTACTGAAATCACTAGTTTGCTTGAATAAGTACACTTGGTTATTTATAGAGTTTGGTTGTGTTTACTACCATACCTATCTTAGTGAAAGATCATCACTGGAAGTGGTGATTCCGTGAAATCACCTTAGAGCATCTACTGAAGTTACTAGTTTCCTTGAATATGTACACTTATTTATACAGTTTGGTTGTGTTACTACCATATCTACCTTCAAAGCGAATATTCATGTGGGACCTCCAGTGCGCTCCTACAGAAGTGCTTTTAATATAATTTTCGTGTCGTAGAGTATCATATAGTACTGGCGTTAGAAATGCATACGCTTATTGAAAAAACATTTTTCTATTCTTTATTATTACAAAAAGAAATTTCAGGTACAAAGAATATTCACCATGTGTACGTTTGATTGCATCTCCATGCTGATCGATTTTAAAGCAACTTTCTTAACTCGTGAACTTCAATAAATAACGAACGGTAGTCCGCAAAGTAAAGTAACCCGTCTTTGTAGACTGGGGAATATTCAAGGTTGAGCGAAATTATCATTTCGAACGCGGTGGTCTTATGTTTATGGAACGAAACGACATTTCCAGAATTGGTAATTTTCTTATTCGCCGTCGACAATGTTCCAAGGTCGATCGCTTTTGTAGGAAATAGGATCACATTCCTATCCTGGAGTCTTCCTTATAAGGTTGAAATAAAGAAGGAAACATTCTGTTGGCTAAGAACAGAGGAATGTATATTTATCACCGTGACTCTGGATTAGTGAGGAAATTATACCGTTGTTGGATGCATACGACAAATGTCATTTAGGGTGCGGAGAAAGTGAGAGATTGTGTTGCGGCCCGAAAATATTGGCAACTCTCACTGGTTTCGAACTCGTGTCCTTACAATTAGGGGGAAATTTCGCTTCAGTTGCAACACTTCAACGAATTGAGCTGTGAGGCCGATTCAAGCGAACCTTTTCGTCTGTGAGTTATCCTCCCTGAACGTAACATGTCCTCGGAACCAAATACCAGTCGCTAAGCAGTCGAACGAGGTCGTTGTTGCGGTGTGTTTTGGCAGTAGTGAGTGAGGAAGTGAAAGATGCTGAATCAGGAAATGGAATATTTACAGTGTTTTCGATGGAGAGGGATTTTATTGATATTGTTTCGGATCATTTCGACTCCTGCTGGGCCTAACAATTACTGCCCAAATAATATTCCTCACTTACAAGAGAAATTTCAGTTTAGTTTCGACCGGCGGTTTTCGATTTAATCGATTCGGCACACCTCTTATCACGATCTTATCAGATAAGATCGACGTGTCCTTACATCGATCTGATTATCGATTATTACATCGATATAATGCCATCTTGAAACTATTATCACGACCGTTCAAACCCGAAATTGTTGCTTTCATTCCTATTTCTGTTTCTTCTTATCTATACTTCACTAGAAGGATTGATGTAGGATATTTTTTTGTTTTTGAGATTATTTTCAACGCGAGCGTATGCAAGCGTACATACCATTGGCAAACTAGACGGTAGGAGATTTTTGCTTTCAATCAGAAATTGTGTTTCATTTTTTTAGATCGATAATTCGATCTATTTTTTCGGATCATATCGATCTTATCTGATAACATCGTGATAAGAGGTGTGCCGAATCGATGACGATGCCGAAACGAAGTACGCCCAGTTTCGACACGGGCCGATTTAGTCAAACCTCTTCGACTCTGGGTTATTCTCCCTGAACTTAATAATTGATTCAAATCTATATAGATAAGGAAATATGACATCTGTGATGATGAAATGCTGAAGCAAGTCCTAATATGAAGCACTACAGTATCCGACTTATATTAAAACAACTAAATAATATTTATTCTAGTGAGAATTCTTAAAATTGACTGCATACATGAACATGATACAAGGTGATCCTTCAGTGACATGTTTCTGGCACCATATGCGAGGTAAAGCGCACAAACTAGCGAAATTATAAATTCATTGGGGAAATCTTCTAAAATCCGAAGAATTCCTGCGGGGTAAGGAGACAAATCGGACTGAATTCGCCTCTACTCAAATTCTATAAGATCCTTAAAAATTAGTGTTTAAATTATTTAATCACTAATATTATAGCGCAGTAAGACCATAAGAAACAATTTTCATCATCATCATCGTTCCTGAAATATGGGCGCTTGATGCCCCATAATGATTTAATAATGATTAACTATCGAATCACTCGTTTTTGGTGATCGCAATCCTTCCTTTAAACACTGTTCCCACACATACCAATTATAGGGAATTTTAAAACTACTAGAATTATATTCAATTTTAAGGCGGCGTTTGCCATTTTTAAGCCCTTTCTGGAATTTGACCAGTTAATTACTGGGTTTGAAATGTATTGTCCAACAAACACTGGAAACCTTGAGTTTTGGTAACATGACATATTTTGAGTAACAATAAAAACAAATTAAAAAACGCTGCAAATTCTTTCACTGGGGTTTATTATTCAATTGGCTTGCGTTCATGATTTGAATTTCTACTAAGCTTTGGAGTGTGCGTGTTTCACAGGTGATAGAGCGATTATTGAATTTCAGGAGATATGCATAGAGCACGTAAATCTGTTCTCAACCCAAATACCTATTTGGATTGATCAGTTGATCATATTTGTGTGCCTCCAGAAATTCAATAATCACTCTATCACCTGTGAAACACGCACACTCCAAAGCTTAGTAGAAATTCAAATCATGAACGCAAGCCAAGTGAATAATAAACCCCAGTGAAAGAATTTGCAGCGTTTCATGCGTATCAGAATGCTTCAACCCGTGTATCGGCTACAAAGCCTTTTAGGAGTTCACTCCAGTATCCACATTACTACATCACTAGGTTACGGCGATGAAAACATAAACAATAATAAACCAAAAAACGCAAATGTTGGCACCATAAATCGGGCCGTATATCGGGAATGGTTTGAGCTACGAACCTGGGGAAGGACTCATTCGATTCCTCATGGAAAGTTCTTCAAAAAAGTCCAAATTTAGGCCGGTTTCACTTTTTTTGAGGTTTTCAGGGATTTTGCAAAACTTCGACAACCCTTAATGGCCACTTTAAATTAGGTGAGAGTGCTGGCTAAAGAATTGTGGCGTTGTCGGACCAATATTGAGTTTTCCTGAAAATTTCAAATATTTTGCTCATGCCGTTTGGGAGCAATCGTGCGTACGGCGTACGGCGGACGGACGGAAAAATGTTTATTGCAGGTTTGGATTCTATACCCTTTGAAACGTAAACCATGGAATTTTCAGGGGGGTTAGAATTTTTTTTTTTTTTTTTTTTCAAGAGCGATTACAATGGTTTATTATTGAATAATAAACCAAAACAATATATTGTATCTCAATTAATTAAAGAAATATCATTTGGACTAGTGCGAGCACACACTCACACAAATATATAAATGACAATCCAGTTTTTATATTTAAAAGTACTATACCTAGTTATTGAGTTGTGTTAAACTTTTTCTCGAAATGTCAGACGTCACGCGTAAATTGAAGGATAGATCCAATTATCGGTGAATAAAATTGATTTTTAAAGATGGATACTGTAAAGATGTTAACACAATTTGAATTTTATGTTCCAGAGCCAAAGAAAACCGAACCACACCGGACTCAGCCACAGGAGAACTGAATCATACGATGAAAGCCAACGGTATCGTGTTCAGGTGCCCATTTACGCTGTCATCGATCGTGACTCCGAAGGCAAGTAATGTACGAGTACATTTGTTATACTGAGGAGAGAAATCTTGAAGATTTTCTTATCCATTTCCTAGCTATTGATTACAGTTGGATGGATCTAAGGCTCCTTGGTTGGCAGACATTTGTAATTTGAGAGGATTCTGGCAAATCAAGATTTTTTGGTTCATTATTTTCAATGATGCAACTTTGTAATTTACCAAGAAACAAATTGTAACCTATTCCCCCTCCCCAAAAGTGTTAACCACCAACTTTAACGTTTGTATTGTAATAATTGAGTCTAAATCAAGTTGAATAACTCCGAAAATGGTCCATTCCTACAGAAAATTTAATGCTGAATCCGAAAACGAGGTAAAAAATGGAAATAAGTGGACGCACCAGTGAGAAATGGTGGTTTATGACGTAAGGTCGGGTTCAGTCGAAAAATCACTTTAAAAAAAATTATAACTTACAAACAGAAAGTGATAAGACACTCGTTCAGGCGGGGTTTTACTACATTTTTGATGCAGATTACCAGAAAAAAATGTTCGTCACTTATCAGCTTCCACCCTGTATCTAATCTATCAAAAATCGAAATCTAAAACACTTTTCGAAATAAGAGAGTAGTTTTTTTATTGGATTAAGACAGAAATGAGTTCCCTTATTCGAATGAGACCACTCGGGTTGCTGTTCGCTCACCATTTGAAAAACCTCAGCTTCTGGTAATGAAAATCGGTTGTTTCTGATCCGGTCGATGGTCGACCTTGAGAGCCGCACTTCAGAGGCGTTCAATGGGATGTCTGAGCTAGACCGTGTGGCTATTGTGGCTTTAACTGATCACTAGGTATCAATTTAGTGATTGTATGCATTGAAATAGCTATATTTTCTAGACATAATTTGGGAATTTAGAAAAATAGGTTTGGGTACAAAGGAAGAAATATTCTCTGTGTAGGTGTCTGTTTGATGATCATATTCATGAATCTGTTGACGTAATGAGATGTTTAATGTTTTATTCTCCCTTTAACAGGATCGTCATCGACGAGAACGACCGGAGGGTCCTCCTCAGTCCACAGCAACAACAGTAACAACAACAACCAGACGTCGTCCAACAACAACAACTACGGGCGGCCCAACTGCAGCTCCCCGTTCCTGTCGTCAGCAGCGGCGTCGCCCCGGCAAAGGAACCGAATCCGGACGAACCCGTGGCTGGGGGTGGCGCCCGGCTCCGCACCCCTCGCCGCCCCCGAGAACGACCCCGCCGCTTTCAAGAACTACAACTCTCAGGTAACAGTTCCATCCGCTTCTCAACGAAAATAACAAGTATTTTCTATGTAACAAACTGAACAGCGAGAATGAGAATGAAAAATATCGGCCATTGCATTCAGCAAAACCTTAACATATTGGTGCTTCAAGGCCTAGATCTCGTAAGCAAAGGAATCATGTTTTGAAATTGTTTTTATTATGTAACGACTGAGCTCAATTATAAGCGTATAAAAAGGATGGCGGTACAAAAAATTTTGTAAAACTAAAATTAAGTAAAGTACGTGGCGTTATCGGTAGAAGGAATACAACAGGGAAACAATTATAAATTATGTGAAATGGTATGTAAAATCCTATTGATTTTAATGTGGATAATGAATGGGTGAAAAAATCAAACTCGGGGCTTAAAGGAAGTCATCCTCATGTTTCTTGTAAGAATTTATAATGTTGGTCGGTATATTAGACGATATCTTGGCGAATATGGATAAAGCTACTTTTGCTTCCTGGCAACTGCTGGGGAAAGCCGGTTTCGGAACATAACCGTATTTTCTTCCTAGAATAACTTTAAAAGGTCATTTTAAAATTTTTTTGGGTAAAGTCGACTTTGATTTTCAGCTCATCGCGTGTAAAATTAATGTATACAATGGATTTAAAGTTGAAAAACGAAGATCGCGATTATTAACAAAGATTTCACGTTCGCGCATGCGCAGAGGCTACCATTGATCCGGGGGTCATGAAACCTATAGGGGACCATCTACACCCCAACCCGCACAATCCCTGAAAATTTCATCAAAATTGGTCAAGAACTCTCGGAGTTATGCGCGTAACAAGAATTTAACGTTCGGGCATGCGCAGAGGCTACTATTGATCCGGGGGTCATGAAACTCATAGGGGACCATCTACACATCAAACCAAACAATCCCTGAAAATTTTATCGAAATTGGTCAAGAACTTCCGGAGTTATGCGCGTAACAAGGATTTCACGTTTGCGCATGCGCAGAGGCTACTGTTGATCCGGGGGTCATGAAACCTATAGGGGACCATCTACACCCCAACCCGCACAATCCCTGAAAATTTCATCAAAATCGGACAATAACTTCGTGTAGTTTTGCCCGTAACAAGGATTTGCTGACAGACAGACAGCCACACAGTCACACAGACAGACACGGAACCAAAATCGTTCAGAAAGGTCTAAAACGCAAAATGCGAGTGGAATTTTTGATTTTGGAGACAAAAAAATTTTCACATTCCGAAAGTTTAGTAGACTCGGAAGCAAAAATCAATTAAACCAATATTGGTTGGGGATAGAGGTGTGGAAAACCTTCTGATTGAGTGCTCTCCAGTAACCCTTGAACTGGCTAGAACCCAAGTCTCCAAGATGCCCCTACCTTTTTACCTTCGATTTGCCTACCTCATCTGATATTATTCCCCTATTCTTCTATGAAAATTATAAAATTAGTTTTGAGCAATAAGATGTAGGATATGGTATCATTAATATGATGATTCACGGCTGAAAAATATTGGATCCGATAGTGTACATTTAATGTTGATGTATCGAAATAGATAATATCGGCCAAAAATATCGGTAAATCGAAGGAAGAATGTGGATATTTCGATGTATCGATTTTTTCTTGGCATCCCTGATGGATAGGGTGAAGATTGAGAGATTCTATCTCTCTAGCACTGAGTTCGATTGCACTTCTATTCACGCAGCACAACTAAATCCAGTGGTTTGTTTCGCTTGAGACGTCGGATTTCACCTTCGTTGTCCAAAACGTAGAGCATCTCCGGGTTCACGTGTTTGTGGAGGCGATGTTCATGCTTCCTTGCGTATTTTGCAATAATTTCATAGACTGTCTCCATCCTCAAATCTCGATGAATATCATCGTTTCGCATGTACCAAGGGGCTCCAACTATACTTCTCAGTATTTTATTCTGAAAGGTTTGGATTTTCTTAATATTTGATTTCTTGGCACAGCCCCAGATCTGTATCCCATAGGTCCAAATAGGGCGAAGGATCTGCTTATATATAAGCAGTTTGTTGTGAAGAGAGAGAGATGGGAATTCTTCCCATTAGCCAATACATCCTTCTGTACTTGATTTTAAGTTCTTCTTTCTTCTTTTCTATGTGTTTATTCCAGTTTAATTTGGAGTCAAGTGTCAAA
Source organism: Creontiades dilutus (assembly GCA_031894815.1). Lineage (NCBI taxonomy): Eukaryota > Metazoa > Arthropoda > Insecta > Hemiptera > Miridae > Creontiades > Creontiades dilutus. The sequence continues at coordinate 516 of JAVIWC010001691.1, read as the reverse complement.
CCCAAGTATTTAACTGCTTCAGTATGCGGTATTTTATTCGAATTGATCTCAACATCCAAGATTGGGACTTTTCGGTTAGTGAAGTTGATGTGGGCTGATTTTGATTCGTTCAGCTTCATTCTCCACATCTTGGTCCATTTACAAACCTCAGTAGTAGACGTCTGTAGTTTGCGTGTTGCAGCTTCTATATCATCTCCAACAGAGAGGATAGCCGTATCATCTGCAAAGGTGGCAACAGTTGTGCCTTCTTGTTGGGGTAAGTCCCGTGTGTACAGGAGGTAGAGTACTAAACAACACAATGAGGGAGTATAATAACAATATTAAAAGTCAAAAAATCGTATATCCCAAATCCCCGAGGAGAGGACCACGTCGCTTGCCCTGGGAGACGCTTCCCCCCCCGCTGGGGCCCTCCTTCCTTCAATGGCGGGGTCGGGGGGAGGGGGAGCAGGTCGGTTGCCCTGGGAGACGGGGGCGAGAATTCCACCCGCCCAGCGTTACCACCCCCGAAACGTCGAT
>JAVIWC010001690.1:0-29709 GCA_031894815.1 Creontiades dilutus | reverse complement strand
AAGAAATGTGAATATCTTACAATTATCATGCACAACAATTTCGAATTAATCTTAAACTACGAGGTGCGGAGAGGCGACGAGAATCGTTCGGGTGTCTTTCCGCGGGGCGCTCGGGTAAAGATAACGAAATGCAGTGGGATGATGTAGCGCCAAGGACGGTGCTGTAAAAACTGCTGAGGCAGCGATAGAGAGGAATGTCGAGGTTGTCGACTAGGCGGTCGGGTCCGACTGAGGGTGTAGCGGAACGGTACAATCGCTTTCGTACGACCGAAGTGGTAACTTCGTAGGTAGCCGGGGTGTGGCTTATGAAAACCTGAACTGTTAAAATGGATTACTTACAGGAAAATCAGGCGGTTCATTCCTGTAAGGAGTCTGCTTGTCTGCTCGGCACTGTAGGTTCTGGTCGGATAAGAGGTAGGTTGGGACGTTTTCGTGTTGTTTTTCGTCGATATGCTTGTGACGAAAAAGCGGGTTTACGAGACGTCCTCACGAGACTGCGCCAGTTAGGTTCAAAGCCCAAGAAAATGCCTTTTTAAAAAAGGGTGTTTATTTGACCAAAGACAGCGAGGTCTCCGAGCAAGAGCAAAGCATAAGACTGACTCTCGCGGGCAGCGGGAGCGTTATTTAATACCTTCTGGTGCTGACGCAGCAGCGGGGTTTTATATAGCTGATTTATCTGATTATCGTGCACATAGCTTTCATTCATTCATTGGTAAGCAGACAAAATCACCGACCAACGAACCACACGCGCAGAAGCTTGTACTGGTAGTTTTTTATTTTCATTAAAAATAGTTTTTAACGGCTCATGGTCCGTATAAATCGTAAAACTACGATTCTCTTAGGAATTGATCAAATTTACGGAGACCGAAAATTATTCCTAAGGCTTCCCTATGGAGTTGGCAATATTTACGCTGAGCTGCATTTAGTGTGGCGGACTCGAAAGCAATAGGGCCCTCTCGATTATTTATTGTATGACTAAGTACAGCACCCACACCGTATGAACTACTATCGACTGTAAGACTAACAGGCTTTTGTGGATCGTACAGCACAAGAAGTGCCTTCTCAGAGAGCATTTCTTTGGCTCTCCGAAAAGCCCATTCACATTCCGATGACCAAACCCATTCGGTGTCCTTTTGCAAAAGGGCATCTAAAGGTTCCAACGTTTTCGGTGGCATGTTCAAAAAATTTCTATAAAAATCAAGCATCGACAAAAATTACTTTAATTGAGTAGTTTTTTGAGGTGCTGGTGTAGACTTTATTTTCCGTCTTTAGATAAGACGAAACCTAGCAATTCTAACTTGTCAACAAAAAAATCAATTTTATCAACATTTATCTTGATGTTATATTTTTCCAACCTGGAAAATACTTTCTCCAGAGTTTTATTCAGATCTTTCAATGTTTTTCCACCCAAAATAATATTATCAATGTATGCAGCACATCTTTCAATCCCCTTTAATGAAATATCTATGAACATCTGGAATATTGCTGACGAACTACCAATACCAATCTACGATATCGGTATAAACCCTTAATGGTATTGATTGTTAAAATATCTTGACTGCCTTTATGAATTTCTAATTGCAAAAACGCATTAGTGAGGTAAAACGCATTATCCCGGGTTGGGAAACCGCTTTTGAGTCGGGTATAGAAAAGAAGTCTAACGTAGTAAGTAACCAGCGTAAATGCAACCAACCATTCGTCTAAATGCGTACGTGATGCTTTAAAAATGTTGCATCATAATCACCCTGGAATGTTACGTGCCAAATTGTTAGAATTTTTTGAACCAGACAAAAAGCATTTTTTGATAACATTCGGTACATATTCAAAATGGATTGAATGTTTTTTGATGCCATCAACAAACTTAACTCAATGAATAAATAAAATGTAAGATGTAATTTCGCGCTTCTCATTTCCTCACACAGCAGTTTGTGACAACGGTCTACCTTTCTCATCGCATAAACTAAAAGAATACTGTAAAAACAAGAATATTACCCTTCTTCATTCACCACCTTACAACCCCCAGAGCAACGGGCCTGCAGAACGGTCAGTACAAACGTTTAAAAAAATGGTTATTAAATCTAAAATGTCGAATCGAAATTTAGATATTCAACAACATTTGAATGATTGTTTGCTTTCTTACCGTAGAACTCCGTCAACTGTCACTGGGGCGTCCCCCATGTCAAAAATAATTACATATGTCCATCTCTCGTATGTTTTAGGACTTAGAGATTCACGGAGGAGTTCATACTTGTCGGCATCAATATATAAGCACAAACGAGCTACTTTTTCAGAATCCGATATTTTTAGACGACTGAGAAATATTTTTAGGCGCTCAAGGTAGTAGGAAAACGGTTCTACTTCAGGGCAGTACTGAGGAACTGGTACCGACTCGGGTACGTTAATCACTGCAGAACTCTCCCCTTCCGACTTTTTCTGTTCTAGTGACATCTGACCGCTAAAATGAGACAGTTTGACACGACATATATTAAAGTGGTTGAAAACTTACAATGCATCGGCACACAGATCACTTGTTGACGCCCGCACTTCACCTGAAAAAAATCGCCACGTTGGTCACGAATCGCTCGCATCACGCCGATCAATCCTCCCGCTCCCTTCCCGATCAATCGCAATAATTTTTATAAACTGACCGACCCCACAGGAGAAGTATCCTCGTCGCCATATGAAATGTAGGAAATAACTTCTCCTATACCTTCGAGAAGGTTGTGGGGAAGTAAACTGAGGAGACACTTGTTAACGTGTGTTTGCACACACAAATTAACTATGCAAATAACTTTATTGAAAGTACCGAATCACAATAGTGGACCAAGACTGAATGACTACACAGCTCCCCTCTTTCCAGCCCCCTCCTATGTCAGAAGAGAAGTCGACTATGACCATGATGGTAACTTTTGTCTTGTCCATTCCTTGAGGCACATCATTGAGGACTCTTATAAAGAAGCCTGTTCTGTACGCCGACTGGAATGAGTCTAATACGAGTAGATTGTATTTCTCAAAAGAATTCAGTGTGTTATACACGATTTTGTCAAGCACCTTACCGATTACACAAAGGAGTGAGATTGCTCTGTACTCTTCTACCGATGTTGGTGACTTGATTTTTGGTAATGGTTTCATTATTGCTTTTTTCCTTATGTCGGGGTATATTCCATTGTCCAGGGAGTGATTGTACAAGTAGGTGGGAATTGGGACCATCTCACATGAAAGCGTTTGTAATAGAGTGACCGAGATTCCATCAGCTCCAGTAGATTTTGATTTCACGGCCAGCAACCTCTTCTCCACCATCTCTTTTGAGAGTCTAGGTATCGCGAATGATTCCTTTGAGCGCATAATGTTTGTGTACTTCTGTATGACGTCTGGTTTTGTCGCTTCTTCAAGCTTTCTACAAAAATACTTGTTAAGATAGTCAATTGACGCCGCCAGCGAGCCGTCAATTCGGTCCTCTCCTATTCCCAAACGATGTATGATTGTCCAAAAGTCTTTGGACTTATTGTTTTCACTGAATAATTTATAATAATATCTAGTTTTGGCATTCCGCACCATTTGTTTTACATTATTCCTTACTTTTTTGAATTTATTGTATGTTTTGCGACACTTGGTTCTAGTAGTTTTTTTTAATTTTGTCTCTGACTTCCATGAGACTCCTTATTCCTTCATCAATACATGGAGCGGGATTGTGTCTAGTTTTTATCTCTATCCATGGGCAACGTTTGTCATACAATTTTAGAATTATGTTATTGAAAATGTTCTACATGACAAATGTCTACATCGAGCAACTAGACGTTCTTCGTTGACATGCCCTTGTAGCCGCTTGTGATGGGCTATGGAGATGACTTTTGATGACTTCGTTGACGGTGGGGCCGTGAAGTTCTTTGTGTAGTCGGATATTTCTGTTGTACCGATATGCGTCCACACATCATCTCAGTACGTTGTTTTGGAATCTCTGGATGAGGTCACGGTTCCTTTGGGCAGTGCAGCTCCACAGCTGCGATCCATAATTCCAAACTGGCCTAAGGACTTGTTTGTACAGAGTTAATTTATTATGGATCGACAATATTGATTGCCGGCCACCAACCAGTAGGTACATTTAGGTACTAGATCGTATACTTGATGTTGATCGGACCTGGACGTGTTCCTTCCACCGCAGTTTATCATCCAAGGTCATCCCGAGGTATTTAGCTTGATAAGCGTGCGGTATGGTCTTGCCATTGAGGTGAACCGGTAAAAAGTCTAGCTTACGGTTGGTAAGGTCGACACGGACCGATTTCGCTTCATTCATCTTTATCCTCCATCTCTTTGTCCAGTCCTGGAGGCGTGATTCACTTCGTACGTGTATTTCAATGGAGCCCCATCATACATGAATTGTGGAATAATGCTCACATCCACCGTGGAAAGAATTTTAGTACATCCATGAATCATTACTTTGGGCTTCATCTCGTCAACAATCATTCCATAGGAGTGGCACCATTTTTTCACCTTCTCCAACTCAGTATTTAGATATGCAGCTGTAGTGTTTACTTCATTCAGTTTGCATGTGCAATATAGCTGGAAGTCATCAGCAAAAAACGTGTGTCTGGAAGTAAAGAGACGGGACATAAATGATGAAGATGGTACACCACCTTGTGGGGTTCAAATCATTTTTTTCCATCATGAGAAAGTTTTGTCAGGCCCTTCAACACGTTGCTACCTTTCTCAGATTCAAATCATTTTGAAGAACTTCCTTTGATTCCCAAAAGCAATGAGAGCAGTTTCCGTGCTATATAGAACTCTATACCCAGACTGCTTATAGTCAAGTAGGTTGTGCCATTGGACACAAGCAGAAAGCTCTGTGAACACAATTTTATCGAGTATTTTCATTGTTGCTCATAGAAGTGAAATTACAAGAAAATCATGTTCATCAGTAGGAGGTGATGCTTTGGGAATAGATTTGATCACCCCTTTTTTCTACAAGGATGGACAAACACTGTTTGAAAGGGAATCATTCAAAAAGTGGGTCAGAAAATTGAGGATGGAATTCCAGAATAAGTGTAGGACTTCAATAGAATTTCATCAGCACTTATGAACTTTGATTTGACTGACAACAGAGCTCTTGATCTGCTCGTGACCATACTTTTTAATATTGCTCACAATCAGTATTTTATTTATTTCGTCACTTGAAACCAAGTGAACAACAGAAATCGTGTCATCCGCCGGAATAAATGGAGATGGAAATTGTACAAAAGTATTTCACTTCAATTCGTCGTGAGGATCATATCTAATTTCGAGTTCACCTGACTTCTATGAAAAGTCGCTTCAATGCGACTAACCAAATCAGTCAACTGTTCATAACCATCAACCAAGTTATTATTCAAATTAATATTGATATCACCAAATTATCATATTTAGTCAATCCGCCTCTTAGTAGGCTATAGGCACAATCTGTTAAATTAGAGAAACATTACGTCAATCAAGAACGAAATACTTGGTCAAGTGAGAAACTAATGGATAGGGAGGGTGACCTGATAAAGGCAGCGGGAAAGGAACATTTTGGTAAGTAATGCATGCATTACAGGGATGTAGCTTTCTCCGGTTTTTATACGATCACACTTAAAAACATAATTATAAACGCTAATATTTTTCAAAACTAGATTGTGAGAAACCACCTATAAGTATGTATAATTAAAGCAGTAAATACTAATTATTAATAGTTTTCTAATAATTTAATATTAATTATGAGATAACCATTACATGTAAGGCAGTAGCCACAGGAACAGTAAAGTCAGCCCCGGTGGAAACTTGAAAAAGTTACGATCTCTGAACCAACTCGTTTTTCATACAAGACCCATCCCATGATAGATAGCTAACTACGTAAGGTATCGAATAAACTATCTGGTCGGTACCACTTCCTTAGCTCTCTCCTATCAAATTCACAATCAAACGGCCTTACGTTGTTCTTTCTTCTGCGCTTTCCAAAACGAACCACCGAGCCTGATTCAATAAAATTCTTAATGACGCGGTAGATCACACTACGTGATGGAAAATGAATGCGGTTGGGAAATCTTTCATGGTTAAGAGCAACTGCTGCACTCACATCTAAAATTTCTTCAAGTAAACTTGCATAGGGCTAGGGGCGCATCGGCGTTACTGAGCCACAAGTTTACTTCAGAAGACCATCACATAGCACTCATTCAGGAGCCTTGGGCAACTGAAGGCAGAGTGATGGGACTATTTGCACAGAGCAATAAGGTAATTTTCCATCACGGCAAGGATAGGCCAAGATCAGCCATCCTGATCAAAAGCCAAATTCATTTTTTGACTATGCCTGAGTTCTGTTCCAGAGACCTCACAATATTGCTTGAGGACAGCAACGGAGGAAGACGTGTCTTCGCCTCAGCTTATTTTCCAGGTGACGAGGATGAGCCTCCTCCGCTGATGGTGCGGCAACTGGTGTCGCACTGCCAGGAACGTCAGCTGCACCTCATCATTGGATGCGACGCCAACGGTCATCATCTGCTGTGGGGATGTGACAACATCAACAGAAGAGGTGAGTCCATTGTCCAGTTTCTAGCCGCAGGAAATCTGGAGGTTTTGAATTGGGGCAATGAGCCTACTTTTGTTACTTGGACAAGAAGTGAAATCCTAGATATCACCTTGGCGAGTAGTTTCTATGCAAATAGTGTGTCAGGGTGACGGGTATTGGAGGATGCCTCACTGTCGGATCATCAGATTATTGGGTTCCGGCTTGAGCATCCACAGTGCTACACTGAGACCTACCAGAGTCCTAAGAATACAAACTGGACTCTCTACAATACCCTTCTGGCTGACAAGCTGGAGGGTCTGGAATTCAACATCCAGACAACCAGAGATCTTGAAAAAGTTAATGAACTCCTATGTGCAGCCATAGCAAGGAGCTATGAATTGAACTGCCCGGTTAAGACTCTTAAAACAAATAGGTCAGTTCCTTGGTGGAACAAGGACCTGTACTCCCTTCGTAAGGAAGCTAGGAGGCTTTTCAATAGGGCAAAGAGGGATGGGAAATGGCAGGCTTACAGAGCTGCGGACAACTCCTATACCAGTGCCCTTAAAAAGGCCAGGAAACTGTCTTGGAGAAACTTCTGTGGGGTATTGCAAAGTTACCTACACTATCCAAAGTACAGAGGATTCTAGTGAAGGACAGACCAGTTGAACCGGTGCTGGTAAAGATCATTAGGGCCAGCTACACATTGAATCACGTTCCAAGAATGTGGAGGAAGGTCAGGGTAGTCTTCATTCCTAAGGGCCATGCAAAAGACTACCGCCCCATCAGTCTCATATCCTTCCTATTGAAAACTATGGAGAAAATTGTTAACCACGTGATCAGGGAGGAACAATTGACCCATACACCAGTCCAGGCTGCTCAAAATTCGTATCCGGGAGGGAAATCGACCGAGACTGCTCTGAATGAACTAACTATGCTGATTGACAAGAGCTTGGAGGCCAAGGAAGTGCCACTGTGCTGTTTTATGGATATAGGTGAAGCATTTGACAATACGTCATACGACTCCATTATCAAAGCAGCAGTCGAGATGTCGACCAGCAGCACACCATGCTGAAAGGCAGGGTTGTCTCCTCAGATCTGGGGGGAGCAACCGTGAGTGTCATTTCAAGTAGGGGATGTCTACAAGGCCGTGTGCTCTCCCCACTGTTGTGGCTGCCGGTAGCAGATAGCCTCCTACAGGAACTCAAAGACAAGGGCTTTGAGGTTATTGGATATGCTGACGACATTGTGGTCATTGTCAGGGGCAGGTTCAAAGAGACAGTGAGTGAACAGATGCAAATGGCCTTGGATGTAGTGCAGCACTGGTGCGGGAAGGAGGGGCTATATGTTAACCCTGACAAAGTGGCCCCCCTTCCCTTCACTAGACGACGAAAGTTAGACATGCAGGCAGTACGGCTGAGGGGCAGACAGCTCCCGTTCTGCACCAGAGTCAGATACCTGGGAGTCACTTTTGATCAAAAGCTAACTTGGACTCCACATATAAAGAGGGCTGTACACAGGGCCCTGTTTGTCTTGACAGCAGGTAAACGCATATTAGGGAAGGATGACTATGTGGTTGTATACTGCAGTAGTCAGGCCAATGCTGACCTATGGGGCCCTTGTCTGGTGGACAAAGGTTAGCCAGGCAACGGCTGTGAATCAGCTGGCCAAGATACAGGAAATGGCCTGCTTGGGAATTTCTGGTTCCATGCACACAAGTCCCACCATGGCAATGGAGGTCCTCTTGGACCTTCCACCTCTGCAAATTCTTGTGCAGAGAGTGGCGTTTCTTCAGGGAGTCAGGTTATGGAGGAATGGTTTCCTTAAGAAGGGATCTGGGTGTGCTCACCACGCCATCATTGAGGGGGTGGCAGTGGATGAGTCAGCCCTCAGTGTCTCTGACTACATAGCGGAGGTGAGGAACTTTGATCTCCCCTTCAAGGTCCACATCCACAGTAGATCATTATAGTTTGAAGGAAGGCCCCAATTCAAACGAGGGGCTCTGGTGTTCTACACTGATGGCTCCGTCATGAATGGTAGAGCTGGTTTGGGCATATATGGCCCAAGAACGGCGATCGCAGAATTTCTGGGAACAACCATTTCCCAGGCAGAAGTACATGCCATACGCTCTTGTGTCGACAAGTTAATGGAGCGACAATTTATATTCTGGCGCTGGCCTCTCACAATCCCCTCGAGGCTGGTGCAGAAGTGCTTGGCTAACCTCAAGACCCTTGCCAGTAACAATAAGGTTACATTTGTGTGGTGCCCTTGGCACCAAGGGGTTGAGGGGAACGCAAAAGCGGACACCTTAGCTAGGGAAGGTGCTGCTTCTCTCCCAGTGGGTCCAGAACCCTTCCTAGGCACAACGGAGAGCTTTCTTCGGGGAGAGCTTTCCAAATGGGAGAGTAAGAAGGGTACTGCCTGCTGGCTCCGTGTTAGGGGACAGAGGCAGGCAAAACAATTTATTGATTTCTCCAGGAAGAGAGCTGAATGAGCTGCTCAGCCTAGGAAGAAAGGAGATACATATAGTAACAGGGCTCTTAACGGGGCACTGTCCACTTAAATACCATATCCCCAAAATGGGCCAATGGGCAAAATGGGCTGAGGATGAGACTAAGTGTCATGTGATCTGCCACTGCCCTGTGCTGGCAAGACAGCGTTTTCTAACCTGGGGGCAAGCTTCCGTTGATCCCCAGCTTAGTAAAACGGGAGAGGTAAAGGATCTCCTCTCATTCGTGAAAACGTGGTGGGGAAGGGTGGACCTTCCAGCTTTATCTGGGGTTGACGACAATAGGCTGCCACAACAGACTGGGATGGTAATGCCCACCCAGTAATTACCAGGCAGTTAGTGCTTGGGTCCCAGGCAGCTCCTGACGATGGGTACAAGTGCCGTTCACTGGGCATTCAGTGCTTGGTTCGGCAGGGTGCTCAGGTCGGGTAGACAAATGGGCCTGGGAAGGAGTTGGAGGTCACGACCTCCTCCTCCAGCCACAATAGGTCCACCTGGGCCTCAGTGGTTTAAAAAAACTGCACTTTTATTCCTATCATACTCAATGTATACGCTGTACAAATCACTTTTCTCCTGCCTTGAATAAGAATGCAAGTTGACGGAGTACATATTAGTTTAGGATTTATAGAAATGAATTAACCGTTCCCAGCGGATCAGTCGAGTTAGTTTCGATAATGTGTCCGATATTGTACTAGTAGGTTGTCGGTTCCAACCTCGAATGTCGATAAACTGTTGCGCTTGCTCAAACAAGATGGTTATCTGGTTTATTTGAAAATAGATTAAATTTGGAAAGTTGAATGCAGTTTTCATTTGTTATTTCTATCCTGGTTGAAAAACGGATTTCATCAAGTGATTCAGCGTTAAAAATACTGAAGAGTCATGTGCGGTGTGTAAGGGTTCAGAAAAACCTTTTATCGCGCAAAAATCAAGTTTGTGCACATTTTCGCGAGCCTGAAAAAATTGTGTATGGGGTTATTTTTTCATGAAATTTGGCGTAAAATCCGAATCTTGAATAAAGAAAAAAAATGTGTGGCCACACACAATTTGTTGAATCCTCGTCAAAAATCAATGGGCTCGTATTTTTGGGATTTTCAAATATACTGTTTCTATTGAAAATAAAACGGGTGTTCATGTGGGTTTTATTTTGGAATATATTTCAGATCCTTCAAATTTAATTATGGAAGGGGGTGAACGGAGGGGGTAATATTGATAAATCGCTGTCTTCACTGTTCTCATGTTTCTTCGCGATCCCCAGTTTTGTCTAACAACCCTCTCTTGAGCAGTAATCATCAGAAATTGTGAATTTGATGTCTGGTAGGGGAACGGTGGAGGTGCCGATCCATTTAAGCGCTTCTCATACCTTTTTTTTCGCTTTTTTAGCCCGGTTAAGACTTTGGTCTGGTTTTTAAAAATATTATGTTATAAGTGTTCATCAGTGTGATCTTACAAAACTCGGTCGGTTTTCGCGACAAATTTATAATTTCAGTTTATAAAAGAGAGCATCTTCGAAAAAGGCCGAATTCAGACAGACTCCTTTATCCGGAGATGTAAGATCAAGTTCCAGTTGCAGGATGTGTTCCCTGATGTCATTGTATCGAGATTATTCTTATATCGTGTGGCTAAATCGTACGTCACTAAGCGAGAGCTTGGGGTTGATAACGAGTAAATGATCATGACTCTTCGTTAATGAAGAAATACTGGATTATATTTTATGGAAGTCTTACCAAACATCATGTGGTTTCTATTCATCTGAATGACAATTTGATTGTTTCCTGTTCGGCGAATCTCGTTCAAACCTATGCTGAAAATCAAGGTAGAGTTGGATCGGAATGAACACTGGGAGTCATCACTTGTACGGATCAGCTTACAGATATTGTGAGCCAGATGGTGGTGGTTCGTAAAAAGGATGGTTCATTGAGGCTGTGCATTGATCCAAGACCTCTTAATATGGTAAAGAGGCGTTCATATTTTCTGTTCCTAATGAAGAGAGGGTATTTCTGCCCAATCGAGGCACACAATGTGCAATCAAGGAAAAGACTCAAAAGATCGGTGTAACAGGTACCTGATATTTTTAAAGATTGAAATTGTCGGGGAAGAAATAATTGTTGCAAGTAATGAAATTACTCCACGACGAAATATAACCTTATACAGCTGTGAGCATTGGCGTAACGCAAAAACGGTGTTGCATGGGAAGAACGAAGCAGAGGGTTTAAAACTGCTGTTTTTGAGAGTTGACAATATCGAGCTGGAGCAAGTGTGTGGGTTAGGAGGATCGCGTAAGTGTGTACATGTGAATGTGTGGACATACATTTTATTGATTCATTAGGAGACTCGTGGATTAGTGGTTTTTCCCTGAAGGGAGAGGGGCAACCCCTCTGGGTGGCCCCGCCCCCTGCCATTCCATTGGCTCACGACCTTCACTCTAATCAATAGACCACAATGGCCGCATTCTTTGCACACCTACTGCTCTTTCTACGCGAACTGGATGTCCTCTGTAGCGGGATTCGTTGAATTTCGTGATTACAGGGCTTCCCCCTATTTTTTTTCCCATGAATAGCTTGGCAACTAGTTAAGGTTGATTATTCTGGTCGCGAAATCCGCCAGAAAAGACCAAATGGATTTATTAGGAAATAACGGTAACAAAAATACCTTCAAGACGAAGGGTGAGGTAATGCCCGTGCCGTGTCAGTTGTCTGTTGTCATCAGATGTTATCAAGTAGTAGGACTTCTATTTATGTAGTACCTAATTGGGCCTACTTACGTGATTACTTACTTTTAAGGTAAGAACTGTTTAACTAAGAGAAAACTCTAGAACGTAAGAAGAATCTAACAAGAAATGAATCAGTTCTGAATCCCCCATCATCCGAATTTCCAGCTCTACATTATCGAATGCTGATAACGCTTTTTTATCGCAACAACATAATTTTATTTCATCATTAATATAATTATTTTGGTCATTATTACTAATATACCACATTAATTTTGCTTTTATTTGAATCATTCTCGGTAAATGACGGTTTTTGGCTTCTAATACAAGAATGTATTGTTTAGGGTGTTTTCGATTTTATTCATTTATCAAAATAAAAACAATCCGTCTATCGTGTAGTATATGATAGATATATTATAGTTTTTGAGATTCATCAAGATCCATCTACTAGTGGTTTATTGTATTCAATAATAGCCTTTGTGATCGTGTAGCCCCCTTAAATTTTATCAAGGTGAAAGTTTCCAAGTCTACAATGTCCGTCCGCTAGACGGGCCTTAACTAAAGGCCTTGGAATTATATTTTAAAAATCCGTTCTTTTGCACATAGACTTCACTTGGGATCTAGTTGGTCCTAACATATAGCCAGCCTACTCGTCTCACACACGTGGATGGTATGAGTACTTTTGAACGCAAAATAGACTGGGATAGGTTCCAGATCCATAGAAATTCGCGAATAATCGCAATTTCTGAAGCTAAAAAGTGACCCCCAAACTTCATCATGGCACGAACAATCTCGCCTTAATCATAAACAGAAATGATAGGATTGTCCAATCAATATTGAAGGCATTACTGAGCGGGGTCGCTGAGGAAGCATTTGGATCATGACTGGAGTAGAAGTTGATACGGCGCAGAAGTTATACTCTCCCACCAAGACCCACTCGTCGTGAGGGCTTTTGCCCGAATCTATCGCCTACAATGCGATCCTCCTAAACAGAATAAACTTGTTTTACATTTTTCAAGATTTTGATTCTTTCAAAATTATTTACGACGTTTTAATGGTTTGTTCATTCATGTTACTGACAACAGAAATCTATACGTCACAGCAGGCGTGTTTTTCACTTTCTTTTATCGTGGAAGAATCGGATTCATAATTTTCATTACTCTTGTTGATGGGTTGCTGTCGGAGGACGGCAGAAAGAAGGGAAAGAAGTTCCTTCAGCAGAAACCGTAAGAGGTGGAGTTGTACTACTATTCCACCCACTTGGGTTGAATATTGGGCTTGAGTGTTAAAACGAGGGTTGCTCGACTAGGTACTCAAGCGGTGTTGAGCCGTCTTCTCCCTCACTTAATTGAGAGGTTGGAGAGAGGTGGGGGGGATTTGGGACATCAACACTCCCTCAAACAAATCCGCACTGGTGAGTAAGTGGGGGAAGGGACCGACCAGAAGAGGTCGTCTTGGGAAACACTCGACGCTATTCTTCAAACGGCAGTCCCCTCTTATCACTATTCCGCTTGTAGTGGTTTTCCTTCACTTAGTACGGAGGTCCTATTAACCACGATGTGGAAAAGGTTTTGGTATTCCTTTAATATTTTTATTTTTATAAAATAGCACGGCAGGTGGTATTGGGGAAGGATTTCAGTTAATAGGATGGGTATGGATATTAATATGAATTTGATTTGAGTATAATGATAACTTGGAAAACGGTACCTTGTCGTGGCGGCTTTCTGGATCAGAGTTAAGGGAAGGCGTCACCGTAGTTTTCACCGTTTCGTTATCTCTCCTTCCCCCCAGTCACTCCTCGCCTCTCCTCTCGCGATTGTTCCGCTGATAGCCAATAGACGGTGTCGGCTATCACAGTCCCCCCCCCCCTCAGCCTTCAATTTTCAGCAAATATACTTTCAGGAACTTTTGCTTCTTGGTTGTTTTCTGAAAATTGCATGGCTGTGAGGGATCGCCCGGTCTTCTAGGGGTTGGGATGGGTAAGGGTTGAGGTACAGCTGTGAAGAGGGGTCCTATTTGAAGTTTTTTTTTTTTTTTTTTTTTTTTTTTTTTTTTTTTTTTTTTTTTCTTTCTACATGGAGCTCTTATTTATTTTACGTTGCGTTATTGTTGATTTTCTGCGTTCTAAGGTTTTTTTTAATTGTTGTTTTTATTTTCTTTTTTATTTTATTATTAAAATTTTATTTTATTTTATTTTTATTTATTTATTTAACGTTATTATTATTATTATTTGCATTTATTATTTTATTTTTATTTTATTTTTTTTGGGCTCATCAGGTTTTTTTAAAAAAATTTTTTTTTTTGTACCTGGGACTTCCTTTTTTTTTTGGGATCATCAGCTTTTTTTTGTGTGTGCGCAGCAACCGCGCATTGTTGAGAAATGTTCCAGATTGGTCCGTACTTCGCTCATTAATGTTTTCCCAATTTTTCGACAAAGATTGTGACAAGTGGTTTCCGGTAAACTAAGGGTTTTTAGCGTAGAATACGCTTTAGCCATGGATTAACTAGCCGAAAAGTGTCACGCGGGAGTGGAACGAAAAAGGGTATGGTATCCAGGAACGAAAACGGTGACGCGAGACTAATAAACATCAGAATATTTACATCCATGTGTAGTAGTTGCGACAAACCCGTTTGAAGTGAGTCATTTTATTTATGTAAATCGGAGTTTCAGTCGTTCGCGAATCGTCCTTCGGTTCGACAATGAACGTTCGATGATTCGTTGACGTTCGACGTTATTGTCCATTACCTCTAACGATTGTGCATCACAAAAATAAAAAAATAAACCGTTTTTACATTCTTAACATACCTTTATTTTTATTCCTTATTCTCGGAGAAATTCACTTGCTTAAATCCTTTCGTAGATCAGTTACTTTGAAAAACAAGTTTTCCTTCAAATTTAAGCCATTCATCGAAGTTTCGTCCATTTTTGCATATCGGACTGGCAAGAAACAGCTAAAATCATCGCTGATCACCATTAGTCGTTTGCCATATCTGGTAGTAACTCTCTTGAGTGTATCCATTCTATACCATTTATTCTGCTCTACTTCATCTACCTTCAGCAGAGGTGTTTCTGGACAATCTGCCAGAGCATGAATTGCATCCAAAGAATTCATTATTTTCTCTCACACAGCAACCTTTTCATATATAATGTGAAATGTTGCGCTCATCAACGTTAATTCACGTTCCACGAGCGGCAATGAACGATCCTTAAACGTTAATGAACGTTTCTCTAACGATAATCAACAATACTAAAACATTAATGAACGATCCTTAAACGACAATGAACGTTCGATGATCATCGTTGAACGTTCAGCGTTCAATCGAGGCTAAAGCGTATTCTACGTTCCTATACTTGTGGCAGTAGTCTCTAAACAAAAGCAAAAGGGGGTCCAGGGGGCTTGCCCCCTGGCGAGGCGCGGAGCGCCGAGTTTCAGTCAATTTTTTTCTGTCTTTTATCGAGGTAATCAAGTATTGTGAATAATGTAAATAACAGGAACTAGATTCAATTTAAAAAAAATTAAGTATCTACAATTAAATTCGAAGCTCCAGATCTTAGTTCTGTCTTCCTAATTAGCACAAACGAAAACAATTTTTTTTTTCCTTACCGAAATCTTTTTCTGTTGTTTTTTCCAGGTACTGTAAAAAATTAAAAATTGAGAATTGTGATAAATGTGTAAAAAAAATTTGGAAACAAAATGAACCTCTTCTTACAGGAAATTTAACGCCCAATTCGAACCTGTGGTTGAATGCCGGAAAACATTAATTGAAATCGAGAAAAATCAGTTTCTGTGGCCCATATCGTACGTCACCTACCAACTTACGTTAAAACGAACTACACGTTTTCTGGCATCCGAACTTTAATTTCTCCGTCAATTCCAATCAGAATTAAATGGTTGAGACGCCGTTGGAAAGCTTAGAAGTGGGAGAAGTTTTTATCAAATTTGACAACGAAAAAAATTATTTTTGTGGTCACGCCAAGCGTTCCAAGTTTTTGAAAAATTTCACTTTGCGAAAAATGTTCATCTTTGATTGAAAATTTCGGTGTTTGGAAGATGCGTTTTGGAAATCAAAGTAACTTCATCTTATAGGAAATTTAACGCAGATTCCGAAAATGTGGTCAAATGTGCAAAAATGTTGGGAAATTGCCGAGAAAAAAGCGTTTTAATTTTGAAAAGCGATTTTTTGAAAAAACTCTTAAAAATAGCGTATCTCAGCAACGGGTTGAGAAAAAAAATCGCGGTTGGCGGCGATTTACTCCATTTTCCATGTAGTTTCACCCAATTTTTTTTTTTTTACACTAAGTGCGGGACACCCCGTATATATATATATATACAAATCACAAATCTTCACTAAATGGTTCTACTGAACGGTATAGTATCAATTATTTATGAGAAAGGAATTTAGACAAGTACAGGGTGTCCCACGAGTTGTTCCCCCCCCTCCTAAAATCGTCCAAACGGAGTAAACAAAAAATTTTTTTTTTTCGAATCTTCATAATTTTTTCCAAGGATCTCAAATATCATACTTGCGCACCCCGCGCAACTGCGCAATCTTGCGCAACTGACACTAACTTTCTTATTTTAAATGAGAACCCCAATTTTTTGTTGCAGATTCGGATTCTACTCAAAATTTCATGAAAATTTGACCCCTCAATCAATTTTTTTGATTGCGTGTAACCGGCTCAGCGAGCACGCAAAGTTGCGCAACCCCAAAATTGTCAAATAGTGGATTGGTGAATTGGGCACATGAATTTTCATTGTTTTTTCACGCTGATTCACGTGGTGCTATCCGTTTCTTGATTCGGCTCAATTTTTGCAGAATAATGACCTAAATTTGGTTATTTCTCGTGAAAAAATCATCTTTTTTCGCGCGTGTGTTTGCACATAAAATTTCATAGGTAATTATCCATTTCCTTTCCGTCCTCCTTTCTCAACCGGACCTCGAAAACTAATCCCCGTAAAAATCTGACAACAGGCCTAAGATTTTAAAAAACGGACGAGAAATAACCAAATTTAGTTTATTCCGCAAAAATGATGATATATATATATATATATATATATATATATACAAATCACAAATCTTCAGCACCACGTGAATCAGCGTTAAAAAACAATGAAAATTTTATGATGAGAAAATTTTCGTGTTTAAATTGAGGCCAGGGGGGTCTATTAGCCCCCAAAACCCATTTATGAGCCCTTTCTGACTGTTGCAGCTGGCGATCATTTGCTAACTCCCAGCACTTGTACTCCAAATCATTAATCAAATGATGAATTATGGGAACGTGAGTGCTCACCAATCGGGAGTGCTCTCTCTTGAGTCACTGAGGTCAACAATCATCAACAATCATAGGGCCTCAGTTCCCATTATTCATTATTTGATGAATGCTTCGGGGTGAAAGTGCTGAGCAAGAAGCCTGCGGCTTCAAATGATCGCCAGCTGCAGCAGTCAGAAAGGGCTCATAAAAGGGTTTTGGGGGCTAATAGACCCCCTGCCCTCAATTCAAACGATTGAAAATTTGGTCATCATAAATTATTTGTTCCGGCTTGGATACCAAATTGAAACACTTCCAAAATCATCAAGACTTCCAAAATCATTTCTTCTCCAATTTTTCTGTGATTAAGATTTTTTCGAAATATTAGAAAACTTTTTCCTCATTCTATATACTTGTCTAAATTTCTTTCTCATAAATAATTGATAGTATATAGATATACATGTGTATAATCTAGTCTTGCTTGGTGAAGTTTCTTATTTTTTACGGAGATTCGGGTCTTGTCCAAAGCCTTAATCATGTCAATATACAGGGTGTACCACTTCAGGGTGGACATCCGGCCAGGGATGAATTCTACAACAATTTTGTGACGAAAAGCACCTCATAGAAATATTTTGTTAGAGGCTTCGCTTTCGAGTTATTCACGGTTTAGGATTTTTTTCTCGTGTTTTCGACTTGCCGTCTCAAATACATCCATGATTTCCTGATTTTCCAACAAAAATAAAAAATAAAAATAAAAATAGCACTTTATAAATTTCGTGGTGGCAGATGGACGGCTGCCCTGCTCGCAAACGTCATCTAATGAAAAATTGGCTAAATCGTTGTTTTGAGAACACGTTTATTATCCTATTTTAGTGATATAACAGTTGGTGGTGTATTAAACAACCCCTTTCTACTTCAAATAAAAACGGGGTAAGATGGAACGCTGTCTATATTTCCACGAAAGTAAAGAGTCACACTGTTAAATCGATTTCGACGGTTAGGTCAACATCAGTAACAAACATGAACTGCGAGTACATCACAGAAATATTTTATTTATTTTATTATATTTTATATAGGATCAAGTGAGAGGAGATTGAATCCTATTGGCTCAAGGAAGTGAAAGGGGGCGGGGAGGACCAACCAATGCCACTCAAGGCTTACAAAGAGAAAGGAGCACAAATCATCACACTATATAAAGACGAGCTTATCAGAGTATATCGACGTTTCAGGGGGTGGTAACGCTGGGCGGGTGGAATTCTCGCCCCCGTCTCCCAGGGCAACCGACCTGCTCCCCCTCCCCCCGACCCCGCCAGTGAAGGAAGGAGGGCCCAAGCGGGGGGAAGCGTATCCCAGGGCAAGCGACGTGGTCCTCCCCTCGGGGATTTGGGATATACGATTTTTTGACTTTTAATATTGTTATTATACTCCCTCATTGTGTTGTTTAGTACTCTACCTCCTGTACACACGGGACTTACCCCAACAAGAAGGCACAACTGTTGCCACCTTTGCAGATGATACGGCTATCCTCTCTGTTGGAGATGATATAGAAGCTGCAACACGCAAACTACAGACGTCTACTACTGAGGTTTGTAAATGGACCAAGATGTGGAGAATGAAGCTGAACGAACCAAAATCAGCCCACATCAACTTCACTAACCGAAAAGTCCCAATCTTGGATGTTGAGATCAATTCGAATAAAATACCGCATACTGAAGCAGTTAAATACTTGGGTTTGACACTTGACTCCAAATTAAACTGGAATAAACACATAGAAAAGAAGAAAGAAGAACTTAAAATCAAGTACAGAAGGATGTATTGGCTAATGGGAAGGAATTCCCATCTCTCACTTCACAACAAACTGCTTATATATAAGCAGATCCTTCGCCCTATTTGGACCTATGGGATACAGATCTGGGGCTGTGCAAAGAAATCAAATATTAAGAAAATCCAAACCTGTCAGAATAAAATACTGAGAAGTATAGTTGGAGCCCCTTGGTACATGCGAAACGATGATATTCATCGAGATTTGAGGATGGAGACAGTCTATGAAATTATTGCAAAATACGCAAGGAAGCATGAACATCGCCTCCACAAACACGTGAACCCGGAGATGCTCTACGTTTTGGACAACGAAGGTGAAATCCGACGTCTCAAGCGAAACAAACCACTGGATTTAGTTGTGCTGCGTGAATGGAAGTGCAATCGAACTCAGTGCTAATTAATTGAGCTATATAATAAAGGGCTAGATTTTGCTGTAAACCTACCCTCTTGGAGTGTACCTTTATTGATATGTAAAATTGCTAGATGAAATTTATTTGATTTTTCAGTCGCAATTAATCAATCACGAAAAAAAAAAAATTGTGTTATTCACCTATTTCTTTTTAACCTGCGAAGCAGGGCCATTAAACTAGTAGTATCATAATGGACAGGCGGAGCCAAACTTATTGTAAGAAAGAACCCAATAATGGTGAAATATTTTGAATAATGACATCATTTAAACATATTCCTGACCTATTACTCTTAACAAATTCAAATTTTTCTAGCACATCCAACATACCTCCCTTTGGGCACAAGTGAGGAGATTCTACATATTGCCTGCTTGTTTGATCAAAACTAAAGCTTTGATTGGATTCATTCAGATGACTTGCAAAGTCAGAATCACCCTTGTTTTCCCTGAAATCCTTTTCATGCTCTTTTATTCGTTCCCTAAATTTCCTACCAGTTTGACCACAGTACTCAAGCCCACATGAACATTTTAGTTTATAAACCCCACTTTTATCCTGAACGTTAATTTTATCCTTAACCGAACCCAAAGAAGATTTGAGATTATTCTTATTCTTAAACCCAACGTTGAAACCCCTGGACGACAGAATTTTACCGAGTTTATCCGAAATTTTCCCATAATATGGTATACTAATCCACTTTTTCTCTTCCAACTCAATTTCTCTCAATAAATTTCACACCCCTTCCCTACTCTTTTCCCTAAGAACCTTATTCTAAATAGAATCAGCAAGTTCTCCCCCATATCCATTACTTACGGCTATACTTTTAGTAACAGATTTTTCTTTCAATAAATTTTGATCATTCATTGGTATGGGCAGTCCCTATTGATCATACTATGGAAGGCGGCATGTTTATGAACTAAAGGATGATTTGAAGTGCTATGAATAGTTTTATCACTGTATGTATTTTGCTTCCGGGTCTACCAAGGTAGTGGAAGCATTGTTTTCACTTTCAGAATGTGAAAATTTTTTTTACTCCAAAATCAAAAATTCCACTCGCATTTTGCGTTTTAGATCTTTCTGAATAATTTTGGTTCCGTGTCTGTCTGTGTGTCTGTCTGTCTGTCAGAAAATCCTTGTTACGGGCAAAACTACACGAAGTTATGGTCCGATTTTGATGAAATTTTCAGGGATTGTGCGGGTTGGGGTGTAGATGGTCCCCTATAGGTTTCATGACCCCCTGACCAATAGTAGTCTCTGTGCATGCGCAAACGTGAAATCCTTGTTACGCGCATAACTCCGGGAGTTCTTGACCAATTCCGATGAAATTTTCAGGGATTGTTCGATTTGATATGTAGATGGTCCCCTATAAGTTTCATGACCCCCGGACCAATAGCAGCCTCTGCGCATGCGCAAACGTGAAATCCTTGTTACACGCATAACTAGGGGAGTTCATGACTGATTTCGATGACATTTCCAGGGATTGTTCGGACTGATGTAAAGATGGTCCTCGTGAGTAATAAAGAGAAAATAAAGTTTTAGCCTCGAGCTTGGATCGAACGTCGAACACAACCACGGCAGGACTGTTTTTCTAAGCCATCACGGCAGGACTGTTTTTTCTGGACATTATACAGCCACTGTGCGGAGGGATGACGGCAGTTGGGTACTTTGCAATGACGTTGCAGTCAACCCAACATTATTTGATCCGTCATTGAACGATGCTTATATTTTATTTTTAGAAATGTCATAATAATTATTTATCACTTCAGTCATCGATCCATTCAGTGTCAATGTCAATTTTTATTATTAGGTATATTTTATAGTTTGTTCAATAGTTGAACATGCCTACCTTTATTTTCTCAAGTTATGCTCCTGCATAACAATAAATTTAGCCTAATTCAATATTTACTTCGCCTAATTGAACGAAGTTCTTTAGTCAATAATAATTTTCAATGATCTATTCAGTCACGTTATGGATACGAGGAAGCTATGTGCCACACCCACTTGGCAGACGTTTTTAACCATTCATAGCACTTCAAATATATGATATATATATTTTATATAGATATAAATAACTTTTATATAGCCAATAGGATTCAATCTCCTCTCACTTGATCCTATATAGGATATGCTATCTGTGATGTGCTTTCAGTTCATGTTTGTTGCTGATGATGACATAACCGTCGAAATCGATTTAACAGTGTAACTCTTTACTTCCGTGGAAATATAGACAACGTTCCATCTTACTACGTTTCTATTTGTAATGGGTTTCCACAACTTCGTCGCGAGTGACTTATTCCGTATCCTTTCTACTTCTTGCGTTTGTCAAATTAGTTCGATAGGTCGCAATTATGGCCGTCAAGGCCCACTGTCTTGGAGCGCCAGGAGCTCAGATCTGACGCCTCTCAACTATTGATGACGGTACACTAAAACCAGAGACGTACAGAACTAGAGTGGACACTCGTGAAGAACTTCGAGACAAAATCTTCGAAGGTAATCGAGGATTCCCGGATTTGGCAATTAGAGCGGGCAGTCGATGCGACGAATAGGAGGGCAAGACTCTGTTTGGAGAATCGAGGAGGGCACTTCGAAATATCTTTACCTGTCGAAAATTCAGAAATTACTATAATTATTTTTACATAATTTCCTAAATAAAAGATGGATATTTAAAATGCTACAAATCGTTATCATTGTATGTCTTTTACCCAGACCGCGAGGTTGGGAAATTGCGAGGGGTGATCGAGAGTGTCTATTGGATTCAGGGTGAAAGAAATACATAAAATTCAATGTCAAACTCATTGCTTTATGACAAGTTGTTTTCGCCCTGTCGATTTTACTATGTGAAACTACGTTTTTCTGGTCTCAAACGCAACTTTCCTCTAATCAGCAGAGTAAAATCAAAATTGATTATACGGTTGGAAAGCTGTGATTCAGGCGCAGTTTTTAGGATTACTGGCAAGAGTTCATTATTTCGAATTATTTGCCAATCAGTTTGGAGATTATGGGCATTCAAAAACGGAAAGTTTTCGGAAAGTTACTGAGTTCACTCTTCAAGTTGCTTTGTTCCCCGTAAAATTCGACTGAAACATTTTATTTGGTATTAGGAACATGGGAAATTTTAAGGTCTTTTCAACGTTCTCAACGGAGAAACTATATCCGTCTTAATGAAGTAAGGTCGATAACACAAAAAAAAAATTCTGAAATTGTGAATAACACTGAATACAAGCGTTAAAAAAACCTTCAGGAAGCATTATTTGTTGCAAATCGATCGATCCATTCAAGGAATACTTGTTGTTGAAACATTAGTTGTAGAATCGATCCATTGAAGGAATGAAACCTGTTTTGAAGACACCCTGTATAGAAATTAATTCACACATAGATTAATGGAAAGAAAGAGAGGGGGGGGGGGGTGGGACTCACGTGTCATTTGTTCGTCGGGGGTGGAGGAGGACGGTGACGTGGTGTCCTCAGGCGAGGGAGAGACGGAGACGCTGATGGGCGACAGCATCTCCTCCAGTTTGAAGGTCTTCATTGGCGGGGGCGCGAAGGCGGAGCGGCCCGCGATCCCGTGATGGAAGAGCTGGTGATGGAAGAGGTGCCCCGGGTAACCTTCCACTAACCGGAGGCCGAAGCTTCCATTCCCTTCGTTGCTCTGCAACACCAAACACCATCTTCTGACGCATCATCTCATGTCAGTGTTCTAAAAACTGCAATCATAACTACTAATACTACCAACTACAGCATTTGCAATGTACTCACAACTACCAAGTACAAAAGTAGTTGGATAAAGTAGCAGCATAACCTAGAGTACTTGGGTATGGCTACTGTTTGAAACCTGTCACCAAGCAGTATGGTTGTTGGTATTGGATTTTTTTTAAGCACCACCGACACTCGTAAATAATGTAACACTTATGATGGAAAATGAAAATATTCACCATGTTTTAGGCTTTTTTCGCTGTAAAAACTGCTGCGACTCCAAGCACTTCACTACTGTCTCATATCTTTAACTGGACGATATTACCTCCACATGTGACTCTGTCCCGCCATGTTCCATCAGCCTTCTCAATCGCGAAAATGATAACACTCCTGAGGTCCCATCAAGAAAAACTAGTTTTCACGGGTCGGAAAAAATCTTGAAAATATAAATCATTACTCTAAATAAAGAGGAACCAACCTACTGCGGCTAGTAACCCTGGCCACTTCTTGATTGTCATTGTTTCCTAACTACTTAACTTCTACTTACGTTTTAGGTAGGAGGGGACGGTAACAATCATGAGTTTCCAGGATTTCTGGTTTCATTCGTCAGCACTGTGGAGGGGATTATGAGCAGTCAAATTTTTTTCGTTGATCTCCCGACTTATACCACCCTTTTCCCCCCAAAGTCGCTAGTTTCGGTCAAGAATTGTGAAAATTCTTCGACAGGGAAATGAAAGCGGCAAATGAAATGAGAATGACTCATCTAGAAGTCAACTACAAGGTGTGTAGGTCAGTGATCAGCTGAAGTCACTTGTGGCTAATTTCTTTCCAGATCCCTTTTACCCAACAAAAGTTAACGAAACAAAAGGTAACGGAATAGAATACTGGGAAATTGAGAATTATTCAGTTCTACATCTTTGTATGTGCATATTTATTAATTCTGTATTAATACTTCCAAACCAAATTAAAAGTGAACAAGGGAGCTTCTAAAACTTCAAACGACCGAAAATCCGGGCCCCCTACAAAGGCAGGGCCCGGGGGCATCGGGACCAGTGCCTCCCCCCTCTCTACGGGGTTGTCCAAAAGTGGGAGAGGTCAAAGTTTAAAATTTACCAAGGACTCCCATCACTTTGCATAGTAAAACTACTATTGTACTTACTTAATTACTCCAATATAGGAACAGTACTGAACAGGAAACTGAATTGTAGTTACCTAACAGGTTCACCAACTGACTACTGAAAACCAATTGCTCTTCAACTACTTTTTTCACCTACTAGTTGATAATTGAAAAGTTCATCTACTAACCAGCAGTAACAAAAAATGATAGAAAAATCGAACTGCTGTATAGTTAGCCAACTAAAAACTACGTAGTTGGCAGTTAGAAATATAGTTAACTATAAAGGTTTATTATTTCTTCCAATCTATCTATGGGTATCGGAAACTTTGGGTTGAATGAATGAATTTATTTATTTGTATAAACCGATTCGGCATTACAAGGGTTGGTACATACATTTTACTAATTAATACGTTTCATTATAAAATTAAAATAACATTTTCAGAATAATTACTTTCTTTATATTTTAAATTGCTTTTCCTTTTTTCGAGTCACTGTGTTTCACTTCCTCCTTGACCGAACTCCCCGTTTATAAAATATGTACAAAAACGTACGTTCACGAATAAAACAGGTTCTGTAGGTATTCATGGACCATATCCGTCTGTTGAAATGAACTGGCGCATTCGAATAGCGGTCTGGACGAAGGCGTTAATACTTGTGAAGTCCCTTTCCTCTCTGATGACCTCAATGAAGCGATCCTCATTTATAGTGGGGAGACCGAACCATTTTAACCTCTCCGCTATGAAAAGCCTGCACGAGCGGATCAACTTTAGCAGGATACATCTCCATCAAATGTAGTTTCTACTTTTGGTTTATTGTTTTCAATAATTAGCTTTTGTAATCGTATTGCAAACAATTTCATAATCCCCCCTCCCTCTACATTTTGTAATTTCAAGTTTCAGGGTGCGTAGATTCCAAATCTGGAATCTTTACACCTGCCAAATAGAGAGACGACTTTTTCCTTTCCCGCCATTCTAATTTGAGCCAGGAGCATCTTACCAAAGAGCGACAAAGATGGTGAGTCGAGGTACTGAGCTGGGGAATCTGGGTTCGCCGAACTGAGATGAACTGGCACCAAACGTTTGAAATACTCGTTGAATCTTCTCACATGAACTTGGGCGTTATCTTTTCTTCCCATCTCGTTCCCTATGCCCTCAATAAAACTTGGGATGAGCTTTCTAAACTTCCTATGGTCCATTTCCGAGAGAATCTCCTGATTCTGCCCTATCGCTTTCTTCTCCTGTGTCAACCAATTGAGCCTAATGAAAGAGTGGTGATCGAGTGCCCGACTTCACAATTGAATTGTCACAATCTTTGGTTCTAAGCAGTTGACTATACTATACTAGAAGTTAGTTGACAAAATTTCGAGAATAAAATCTTTAAACCATTCAGGTAAATTGTTTAGGAAATTCGAAACTGATGGGTGAATAATTAAACGTTGGACTAATTATAAAGTTTTAGTCTATCTGGTTAAATTTAATTCGTTCCATTCGTGGATTTCTGCGACGCGTCGCGACGTGCCGATGTTCAGTATATTAAGCCATTGTAGGTGTTCTGATATCAGCTTTTGTTATATTTCAGTTGGATTTCTACTCGTTCCAGGAGTTCCTAGGACGCGGTGTCTCTGGTTGGGACGAGTGAAAATACTTGATTTGTTTCGTCTAATGTCTAACAGGGTTTTCTCCGGTTTTTGAAGGATTGTCCAGTTGTTGTAGCCCGGTGGTTCACGTAGGAAGATTATCTAATACAGAAATAATTAACTTTTTTTTTCATTTCTTGTTGTGAAAGTATGAAAAGAGTATACTTGGTGGACAAAACTAAAAATACTAGTATACTTACTGAAGTATGAGGCAAAAAAGAGTATAAATACTACAAAAAGAGTATATCAGGTAACCTTATGTAGATGGCATTTATATTTCAGAGCACAAGATCGATTGGGGAAGATGTAGTATCGTGGTTCTTCAGCTGACCAGTGTCCATACCTTGTAATTGACTTCTAGAATGACTTCGTCTAAAATATAAGACCTTGAACACCAAAATTTCCTAGTTCCTTTGTAGGAAACAGAAGCTGATATCGGAATACCTACAATAGTGTTACCTATGTAAGGCATATGGGCATGCCGCACAATGGGGCATAACGGCTGAAATTCCCGATAACCGTGTTGCCCCAAAATTGAAAGTATACCTTTTTACAGTTTTCAGCTTTTATCATGGAACATGCTTTAGCCTTGGACTAACTAGCCGAAAAACATGTCGCGGAATAGGAAAGCGGTAGAGGATAGCGGGAGTGGATCGCGGGATGGGGGACGCGAGATTGATTATACAAAATAACAGAATAATGTACTTCCTTTCATGGAAGTTAGTGGTGAGTCATCATAAGCGCTATAGTTCTTTATAGTACTGCGAGAACCTGAACTGCTATCCCCCATTTACTATCTAAGCCTGCATTTGGGGTCCCCGGGCGAGGCGCCTAGTGCCAAGTTTTATTTATTTAATTTTCTTTTAGTGCTATGTTTTATGAACTTATTTGCCTATTTAAATAATGCTTTTTGTATTGATATTCTTCATCATTGTTATTATTTTGTCGTTTTATATAAATTTTATCACGGGAATAATCAATTTGCTTTTTAAAAAACGTTTTATTACGATTGATAATACAATATAGTACATATAATTCGTAATAATATATTATTTTGTCGTTTTAGGGAATAATCAATTTGCTTTTTAAAAAACGATTACGATTACAGATGTTGATAGTTATATTGAATACAGATAGGAATTAACACACACACGAAATACATAGCAAGGCAAAATCAACAATTAACATAGAAATACTTAGCAAGGCAAAATTAACAATTGTGAACATTATCTAAATTTACGGAGTCAGATTCGAAGATCTGCGGTGACTACGGTATCGGATAAAGGCGGTCAGGAAGCAAGAAGTTAATATGATATATAATATGAGGGTCCAAACACTAGGCTTGAAAAGGTCAACTATAAATTGTTTGGAAGAAACGACAGGGAGAGACGGAACGCTTAGGTGTCTAAGACTCTTAAGTTTGATCTCAACTTGGGGTTGACGATTCACGTCAGTTGGAAGTTTGATGAACTTAACCAACGATGGGTTGTGCAGGGTCGAAGTGGAGGGAGAAATCAAAGTTTGATTGCGGTATTCGATAGTGCTGTTTCCGGGGGATATCAGGAATATTCCTGACATGCTTTTGAATTCTATGTTACCCTGGTCAATAATTTTTACTTGATCCTCGTTTGGGAAGATGAAAATATAACGTTTGGCTTGTTCAAGGAGTTCTACGTGATTCTCAGGGAGATTCAGTTGTACTAGGTCACAACGACCGTTAATTCCTCTGAGGAGGATTTCTGACTCACAGTAATGTTCACTAGATAGCTGGATATTATTTGGACAGAGATAAAAGTTAGGGCCGTACTCACAAGGCTCGTTTAAAAAAATTATTTCAGAGGTACTTAGGGGTTTAAGGGCGTATTTCGTGGAAGGGATTATTGTCACGTATTTATTAGAGGTAGTGAGTGTCGGTATTGATTGCAGCAGTATTAGGTCGTAATGCTCGGGATGTATGATCGGAATGTCCAAAAAGTAAACTATTTCATCAGTACTTACGACGCATTTGACCCTAATGTGGTTTTGAAATTCCCATAAAGCTTCTCCTTCAAACTCGGGTAATTGTTTTCCAAAAATAGGTCGCAGATGACGTAGGGCGGAAAGTAGCATTCGAGGTTTTATTATACTCGGATGCATTTTTCGGAGTTTGCAGAAAGTGACAGAATTTTCAATGTCTTGTAAGAGGTCAAGGAGGAGTTGTATGAGCAGCTGGTTATGTTCAAGAGCATTTTCTACTTGTTTGATGTGAGTAGCTAACGAACTCAATTCCTTGAGCGTTTGTATTTCTTTCATGAGAATATCGTGATTGTAGTTGATGGAATCAATAGTAGAGTTCAATTCCTCAACGAGTCTATTGTTTATGGAGTATTGATGGTCAATTTGCTGTGAAAATGTTTCCTGATTAATTAGGAGATGTTGGATTATCCTATTATATTTTTCTTCATCATTGGCGTCCAGGTTTCCAGTGACAAATTTTATCACTGAACCTAGACCATTTAGGAGGCCACGCCTTTGACGATGAGGCAAGGTTGAATCGGAAATCTTTTCAGTTACTAAATTTAGCATGTGCTCTACAAGTTGCAACCTGGGGTTAACAGCTTCCTGGACTGTTCTATCAAATTTTATGATATCGTTAATGTTTTGAACATGTGACTGGAGTTGTTGGATTTGATTATGAATTCCTTCTAATTGGTAATAATGCGTTATAGTATGATAATAGTTCACTCGTCGAGCAGAACCTAGTCGTACAGGTAGCACGCCTAGATTTGATGTAATATTTTCAATTTCGAGTCCGTTAGTCGAGTAGATAAGCAGGGTGAGGAAGATTTGTAGTACAGTCCGGTTCATCCTGTAAGGAGATTTGGTCATGGGTAAAATGAGTAACTTTGGACGATACGTTAAGATATCAAAGATCTGTTGTGTCTGATTCGGAGTCATACAGGAAAGGTGAAAAAGTATATTCAGGTTTATTAGGTTTCTGGGAATGATTTGATTGTGCTCTCGTTGGTTCAACTTCGTTTACCGTCTGGGGTTGGTATTTTTTGTTTTGTCTTATTTTGTGTGACCGCTTACTATTTCAAGGGGAGTAAAACCAGTGGAGGAATGAATTGAGTTGTTGTAGGCCAAAAGGGCGTAGCGCATTTTTTTTCTGGATAGAGCGAAATGTTAAGATGGTTTTGCGACCGAGGTACAAGCGGCGGTCGAGAGATAAGACGAGAAAGAAACTTGATCTTCTTGTCGAGACAAGAAAGTCTTGTCGCGTGTTTGAGCCTCAGAGGAAGGCCTTTTTCCGAGCTGTGTAACAGATTATTATTCTCGTAATAAACGTTTCAAAAATTTCTTGTAATTTTGTTTTTTAGTCGTTACGTTTCTTTTTTTCTTTCTTTACTTTTTATATTTCTTAATTTTTTATAATTCAATGATTATTTATATTCTTCTTTTGATTGTTCTTTATTTTTCTTAATCTAAGAGGTCGGGGAGTGACCTTGCGGAATTCGACGGATACCGAAATTCCTCCTTCAACAGGGAGCGATGAAGGAAATCCCGGGGAGTAGGATTGTTTATTTAACGACGAAAATTCCAATATGAGAGTTACTTATCAAATTAATTTCAAATAATTAATTCAAATTAATTTGGTAAATCAATTTCCCTCACTGGGTTTTTCGTCGGAGTTACAGCTGCTGTTTCTTCCGTGGAGTCACGCCTTACTGACGATGGAACGTTCGTAATCCTTTCGCGAATGCGTGCACAACACTCACGAATTTGGCACTAAGTTCTCTGAAGGTTCTTCCTCACGACGAAACGAAGAAAACACTCCGTTCTCTGCGCGTTCGGAAACCTTTGTCCTTCTACCGACTGCTGCCAATTTTATCACGGGAATAATCAATTTGCTTTTTAAAAAACGTTTTATTACGATTCCACAGACTTTAATAGATGTTGATAGTTATATTGAATACAGATCACTGGTAAACTATGGGGGCGGAGAACTTGAGCGGAACAAACGTTTGACACACACGGCAGCAAGCTGAGAACTGACTCGAGCTCGCCGCGTTCCTTTTAT
>JAVIWC010001689.1:0-29739 GCA_031894815.1 Creontiades dilutus | reverse complement strand
ACGTTTTTAACACCGTTTGAAATAGGTTTACACCTGACACCATGTACAAACTGATGACTTTAGTCAATATTTTAAATTAGGGAAAAGGGGAGCACAGACATTAAACGAATATTCCAGATGAGAAGTGTTCTTTTAATAACCTTCATTCAGGTAGGTACCTAGGTAGGTGGTTGCAGCAGGTTATTACACAGGCAGGTAATTAATCATGGATGCTACAGCGAGTACATGTGTCTTAACATGATAAGGTGCATTATGCGTCGTAATCTTATTAGGATGTTATAAATAAGGAATTATAATAGAGTGATCTCATGGAAAGCTGGTTCTATCTAAAATGTAAAGTCACCACACTACTGGTTTTGGATAACTTCGTAAGTTATAAAAAAGAAAAGGCCAGGGGCAGATAGGTGGGTTAGACCGGCCGAGTTAATTCCACCTCTTTCTCTCTCTCTCCAACCCCCCTGAGAATCAGCTTACTGCTTATGTCATATAAACCGACATACCATCAAGGAGTGACTACAATCTAGAAGAACCTATACCGTTTGACCATTCATAAATTACTTGTTGTGAAATCTACCTTCGATAGTTGTTCGTTGCTTCCTCGGTAAATTGAGCGAAAAGCAACAAAACTGCCATTAAACTCCCAACATCGATCGCGCTCCCCTCAATAAGCCTGATGAATTACTTAACCTTCAAATTCCCGAAAGAGTATCCTCAGTCATCAATCAATCAAATATCGATTTTAATCCCTGTAACTTATGTAGTAACTTATTTCGTTTTGAATTCTGGAAGCAACAATTTAATATTCACTGGGCTGAAATCTAATCCGAAGACCGATCTTTATGAGGTCGTGAATGGTTTCATCCAGAGCTTACCGGGGGATCCCATCATCCTTGATATTCTGCTGTTTGGTAAGGATATCCTGTTCAAGTTCATGAGAAGCGCTGATATTTCGAATATTTTCAAGAAAACAGGGCTACTGAGAAACACTGGCTATAGAGTGAATTGTGACTACAGACACGGGAGAATAGCCAGATCCAAGTTATTCAAGGTAAGGAAGGACATCCAAGTATTAGAACAAACTTGAACATGTCTATCCGTTCCGATGCTTTGATAGTTGAGAATGTAGTAAGTATTTTTATGGTCAAACGAGCATGGACCCAAACGTGGATGGATCCAATATTTTTTTTACGGTGGCAGGTGAGGAAATTTTTGAGATCCTTAGGTGGAAATCGGATCTCCTAAGATACCCAAAAGGGACCGCACTTTGGGTTATGTGGGATTCAAACCCACTAAAACCTCACCTTCCATTTTCCACGACGAAACTCAGCCTAGAACTGTTTGACACGTTACTTCAGGCACCGATGGATCCAATATCATAATTAATAATGTGGGCTCAGATAAGGAGAGAGATATTTTTTCAATCGAAAACCAATCCGTCACCCATAGATAAATGCCAGGACGTACGGACTCGAGAGCAACAATTTCGAATGGCCATTCATTAGAGAGTTCAGTTGAGTTCGGCTCTGTGTTCGACCCTTGAGATGAGGTTGTCTGTCAGAGGAGGGGTCAAAACAGTTGGAACGCGGGAGAAAATCAGGAGGCATGTTCGTGTGAGTATGTGAGTTAAGATTAGCGGGTCTATCCAGGGTTTTCCAATTCACGAGAGTTTGTGGTCATGATGTAACGTTGCCCACTTTCTCACTACGCTTCGAAAGTATGACTCTCCGTTACTTAATCTTTAGGCCATGCTCAATCAGATCCATATTCGATAGCCCAATCATTTAACATCCATACCATAACCTTTTCAGATTAGTAACTTCATTAATTCAGGATCAAATAACCTCACTGTTCTTTTCTCGTTCTTACCTAGCGTAGTTCGTTAAATTAACCCCCACCTTCTTTCTTCGGAAAATCTTGAAAAACCCAATCAATCGACTTTTGTCAAATTATTATTTCTATTTCTTTCGTCTTCTGACTTTTTCATTTTTTCCAGTTATCGCTCAGGTTTGTTTTTCTCTTTTTATTTATATTTCTCTTTTAGCTGCTTTAGCACACCATTCCATTCTTTTCTCTTTTTCCACTACATTTTTGTTTAGAGGAGCCGCTAAATTGAATATTGTTCCCGCCTACCTGAATCGAAAGAGTTGAGAAGAAGACTTAAATTTGTTGTATGATTTTACGCAGCTCATAGATGGGGGGGGGGGGGGTCAAGATTGTGGGAGATATGAATCCTCCACAATCATTACACGTGAAATAACAGAAAATTTACTTATTGAGAATATTAATAAAACGATGAATAATCTAAGTTATCTTAAACACTAGAATGAACCATTTGTACCTCTTTTAAAAAACCAACCATAAAACCTACATTTAGCACCAAAAATAATGATTTCCTAAATAACTTCTTTTGAGGTTCATTTTTGGTTTATTATTCAATAATAAATTTATTGGAATCTGCAATAAAAATTTTTCCGTCCGTCCACCATACGCACGATATCTCCGAAACGGCTGGAGCAAAACATCTGAAATTTCAGGAAAAATCCGTCTTGGTCCGACGACGCCCCAAATCTTGAGCCAGCTCTCTCACTCAATTTAAAGTGCCCTTTAAGGGCTGTCAAAGTTTTGTGAAATCCCTAAAAACCTCAAAACAAGTCGAATCGGCCTAAATTTGTACCTATTTGAAGAACATACCATGAGGAATCGAATGAGACCCTCCCCACGTCCGTAGGTCAAACCATTCCCGATGTATGGCCCGATTTATGGTGCCAACATTTGCGTTTTTTGGTTTATTATTGTTTGTTTGTAACGTAGTGATGCCGATAGTGTCGAGTTGCAGTGAACGGGGATACTGGAGTGATAGCCGATGTGGATACTTGTAGTTTATAGCCGATACACGGGTTGAAGCATTCTGATATGCATGAAACGGTGATAATAATATTATCATTAACCTATATATTATATAGGTAAATATTATTCAATATTATTACTGGGGTAACTAAGTATTCTTCAACTGGGGTTTATTATTCAATTGGCTTGCATTCATGATATGAATTTCTACTAAGCTTCGGAGTGTGCGTGTTTCACCGGTGATGGAGCGATTATCGAATTTCAGGAGATATGCATAGACCACGTAAATCGGTTCACAACCAAAACACCTATTTGGATTGATCAGTTGATGATATTTTTGTGACTCCTCTACATCAGTCTACCTTTGGCTACATCGTTTAAATTTGGATTTGGAGAAGTTTTATCGCAATACGAGTTCTAAAGGACTTGATAAATTATAGATGTTTTTATTGTGGGGGGGGGGGGGGGGGTATTGAGGTTCAAAAAAAAAACGCTGCAAATTCTTTCACTGGGGTTTATTATTCAATTGGCTCGCGTTCATGATTTGAATCTCTACTAAGCTTCGGAGTGTGCGTGTTTTAC
Source organism: Creontiades dilutus (assembly GCA_031894815.1). Classification (NCBI taxonomy): domain Eukaryota; kingdom Metazoa; phylum Arthropoda; class Insecta; order Hemiptera; family Miridae; genus Creontiades; species Creontiades dilutus. The sequence continues at coordinate 26,310 of JAVIWC010001689.1, read as the reverse complement.
AGGTGATAGAGCGATTATCGAATTTCAGGAGATATGCATAGACCACGTAAATCGGTTCTCATCCAAAACACCTATTTGGATTGATCAGTTGATGATATTTGTGTGCCCCCTCTACATCTGTCTACCTTTGGCTACATCGTTTAAATCTGGATTTGGGGAAGTTTTAACGCAATGCGAGTGCCAAAGGACTTGATAAATTATAGATGTTTTTATTGTGGGAGGGTATAGAGGTTCAATAAAAACAAACGCTTCAAATTCTTTTACTGGGGTTTATTATTCAATCGGCTTGCGTTCATGATTTGAATTTCTACTAAGCTTTGGAGTCTGCGTGTTTCACAGGTGATAGAGCGATTATTGAATTTCAGGAGATATGCATATACCTACCTATTTGGATTGTTCAGTTGATCATATTTGTGTGCCTCCTGAAACGCAATAATCACTCTATCACCTGTGAAACACGCACACTCCAAAGCTTAGTAGAAATTCAAATCATGAACGCAAGCCAATTGAATAACAAACCCCAGTGAAAGAATTCGCAGCGTTTTTTGTTGCGGATTCGGATTCTACCAAAAAATTTTTTGTCTAGGCGAGTTTACTTGAATTGAAGTTTGTTTGACCAAACTAGATTTTTAGTGTTTGTTTCTATTTGTGGTGGTTTTTATTTTTTTCCTCCCACGTTCCGACCCAGGGTATGGGTCCTAGTCAAGGATATCTATAGAAGAAATAACGGGTTTGAATAATGATGAAGGAGACAAGTCATGTTGGCCAGATTCGTAAGCTATAATCTAGATGAACTGCAATGTTTAACTTACTTACTAAGATGCTAAAATGCATCTAATTCATTCATACAATTATTTTGTAAGTCATCTCCGTCACAATAATTACTGGCATCGCAACCTAACCAAAACCAGCGATGACGTTTGATGAGGAATACAATGGTGTGAATCTCATTCCTCAGAAGGTGATATACTGCATACAAAGAAACGTACAATCACACGTACAATTCTCTAGTTATTTATCCCATATTTCATCTCAATCCTGCAATAACAGAAATCCATAATACGGAACAGTATAATCTTCTACCTATTATTATGTGTCTATTTCCCTAGTGCCTTAAATAACTCTTCCAAAACTCGAGAGGGTTTTAGAAAGGTAATAATACTGTGTGAAGATCTTCCCTTACAAGGTGATGAGTTTCACCTGAAACACCATTTCCAATCACACCCCGCCTCCCTCAAGGACCGACCCAATTATAATCGCTTTTCCTCCCCTCGACTCCGCAACGAACGAGATCGTGCGATTATTGTATGAGATTGCGGGGTGGGACCCGGAGCCAAGCAAACACTCAAACCGCTGGGGCCGACCCTCAACGCGTGTACAGCGATATTACAGAAACAATCAATGTTGGCAGCGACCCCCTATATGGCGAAGGGGCAGCCGGGGGTTGTCAGTAGAGGTTTAAGCCTTTCCCTCCCTCACCCGCCACTCGACGTCCAACGAAAAACCGCCCCGAAACTCCTGAAAAAGCGGAGGGGAGGTTGGATAATTTTGTCCCGGCCCCAGAAACCCAATCTAGCTGTCCACATTCATCTACCGATCTGTCAGTGAGACGAGGCCCCTCTCGACTGTCCGCAGGATTCTAATAAAGGGAGGCACTTCATCTCGTTTTTCCTCTTCCTGCCCCATCCCTCCCTAGCCCTCGTCGGGTCTTCACAATGAAACACAAAAGGGCGGGCGTTAAGCGGTCCGTGGCGGCGGTTTAATGGCGGTTCCCTAACGGGTGATTGCGCGAAAAAGTCCTGTTCCCACTTTAATGGAACCAGAAGGCCGAGTGCTTAGTCAATGGGGTTTGAAGGCCGCATCTCGGACAACCTACATAATCATTTCCTAAATTCTGACCTATTTGTAATTTGCCTTAAATTATTCATTTTAGGTGGGTGAGAGAAATTACCAAAAGAGTACAGCAATGTCAGAGTGTCACAACAATTTTAAAATTAAATAATTACCTTCCTTTTTTACCAAGCTTATTATTATAGTGTACCACTACTCGGGAATCCATCTACTTGTTCAGTGACTGCGCAACGTATGGTTTTACAGGGTGAGCAGAATGGGGAAATCAAGAATTTCAGAAGAGGCGAGATTAAGAAGAAAACGAGATTTATTTTTCTTTATAGTTTCATATTTTGGTTACGTAGTGCTTTTTTTTATTATTTATTTATTTATTTTTTTATTGTCATGGTTTAAAGCACATGCAGCCATATTTACATATGCACTTTCTTAATCAATATTCTAGCACATTGGAACATGACAAGCAATCCTCTGAAAACCATGAAAAAAAATTGGCACATGGTGCCTTGGAACCTCCATAACGTCAGGAATGAGACGATTACATCTCTCCTGTTTGATTCAACAGAAATTGTCGTTTTCGTTACCAAGCTTTTTTCTTAGCGTGATTTCATTTTTTACTTCAAGTAGGAGTTATGTGATTTGGGAAACTTTGAAGGCTGATAGATGAGGGACTGCCTTCAAGTAGTATAATATACTACTAGATATAACGCAAGTTTTCTTATTTAGATTCCTGTTAAAAAACCTTTTCACATTAATTATGATATAAAAGCGATTTTTCCAAACACAATGCCATTTTGCCCTTTTACCTACCAACGCAAGAAAAAAATATTACTGCAGCGAAATGAAATTTTATCGATATTGTAATGAACATTAACACTGTCGTGTGTCCCAATTCACATTGTCATGGACGCGAATTTCAAACTCGAATTTTGGACTTTTAAAAGGGATTCATGAGCTGCCATTGCGCTTTGTGCCTTAGAGGGCATGACTAAAATCCACATAAAAAAATTCCAGAAATTTTGACAACTTTTTTTATAAACATCTTTTCTGATTGAAATTGCCCCTAGTTCAGGAATCACCCATATAAGTAGGTACAGGTACAGGTCTTTAATAGGTCTATTAAAGAAATATAACATGGGATCGAAAAGCTCAGTGCGTTTGATACATGTACTCGTGCTTTTCGAGGTAGTACAATTTCAACCATAAAAGACAATATGACAGACTTCTTGCTCCTATGAAGATGCAACTACTCATGCTCATAAATCGGCAGGATTTATAGCTGGTAAGTCGTAAGTTTTGAAATAACTTCCGGACGACTGATGTTGATTAGGTACTTGGGCATTTTACTTCAATCTTTTCATTCGCTGCCTAACAGTAAACTCTCGGATTCTTGTGGAATGGAGAAAAGTTTGTACGTATTGATTCATTTGGGAGGAATCGCCAGACCCTTCAAAGTAACATTACGATCCAGAGTGCGGCGCAATCCATATAAACAAACGATCTCTATTTCACCCACATGTGACGGGAGAAGGGAATTCAATATTTCGAGAACCCCCTCCGCGACCATCCGAACATCGTCAAAGCATAAGAAACACGAAGGGCCTGACCCAGATATAGATCCGAGAGCTGGTAGCGTGTTAAGGAAGGGACCGGAAGGGCGGGGTCGGCAGTAAAACATATTGTATACGTTTCCCCCACCGCGAGCTTCAAGGAAAGAAGCGCCGTAAAGAACGCTCATCTGGGAGCGAGGTATCAGAAGCTGGCGAACATGACTGAAGAACTTGCTTGGGCAGAAGATACGACTAGATACAACCATCGGGCGGTTAAGAACCCCATTTCCAAGAGTAGGGTAGCAACCACTGGGGAAAAGTCCCCGAAGACAATCTTCGTATTTACATCTACCAAGAAAATTACCCTCTTGGTGATAATGGAATCAGCAATAGCGTAGAAGAGTTAATATGGCCTGCACTACAACCGATCACTATTCTATTGATGAACGGAAAAAGCTAGTAGTAAGAAAGTAAGCTTGTCTTGAGTCGAATAAGCAACTTCATGAGGAGAAATCCCATTTCCTTGCTTTTCCCCGCCAATAGAAATTCTTCTATGAGAGAATGTCCTCAATATAATGCCATGACTGTGTCAGAAACAAATAATGATACCGCCGCTTAACAAATCAGCACTGTGCTGTGAACAAAGTTTTGACACATCTTCTCGTAAATTATATGTAAAAAAATGATACAATGTGGTTCTTGATTGATTGATATTTGTTTGAATTTTCAGTCAACAATAATTCATATACAAACACTATATAATTTTAATATTTGTACCTTGTGAGAAGGTGTCAAGTTTGCCCCATAATTGTTGAGGACTAGCTATACACATCGGCCAACAACGCCAACTGGCGCAAATGTAAAGGACCGGCTGAATGCCAAACATCAATGCGTCTATGCGTGTTGAAGTGTAAAAAATGTCCTGCGTTTTACGTTGGCAGAGCTGAGGGAAGCAACTACACCAAGTATGAACGAAATCGGAGGGGGTCGGTACATTTCGAGTCTGTCTGGGTATGGAATGACCCCACAGCATTTCTATTTTCAGATTCAGCACATCATGAAATGTGAAACAACCAATTTTGAGGGGAAGGGGGGGGGGGGTCGTAAAAATTGGTGGCTTACAAAGGTTAATTATTGAAAATAATTAAGCATAAAAATATACGGCAACAATCTCCAGAGAAATTTTCTTATGTTCCTCTATTTTGTTATTTGAGAGAGTGAATATCTCCGTGAAAAAACATCATAACTAGGTATTTCTTCAGATTCTTTCACGAAACACTTATACAGTTTTGAACTGTTTGGGAAGAAACGTACTTTCTCCCGTTCTGAATAAGGATTCTACTTTCATCCGAAAAAAAAAACTCTTTCTTTCTCATTCTTTCATTCTGATCCTCTTACCGCTGTTCGAGGAAATACCCATGCAAATCCCTTTATTACAAATTCATTGCTCGAATAGAATTCCTTCGTCGACGGCATGAGCTCCCCTCCCCTCCCCTCCATCGCTTTCGCCAGTCCTCGCAGCACCTCAGCTATACCGGAACGCCTCGCAAATTCGTTATCAAACTTGTTAATTCTCTTCTTATACCGAAGAAACTCCCTTGTAAGTAAGCCTTCTCCATCCCCTGAGCAAGTTTCTTATAGAATTATTGGGTCCGGAGGCAAGTTGAGAACTTGGGACAGCCCCCCTCACCTCCCCGCTCTGGGGGCTTCTTCTTCTCGTTTAATATTTTGTCGAGGGAGCGCCCACCGGTCTAAATTATTGACGGAGAGGGTCGTTAGTCGTAAACGCGGTCAGGAGAGGATCAGTGTTATGGGTGGCTTAGGGGCCTTGAAATTATTATGAGGCCCAGCGAAAATCTTAATCGCCCGAAACATGTACTTGAGCGTTAACGCCCTCGGAGCGGTTAACAACTGACCGTTTCCCTCGTCCAACACCACCACGAGCGTTCCAACATTCGCTTAACTGCTTATTGACAAACGCCGGTGATTCGTCTGTTAGGGATTGAAGCGTTATTTCCGTTGTTTCACCATAGAAATCAAGAGAGAGTCAACATCGAGTTACACTAAAATCCTCATAAAAGCCTAGAATTTCAAATTCCATTTGCCTTGCGTATTCCAAGTGAAAGACCCAACTCGAACTTCGAAAAAAAAAACATCCCGAATCCCTGAAAAAACTATAGGCGTAGGTGTAGGTACGTGTGTGTGTGTGTGTGTGTGTGTGGGGTAAATTTACTGTAGTTGCGGAGATCTTCCGGAAATTTTGAATTTCACGACGGAAGAGAGGAATGGTAGCCGAAAACTGTTTATTCGTGACAAATTTCGTCGACTCAGCTTATAATTTTTAAGAACCGATTTCCATTATTTTTATTCCGTTTGATCCCAATTTTAGTCAAGCTGTGCAATAAACATTATGCACTGATAAATGAAGCTAGCTTCAAAAAGACGAATACGTTTTTTAATCATTATTACATCATTTTCAAATCACACCTACAACAATGATGTAGATGATGATGATAACGATAATGATCCATTGTTTTTCCAACTAAGGGAGAAATTTAACTTGTACTTCTCGTACTTCTGAGAAGTTTAATATGATGTTTTGATCGCCATCAGTTCTAGGAATATTGATTTTCGAACTCCAAAATTTTGTAGAATTCGCATAGCTGTAGATTCTCTCATCGAAACGTAGTTTTTATCCAAGTTCTCAGCTTCTGATTTGAGCAGTGAAGTTGGTTGTTTATCTGAGTTCTGGGAGATGTGAACCATCGATGAGAGAATGAATGTTATTCATCGTGCTCGGGTTGTACATGATAAGCATGATATTGTTTTTCAAATTCAATCTGCTGTATTTCTGATGGTTGAAAGTTTTTTTTATATTTATTTTTTTTAATAAAGTTTTTTTTATATTTATTTTTTTTAATAAAGTTTTTTTATATTTATTTTTTTTAATAAATTTTTTTTTACGTAAACTAAAGATGGATTTCGGCGCTTAACTTTGTTCTACAACTGACAATTTTCTAATTCCACGACTTTCCTTTCTACTATACTACTTATATCTATCTCCTCAAAGATTTTTTTTTTTTATCTGACCAGAGGGTTAACAATAATTAGCGTCAAGGTGGAGTGGACAGACCATAAAGATGGTAGATGTTAAAATTATCTATGAGATGGACTCACGAAACATTTAAAGTGTACTTGGGATAGTGAAGTGAGGCCAGCTTGACGGCCAGGAGTGGGGGGACCGGAGTCGAACCACCAACCGCCTGGTCACAGGAAGCCGGCCTGGTCTCTTTCGTTCTTGGTGGACTAATCTTTTTGATTTTCGTTATATTATAGTCACCTGTTTCACTTTTGTAATTAGAATCGCCAAGTATCTTTGAAAAATTAATAAATGAAATAAGACACAAAAGACTTAAATAGACACAAACCTTCACTTTGCTTTTTGCGTTCTAAAGTACTCTCGTCATGAACTGTCTCCTCCGCCAGTGAACTGACTTTTATAAGATGCACGTCCCTATGACCCGTTAAATCGATAGATATCCTCCTCCATGTTCTGAAGGCACCTCTCACTTAGAACCCCATTCATGTCTGGGAAGGGACGTTCCAAGGTAGGATGGAATACTTCATGACGAATTATACGAACGAGCCCGCTGTGCGGGAGAAAACTGCGGGCAACTCGGCGATGAAATATATTCATGAGATAAATCGTAGCCCTTTCGTGTTTACTGCGTATTTTTCTGAAAATAAACTATAAACCAGTCACTTTCAGAGAGTTAGGAACGACGGTTTTCAAAATAATGGGAGCTGTGCATCATTTGTAAAAGCTGAAATGAAGCTGTGATGATATATTTATCTTCATTGTACAATGGGATTACCTTTGGATGACTCAAGTTGGAACAATAATAATTATTTTTAATGTTGTACCCTAAATTATTAAGGGTAGAAGGGATTTTTTTTCTTAGAGTGAAAACCTCCTAGAAAGTGACCACATTCATGTTTGTTAGAATAAACTGAAGATAACAATTTGAAATTTTTAGATGTTCTTAGTGTGACCATGGAACTGTCATTTATGAAACATTCAAAAATACTGAATACGAAAAAACATTTGCCACAGTACACCAACAAATTTTTAACACAGCTACACGTTTTAATAAGTCCAATGACTTCCATGTGTTTCATTTCAACTATCTAATTTCAGTTATTTTACTCGTAGATTTCACATAGTTTTCATGTACAGTACAATGCGCAGTAATTGTAGCTATCGACATTTCATGTCCTTACTTCCAGCTGAAATTCAAGTGGTACATCAGTGGGTCGTCAGAAATCCGAATAAAGAAATGTTCTGAGTTCCTAAATATGCTTGTTACTGAATATGAGCCTGTCTGTCTCACATAGAGTGGATGGGAACTGTACGAATTTGAGTTGTTAGAAGGATCTGTGGACACACGTACAGACAGACATACCAAGACGAACGAACATTTTGCGGAATGGTCTTTAACGCAAAATTGCTAGAGGAAATTTTTATTTTAGGGAAAAAGTTTTTTCTGCCCTGAAAGTGAAAACATTGATTCTCCCACGCATTGACAGACCATAGACTATAGGTATATAGCAAAACATGAATTACTTCACACGTATGCCTGGTACACTAATTTCAACTCAACAGAAATGTAATAAAAGCATTCAGGAAAAATTCGCTCATGCGATCATGCTGCACAACTGTAACATTTTGAATTATAATTTTGAAAAATAAATCTTAGTAATCGTTTAGCAAAAATGTACACCCCCCCCCCTCCCCCATAATTCGTCGTTTTACATTTCGAAGTCAACATCCAACATCCGCAATGTCTGTCACCATACCAAGTACTCCACGGCCTTACGGTCCATAAATGGTCTTCCGTCAAAACTCCGTGGATGGATGAAAATGGACTGCATTTGGGGTCTGGCTGGTCCCAACTTCTATCTTCTGGAGAGATGGGGCAAAACTTTTCAAAAACGCAAAAACACAATCAAGAATCAAGTCAAATAATTTTGGACGCAGAAGCTATTACAATGAGTCCCTGACCGAGCTTATCTGACTTTGAAAATTTCGTTAGGTGAAAACTTTGGAAACGGCTGTAAATTTCAATCTTTTAAATCAATTTTTTTTTTTTTTTTTTTTTTTTTTTTTTCTACCGAGTGGAATTATGGGGGGGGGGGGGGGCTCAAGAAAAAAATCCGCAGCGTTTTATGTAACATGTAACATAAATGGGAGAACGCATAACTACCCCATTCATTTTAACTGTATCTTCGTAACTTTTAGACAAAGAACCCATCCAAGGCTAAATAATACAAGCCGTTCAGGTGAGAATTTACCTTCGGGCCTATTACTCCGAACTAATATCGTGAGCTTGCATAGCTGAGCTCTAAATTATGAGGGCGTTGTAGCTATTCATTCTGTCAACACACATTATTAATCAAGACTCCCGCGCCCAACCCTCATTCCGCCCCTCCCTTGTAAGTCGTCCTCCCTCTTCCGACCCCGCAGCTTTTCGAATACCCGACCGGCGAGGAAAGCCGCGGATCTGGGCTAACAGTCCGTACCTAGCAGTTCTATCGTTCGATGTATCGACCGTTTGCGTTCTATTTTAGACGGGTCGCGCGGGTTTTCGTTGATACAAGCTAAGTCGTAGTGCTTCGCTCTACATCCGCCCCTTGTCCTAAAATACGGAGCGCAGTGGTCCAAGACGGCAGAAAAGAAAAGTCAAAGAAAGATTAATTTTCGAAAGAACACTTGGATTAGTATTGGTTTTTTTTTTACGTTTTCGCTTTGCTGTGGCCATCTAGACCATAACACAAGCATGCCAGGCGAAACCGTTTTCCAGAAATCGGGCTTTTTATCATACGAAAGTACGAATTCATGACGGTAAATGAGTGTACAAAAAAAGAAAGAAATGTATACTTGAATAACATATAATATATGATATAAAAATATGAGTAATTCGAATTACGTGCATGCATATGTACAAAATATACACGAAAATAATATTAGAAATTACAACTTGAAAGAAAAGTATTTTGAAAAGCCTATACCTCCTGTACACATGCGATTTACCACAGTTCCCAGGAAACATCACGGCAACGGTCGCTGACGACACTGCAATCCTGGCAGTTGGAGAAAGCAATGACGAATCAATCAGCAAACTCAACAGATTCATCTCCAAAATCAGTCATTGGACGTCCAAATGGAGGATAAGGTTAAATAAGGCAAAGCCGGTACATGTTGATTTCACCAATGAGAAAATCAACAACATCCCACTATACCTCAACACCGTGGCAATTCCCAACGCGAATGAAGCCAAATACCTGTTCATGACGCTTGACGCCAAGATCAGGTGGAAAGAACTCGTGAAAAAGAAGAAGGCCGAACTGGTGATAAAACAGAAAAGGAATATGGATGATTCCTATTTTACGGGACAATCGCTGCCCATCATTGATAAATAACTTTCTGTTCACTTTTTCCAAAAATTATTTTTGTAGATTTTATCTATGTGGTAACTAGGCCTACGCATGGCCTTCATAAAGTTCGGCTACTCTTCATTTTACATGCCGGTAATTGATCGAAATGTACCTCTAATCTCATTGTCATGCTCTGTCCGTGAGTCAGAATTTAAACTTAATCCGAAATTTTATCCGCTCAAAGTACGTTTTACCGGAAATATTGACTAGTATTTTTTTAGAATTATTTACTGGATGTTAGTGCGCTTACAAGTGGGACTAACTTTTAGATAGTCTGTACGAATCAAGTGCTCAAAGTTTGTCCCAAACCTTCTGTCTCATTGTCATGGGTTTGAAGGAAGGAAATCATCGTAGCTCTCTCAAATGAGGGCATTTTTTGGCAATTCAAAGTTTTTTCAGCATTGCTAAACCTGCCCTTTGAGGAAACACCATGGCTCAAAAATGAAGTTGGCCGTTTCTAAAACAGGTATGTACGTCTCATACTTTTCATTGTTATGGGTTCGAGAATCAGTCTTAATTAATCTTATTGATTTGTTTAGCATTCATTTTGGGATAGAGATGTAAAATCTCTATTTAATGCAAGTTTAAATTTCTATAAGTATTCATCAGACTCCTAATGTTGATTTCTCATTGTCGTGGAGATCTTAAACTTCATTGTTGTGGCTACCACAAAAGCCGTCATGGCTGTTTGAAACAATTTTTTTTTTTAAGTTTGGTATTTGATACTAAATAAGTACCAATAATAAAATGTGATACTTGTTCTAGCACAAAGTCAGGAAAAACTTGAATCAGTTGCGCGCTCACCTACACTTTTGTGAACCGTGATTATGAGACCGTGTGAACCGTGAGGCCTAGGGCTAATATTATTAAGATAAAATAAACTAACCGCTAGTATAAAAGCACACTTCTTATAGAACTCAGTTCTAGTTAATGGTACCAGGGTACTGAAACTCAGTTCTAGTTAAGGTTAGCAGTTCTAGTATGGGGTAAATAAGATACGCATGATTCAAATAAACCTAATCAAAAACCATGATAAGCAAACATGTGGATAAATAAACCATTTATACTCATGATAGGCAAACATGTTATGTTCAAGTGATTTTTCTGTTTTTATATTGTTTACCAAATTTAATTTGAAATGAAATGAATTAATTTAATTGGAATTTCAATAAGTTATAAACAGCGAATCATTCACTTTAATACTGCCACATGTTAGAGAAATCGAGTGTAGATTGAGATTAGTGAAAAATCCGCAATTTCCCGCATCTGCTCTTCGAGTAGTTTCTTACTTTGGAGGAGAAAAGGGTGTTTTCATTTCATATGCAAGTTGGCGGGCTTCGACGGAAGGTATTTTCTATTAAATTTTGGCTTGATACGGTGTTAAAAGAAATCTATTTCTCCATTTTTGTTGTTCTGATTAACGGTGTGATCATTACCGCTACATTTCACGTCTCAACCATGGAAAGAAAACTCAACTTTCACGACCTAAGGTAATCCCCCCGAAAATCTAAAAAGGTGATCAAAAGAATCGAACATACATTTTTCCATTAGGTGCCTATCTAATCATTTCGATATCACCCTTCTCCAGCCACGGTAGTTTTAAAAAGCGAAAGAATTTCGGGGAGCACGAATGAATTTAAGGGCGCGAATTAATGCGAAAGGAATAATAACCATATTGCCACGGAAAACGAGCTTCCGGCTCCCGACCTCCATTATGATACCCCATTTCAAGTTTAATTTCCGGCCAACCCCCTCCCCCTCGTCTCCTCATCGCATTTGAAACACCTCGACAAACAATAATATTCTCTCGCTAGTCTTGGAGGCAAATGGAAAGTTTGAGCGAGAGAATTACCTCTCTTACTAGAAAAACGCTGAAAATGATTTCACGGAAATTGATTATTTTTGGCCTTCATGGACCACTTCTTGATCACTTTTTTAATTAAAAAATTGAGATACACATCCATTTTCAATATTTCCAAATTTCAAACATTATTTCCGGAGGTGGAGGGGGTTTGTGTGGGTTTTCACACATCGGGACCCCAGAAAAAATGTTTAAAGGCACAAGAATGATGGGAAATATTACCAGAAATGTTACTTTACCTGGATAAAAGATCAACCCAGCACGTCAAGAGGTCTAAAATCAAACTTTCAATTCATTCAACAGGGGAATATTTCGAATCAAGTCAGTTTTTACTCCAAAAACTCCAACTCTCAAATTTGATTGTAACAACGATTCAAGTGTAAGCACTGAATGCTGAAAACCCTTTGTATTTTGGAATCTAAAAAAAACCTTATATGTAAATTAATGAAATAGGCATTTTGAAAAGCAGGAATGCATTGAATTAGGCAGTCGCTCCATTTCATTTGGATGCCAGAGACATAAAAATAAAGTGAGAATCATTTTTATAAAACCGTCTTGTAGGGTTTAATGTGGATCTATGAATGCACCACGCCTCCTATCTGAGATTTCATTTTTCGTCTTTCGCTTGGGCTCACGCACGCATGATTTCTTCTGGACATCATTCTCCAACACAAACTATAATATACTATAACTATAATAATGTATAATCGCCCACCATCCAGGAAAAGGCTAGTATTAAATTGAGCCATTCGCGAGTGTCCCGATTTGAATTTTTTTTAACATCAATACCTACACACAAATACATGTCCTGTCACCGCCAATCAATCGCAAATCCCCACAGGCTAAATGCCGTAAATTATGATTTCACAACAATTAATAATTTATGAATGGTAGAACGGTATAGGTTCTCCTAGATGGGCGATTTTGTAGTCTCACCTTGGTATTATGTCGGTTTGGATGACACTCATACTTGTAAGCTGATTCTCAGGGGGGGTTGGAGAGAGAGAGAAAGAGGTGGATTGACTCGCCCGGTCTAACCCACCTATCTGCCCAAGGACATTTATAACTTACGAAGTAAGTAGTGACTTTAGCTGTCCATGAGATCACTCTATTATAATTCCTTATTTATAACATCCTAATAACAATACGACACATAATGCACCTTATCATTTCAAGACACACGTCCCTGAGTCGCAGATTATATAAATACATTTTATATTTTCCAAGTTCTTCCTTAATCAATCGCGTGAATTAATAATTAGGCTACAGTTGTTTTAGGGACATTTTAGTTGGCGACGAGCGTAAAAATACATTGTTCGCCGTTCAATAAGAGTACACAGGTATGCCCTTTCCAGAAATATGGTTCTGTTCGATATTCTAGTAATAAAACATCTGATAAAGACTCTGTATTAACAACAACAATAACTTTGAACAATAATACTTAACCATTTACATATCACTCTTTGACTAGAATTTAAAGATCACAGACAGGTAGGAATTTAATTGAGTTCTGGTATATTTAATTTATCTTTAAAAATAACAAAACCACATTTCAGGTAGAAATAACCTACCTTACCTAATCATTTACTGACTAGATCCAGACTAGTGTAGACACAATTAACTTAATTACTTACAATTCCGTGTAGACACTAATTGCTTGCCTCTTCTTAAATCATTTTTCAAACAGACAAAAAAAACTTACTTACCTGGAGCTCCAATTTTCCTATAAATTTATCATCAACAATTTATATTATCTGTATTTATTAGTGAACTCAAGGTTCCACTTATTTTCTCATTTCTTTATTACTGTTGTGATTTCTATCATGGTTATTTCCATTGTTTCGCTTCCACTGCCTTGTTTGTTATAATAAATTGTTATTGGTGGTTACTTATGTTCTTACGATTTATTTTGGCCAACCACGCATCTTTAAGGGGAGCACAGAACATCTAGGAATCGTTAAGGGTGATTAATTCCACGTTCTGGACTTAATGAGCTCTAAAAAGTTCGGAACTCTTCGTAACTTGATACCACTGTAAGATCACCCATTCTTCGACTTGTGATGGACATGGTTAATTGACCCTTCCCGATTCTTGAATCAGACGCCTTCAAGCGTCAGGGTCCATAACATTCCATCACTTCACAATCTGTATTTCCCGTTTTTGTACACAGCTATATTTTATTGTCTTGTTATATTGGGCTTTCCCGTATTAAATAAATAAATAAATAAGAATATCCAAACATGTAACCATTTGAAAGCCTCCGTTTCGCGTCGACGTAGTAGAGTGGGCGAGGACTCGCCTTCAAAGTTCCTTTCAAATTCTCGTTTGAGCCCCGCAGCTACTTTTTTTTCATTCTCCTTTTTTTCCAAGATTTTTCGTTTTTTTTTTCGCTCTCTCTTTTCAAAACTGGAATGGGGTTAAGAATAATTTACCAGGGACTGAGGTTTTTCAGCCTTTCCGGATATAACGGCGCAACTTATGAATACCCCACGGAGCAATCCGGTTGTCTGTTAATACTTAATGGTTAAAGAGGAGGACTTGGTGAAAAAAAAGTAACGGAAGTTAGTTTAAAAAAGAAGAAAAAAAAGGAATGAGGAAGAAGGCAAAAAACGTCGTTTACTCGGCCCTCACTATCGTCGCCTTCTTCCAGAGCCTTGTCAACGGTTTTCAAGCTAAATTAAATTTTGCTGTTCCTCTGGAAGACACGGAGGATTTCAAGAAGCAAAGGGAAAAGGAGGTTCTTCTTCTCGTTGAAAGTTGCTGAGAAAATTGAATTTTGTATAAACAGGAGGGAGATAGACGAGGGAGATGAGGGGGGCTAAGGCAATCTAATCACAACTCGACTTCTTAGCGTCGGGGTCCCACTTCCTCATCGGGGCGGTCTGAAGATGCGGCGATGCGGTTCAAAACGGTCATGTCCCGGGAAAAAACTAACCCCGCTCTTCCCGCTGACTAGGCAAGTTATAGTGTGACCGAATTGGCGATTTATAAAAAATTCTTCAATTGCAAGAAAATAATCTTCAAATTATCCTACTTCTGGGGTCGTTGAATCTATTGCAACTGAATTAGAAAGTAACAATCCTCTATCAAACGGACAACATAGGGAAAAGTAGGTATACATTTTAAAATAATGTTAGAAAAAATCTATTTATTAGTAATTTAAAGTTTAGGTACTAATTGGTATACAGGGTATCCACACAACAGTTTTCATTCCTTTTAAAGGTCGATTCTACAACTAGTGTGCAACAAAAAATGCTTCACAGAGTTTTTTTAACGCTTGTACTCGGAGTTATCCACGTTTCAAGATTTTAACCGTAGTATCGACCGTACTTGATTAAAAAGAACATAGTTTCCTCATTTCCAGAGTAATCTCAAATTTGAAGAGGCCGTTGGACACACAGTAAAAATTCCTACCTTTTTAATACCTAATAAAAAATTGTCAGTTGATTTTTATGGGGAGTAAAGCACCTTGAAAAGTGACCTTAGCAACTTTTGAAAACATTCCGTTTTTCAAAGCCCGTAACCTCGAAAATTTTGAGATAATGAACTATTGCCAGTAAATGGATAAACATACAGTGATCCGGGCGGGCTCATTCAAGTCTATCAATAACGAACATAAAAACAATAGTGTTACTTCGAACGTTTTCGATACTCAAATTTTTGAAATGTTACCCCTTTGCCGGTAATTCAGCCCCAACTTACTAAATGTGTTTTTTGAAAAAAGTTTATTTTTTAATTAAGCAATAGATGTTCAAATGAGATTTTGAATATCTCTATCAGTTTTGCATAGAAACTATTCTTTTATTCATGCTGATTTGAATACAACTTTTAGTTTCTTACAGTAATTGACGTTGATGGAGGCGAGCACTTTTCCCGAGGGACCCATTCTCCAAAGGAAACAACCAAGCAGTTCGCATTCATTTCGAGTTGAATAACTCGCGTTTTCTCCGAAGAGAATCGGTAGCGCCGATAAGTCGGAATATCGATCGAGATTTATTTGAAAGGCAAAACAAGTTGACGGAGAGTTCTCATTATTATGTATAAATCAATTGACCTTCGTCTGAACGGTCGCTGCATCCAGTTACCGTCTAGAACTGCCGGTCACAGTCTGGGTTTACCTTAACCCTATTAATACACAGAGCGGATACTGGCAACTCATAACGGTTTATTATTTCTGAGTTAAATAACCCTTCTTGACATTTCCCAAGACTGTACCTATTATGAAAGATGCCAATGGTCTATAACTAGCTTGACATTATCACAAATCAATCATCAACAATAATTTCTTATCAGAAATTCGGAGAAAATTGATGTGTTTATTCCGACTATCACCAAAGTTAGCGAAAGCTTTGTTTTTTTATCTTTGGAGAATGAACAACTTTATTTTTGAGTTTACCGTGGTGGGAAGATCTGATTGGAGTGAGGTATACTTAAAAAAATAACAGTCCAATAACCAAAGCTATAACGACGTTAATCGCAAAACAACTTGAATACTTGACAAACTTCGTAAATTTAAAGATCTCATGGAAACAAAAATTGTTGTTGAGGAGGTACTTGTATAATGTCAGATTGAAAAATATTTTAGAGAAACGAGGCGGTGATGTAGTGGAATGAACATGTTGATAAAATCGCTTTTACCCTGACATTAGAGAGTTCCTAGGAGATCCGTCAACACCGATACGAATCCGTAACGCGATACGAACGAGCGACAGCGCATGCGCCGCCAATACGAACGGTCGTATTGCAATACCACGGTGGTATCTTTACGAAAGTTACGATACCACCGATGCGATACGAACGAACGTATCTTTCGTCCTTATCGCTAAAGTAACCCGCCATCGGGGTAACCTCGTTGTAAACAGCTTGCATCAACATTTTCAACATTTCTACCTAAAAATTTGATTTCTGAAATTGCTAAATTGAAACTTCATGCCAAGAGAGAGCAGAATTTTCATTTTGATTCAACATCATTTTATTAGGTACATTACAGTTTAAGAAAACAGTAAGATTTCGATATTTAGTACCTACGAACTAACAACTTGTTTTGAGTGAGCCTCTCGCCTCTTTGTGCAAACTGGCTTGTACAAGCTGGTTTGTGCAAACGGCTTGAGCGTGTGAACGGGCCTTAACGCATCTATTTTTCCAACTGATTTATACTTTACTGAAAGGATTGATATAGGATATGTTTCTGTTTTTGAGATGCGAGCGTAGCGAGCATCCAGACCAGCAAACTAGACGATGGGATATTTCTGTCATTTTTCACATGGGGATTTTTTGTCCGGGGTGGGCTAAACGCGAGGATTTTTTGTCCGTGATTCCTCTCGCACTGATGGGCCACTCATGTACCCCAACTTGCCTGCGGGGCCGCTCATGCCGTCAACCCTTTACAAGATCACGCGTTCTTTCGTTTTTTGTTTTTTTTAAATAAAAAATGCCGGGGTGGAAGACTTTTTTGAATATTATGTTAACGGATTGATTTCAAATGAGGAGTTGCTGTTGATTTTTCGAACGTATTTGGAGCGGGAAAGTGTAAGGGAAGCACCTCAACGATTAAGCCTGCTCGGTTGACAACTTACCTTTACACTCTCCCGCTCCAAATACGTTCGAAAAATCAACGGCAGCTCCTCAGTTGAAATCAATCCGTTAACATCATATTCAACATAGTCTTCCACCCCCGGCATTTTTTATTTAAAAAAAAAACGAAAGAACGAGTGAACCGAGTGGTCTTGTAAAACATCAAGAAGGCTGCTCGTTTTCTATAGTGACGTGAAAGCAAAATGTACGTGACTCTTGGATACGGATCAGAGATACCACTAGTTCAGCTGAGTTGGTGGTAACTCCGCCATTTATGCTAACCAGAGCTGTGCTCGCCCTAGATACCACCACCGACGAGATACGATACCACGGTGTCCAAATCTCCTAGGAACTCCCTATTGTCCATACAGAGGTGAACATCCGGGTCTTCGAGGCTGTCCCCAAGGCCACGGTGTGCTACGGTGCAGCATATCCGAGTGTCCGATTCTCGGTTTCATTTTTTATAGAAGGTGTTTCGGCCGTTTTGTGTTCTCGTTAGCCGAGGTGGTGAATGTGAGGAATGGTCCTAGTTGGTCAGCTCTTCTCTCATATTTTCGAGAAGCCTGGCGTTATAGAGAATTCTTAATTTCGGAGTTCAATTATAATAATTAGAATTTCGCTCACGAAGATCCCTCCAGCTAATTTTTTTGTTTCAGTTAAATAAGTTATTTGTGTTGTTGTTGCCTTATTGTTATTGAACTTATCGTGTAGCTTTCAAAGCACCTTAATGTTGCACTTCCTGTTGTACCCTTTGTACGTTCTTCCGCTTTTGCTAAGGCGTTTAGTGCTAGTCGATAGGGAGTTTAGGTTCCAACGACCAAAGCGCCTCATGTTTGTTACCATCATCACACTATATAAAGACGAGCTCATCAGAGTATATCCACTTTTCAGAGGGTGGTAACGCTGGGCGGGTGGAATTCTCCCCCCCCCTCCCCCGTCTCCCAGGGTTACCGACCTGCTCCCCCCGACCCCGCCAGTTAAGGGAAGAGGGCCCCAGCGGGGGGAGGGGGGGGGGGAAGCGTCTCCCAGGGCAAGCGTCGTGGTCCCCTCCTCCAGGATTTGGGATATACGATTTTTTGACTTTGCATATTGTTATTATACTCCCTCAGTGTGTTATTCATCTATTTCTTTTCTACCTGCGTAGCAGGGCCATTAAACTAGTGTAAAGAAAAAATATTTGTAAATAAACATGTTCTTTCTTCCTTCCCTGACGATGAGTTCGGTTTTATCTCCATAAAAATATTTTTTTTCTAAAGAAAAAATATTTGTAAATAAACATGTTCTTCCTTTATTCCCTGACGATGAGTTAGGGTTTATCTCCACGTAACAATGGGCAATATGTACTCTGTGTCGTCTGAACTATTTCTTCCTTGTTTCATACCTCGCCAACTATCTCTGATAGTCATTTCGAAGGAAGAAGGAACTTTTTTCCAACTTTTGTCCGGACAAATTGCTAAAAACTAACGTTGCGCGCTGCTCCTTGGGGCCCATCGCTCCCCAATGCGGCCGAATAGAGTAATAGAGTTTCCGAATAGAAACTCGGAAGGTTACAGTGATCAGAAAATGATAAAAAACTGAGCTGGATGTAGGAACGCGACTCTGCTGCCCACTGTCAGTTTATGAAATTGTGACGAGGGTGGTCTGGTGACTCCACAGTAATCCCGGGCACACAGTGTTTAACATTAACAGGTCGCGCCGCCGTGAGCCGTGAGAGGCAATAACTTTCTAATTGGGAATTCTTATTACTGGTTATTACAACGTCTTGAAATACAAGTTATCAGAAGACGTTAAAAGCAAAGAAATTAACAACTGAGTTCCCCCGTACCCGTGTTAGAAACGAGAGTCAATTGGGATCAATTAATTAGATCGTCTCTCTCTTTCCTACTCCTCATCGTCAGCTCTTCAGGGAAGAAGCAAGTATAATAAATTAATGAGAAAAGTTTCCTAATCGACGGGAAATTATTTTCTGCTCCGTAGGTAAATAACAACTCATTATTTTTTTCACGTTAACAGAAGTTACTTTTTCGTTGTCTTGATCAATAAAGAAAGGGTGTTTTTGAAAATTGTTTCCAGGCCTCGGCTTAATATTGTCTTAATGAATTCGTAACGCTGGCGACTGGAGCGTAGTTAATGGTCGTCACGAGAAATTCATGAGACCGAAATAAGGATCTCATTATTCGTCTTTGGATCAACTGGTACTTGTGAAATTCAGATAATTGTATATTAGCAATATCATAATGGGATTATGGAACCTTATCAATAGAGTTTGGATTAATATGACGTAAACAACGACAGAATATGACGGAAAAGGACTTATTTCCTTTGTTGGATACCAGAAGCGGTGTATAAAATATGAAAACCCATTACTTCTGGCACAAACTTCAATGAGCGAAAAGATTAATAAATAGCAAAGAGAAATTCTTTGCGAAAGAACGAATAAAGAGCTCCTTTCTGTATAATCTTGTTTTCTGGAATTTAAGATATAAATAACTTAAGAGATTTATAAAAGTGAATTGTTGGAGAAATAAAAACAGCAAACTCCTGACCGTATGAGCTGGCAGTACGCGCAAGTGCTAGTTTTGAAGCTGAAGAGAGGTGAAGAATGAAGAAGAGCGTGAGAGAGCGAAGAAAGGGGTAGTAAATGCGTTGCTGCTGAAGCTTATACAAAAGGAGATGATCTTGTGGGGTGCTCTGGTAGAAATGTGACGTTGATGACAAAAATTATAAGCACGTGGCAATTGTGGCCACAAATGTCTGTTTGTGGAAGAGCATGTGGCAAGAAAAAGAAACAGAATGAGGAGAAATTCGTTATCACTACACAGAGGGGAAACTTCAATTCAAAGTTCATAGTGATCACGCTCATAGCTCATTCTCTAGATAATCGGATTAAAATAATATCCTATCAACAACATTAACAAGAAAAACAGGAATAAAAAAAATGAGAACGAACTGGCGTGAATGAATATCCTTCAAATTTTCTTTAAGATAGCTTGGATAAAAATCCGCTCTCAACTAGAGGGTAGTGATACTGTGGCAGAGCAAAGAATGACCGGAATCGTGTCATGTAAGTGAACGGTGACCAGGAGGTAGGAGGATATGTATTTTATTGATGGGGATTTAAAGTGTTTGAAGAAGAGGAGCTGAATATGTTCCCCCTGGGGTTCGTGAATCACAGGGTTGATTTGTAAATGATTGTCCCAGCAAACTGTGGTTACGTCCTCTCTCCCGTCTTGCAAGCAGAGAGGGAAATCCCTGGTGAGACTATTACATCCACAGTCGAGGGCCCTGCATCGGAGACACAAGTACCTGTTCGGTCGAGGCACTACACGTGGAGCTGGGCGTTCTAGCTCGCCCTACCAAATGGTTGGTGCCCGAGATACCGGCGAGACACATGACCCACATACCTGAAGGTATCAGCGACCTCCAGGAAAGCATCGATGCCCCGCATCGGTATTGTGAGATGTGGCATCTACAGGTAAACCTGGAAAAGTCCAAGATCATGATGTTTCGATAGGGTGGACGACTCCAGCAACCTGAATCGTGGAAATTCAATGATGTCGCAGTCGAGATAGTGGGGACATACAAATATCTGGGGGTGACTCGACTTCTGGACTCTCATTCTCTTCTCACCTCAAGGAGCCAAAATATAGCCAAATACAGCATAGCGAAAATGTACACTTCTGCGTTTGTACGAGCAGTATGGATGTTCTTTTGATTTTTCTCTTGATCATGGTGGACTGCTGAAAGACGGGATTCATTATCTAGAAATGAAAATCAGGGATGGTTGGTTGGAAAACACCAGATCCAGTGCACTAGCGTCAAGACCAAGTGCACCGTCTTCTGGACCATGGAGTTAAATGCATGGACCTGACAGCTAAGTCTCAGCGGACTTTTATGTTTGTGCTTTGATGGGTGAGTAAAGTTCGTGGAAATCTGCTGAGTCTAAATGGTCGGCGACAGGTTTACGAAGATGGGCATTTATCAAGGCGAAACTGTGCGCTTTAATATGGGGGTACGTGAAGACATCTTTCATTTCTTGGCAGTCTATCTGGTTATTGGGGAATTTAGGATGATATTTTGGTTTTGCGATTCTTATACATGCTGATGTCATTGAAATACTAAATGGGGCTGCCTGTTGCAAAGTTTTGTAGTTCGGCACGGGCTTATCGTGCCGAACTTTTCAGCTACTTCGATTGGGAGTAATACATTGAATCTGTGTACCCACTTATTTTATTATAATCTCATTCTTGTCCTTCGTTATTGGTTTTCAGTCTTCTTCTAGTCTTACTAATTATATGCAGACTCTGACAGCCGGGCATAGCCCAAAGTCATGTAACGTTTATCTTGAAAAACTTTGTTCCTTTTCCTGCATCTTTCAAATACATGTAGTTTTATCTTCTCCTTCATAACCCACATACCGGCACCATTTTGGAAGACGAGCCCACCCCTCAGCTTTTAAGCCTAGCCTTCCAGTCTGGGTAATCGGTAGCAGGTCCGTTACAGGAAATATGACCCTGATACATTATTCTCATACCCCAGAGTAGTGAGGTCCAATCATTGAGGATGCTCGAGGATGGGAGACTATGGGTGGCTACCGAAAGTTCGTCATGACTGACTCTGGCTCAAACACCACCCTGCGACAACCGGTGAGGAATCCAGGAATTTCCAAAGTCCTGAGCCACACATGGTTTGAGTATCTAGATGTATTACGAAGGTATAAGCGGTAGGGACACCTACTAGCCATCATCCGAGAATGAAATCCTGAACCCTCCCATGAAAAATGATGAGTTGTGGCGGTTTACCAGAAAAGGAAAAACAGTTGATCTAAGCCATGCGTGGGCAAGATCCAGCCCGCTGTAGGATTTGATTCGGCACTAAACTCACACTTTGAAAGCTAAAATTAATAATTAGGGGCGACAAACATCAAAACCGCAGTGTGTTGTGGCGCAACAAAAGATTTCCAGGGAGGCACTAACTAAGGACATGAAATGTGAATATTGCGATATGGGCTCGACTTACTAATTCACGAGTTGAACAACAGAATTACAACAGATGAGGTGAAATAATACTCCCATTTGTACAGTTTCACCTGTCGATTTCAAAAGAAAAAACGTTTCATACGATTTCTGAACGAATTTCCACCGCAATTGTATCAGCTGATTCGATTTTCACAAGACACTAAAAACCATGGTTTTACCCGTTCGATTTAGACTTCCAAAAGTTCTACAAAGCTATGTCAACATTTATCCAAGATGTTCAAATGAAAATTTAATTTAAAATTTTACTCAATTCTATAACAAAATAATATATAATTAAGCATCTTATAATGTATTATGTTTAATGTATTTGTCATCGTCATATGGAAATTATGATTAATATCAATAAAATACTTCATGGCTGTTGCCTAATGGTAATAATGATTGAAGGAAAAAAGACACGAGGCGATAAAAACGGAGTAAATCAGAACATTGTTTTTATTTCCATGAAAATAACGAGTATACAGTTAAATCGATTTCGACAGTTATGTTCATGCTTGTATGATGATTCCAAGTTCTTTCTATCCAACTTCTAGCCTTTAGGGTGAACGAAAAGATTTATTTATATATTTATTTAAGTTTACACAGGCATGTAGCCCAATTACGAGAATAGATAATGATAAAATAAGAAAAGAATAATACAAAGAATGACAAGTTATCAGTATGCAAATGTTAATTAACGAAAGTAGCTCTTTGGGGTTTGTCTTAACTGCCTCATGGGATTAAGAAATATACAAATTTCGTTGTTGGGTGCCACAAGATTTAAAGATCGAAACGCGCGCAGAATGGGATTGTTGTACAAATCATTATTAGTCGTTTTTCGTACACAAAAGGGGTTCGAGGAGCGAGTCCGATATTGAGGTGCGTGTATGTCAATCCGCTGTAGTAGGGCAGGACAATCGATTGCAGACCTAAGAAGGCCGATAACAAGGTGCAATCCGCTACACGGCGACGCTGATTAAGAGAAGCCAATTTACATTAAGCCACCGCATCCTCAAGATCAAAATCAGGCCAGCTCACACCCTACACATAGGCGAAAAAATGAAGGAATCTGCGCAGGACCCGTTCGAGTCGATCAGAAGCGTTATAATAGTACGGCAACCACACGATGGAACCGTACTCTAGGAACGAAAAGGGCCAACGCATTGAAGAGCACTACCAGGGCATCCACATCCTTAAATCCCCTCGTATGGAGTTTCAGAAAGCGAATTTACCAATCTATTTTAACTCATCACAACTCTAACTGGAATCTCGGCAAGTTAGAGCTTACACTAACCTACGGTAATAAGGATGGAATTTGTTCTCTTTAAAAGAAAGGGTCCGCCCCAACTTGGATAAAGAAATGCAAATGGATGCATCAGTAATGACGATTCAACCTTCCCGACCTGTTCGTGGAACGTTATCTCTTCGGAGCGGTTTGATATTCATCTCGTAATAGGAATGCAAATGAATCGAGGTTACCTGACAGAGTTTTATTTGTCGGAACCTAAAGATGATGAGCAGGATGATATGAATGCACGTTTCTAAATGTTTCCCGCCAGCGAATAATAGCATACCGTTGAGATAACTAAACTACATTAACTCAAAACCCAGTAGTTGAATGAAAGATACTACGAAGCAAATTTTTTTCCTAAGTAAGTGTAGAGCCGATTCCTCAATTTTCAGCATTGTGATCTTCAATACCCTGTCTAGTTAAATGTTGATATGATGCACCTTTTGATATCTGCAGACTTGCTTCTGAGGGGTATGTGATTGAATTTAAGAATTTAAGATTAAGATTTAAGATTATTAGATCTAATACAGAAATAGTAAACCTTTTTTTAGTTCCCACCCTCACACACACTCATTTACTAAAAGAAACACACGGACAGACCTACAGATAGATACTGAACGAAAATTGTACACAATAATCTGAAACCTTAAATCACATAGGGAATTTTGATTCTTAGGAAAAGTGAGTCCATCACCAGAAAGCGAAAACAGTCCTTCCGCATCCAACACACAGACTCGGAATACTGATTATAATCATAATAGATAATTATCTCAGTACAACACGGCAAAACGGTTACACCTGATCCGCAAGACCGGCAGGTCGTGATAATGGGGTTTGTCTGGCCCCTTTTTGACCAGTATGTAGAAACATGTTATCTTAGTATGTATAAGGAAGAATAATATCAATTGATTTTTCCCAACATCAACATTTCCGCACAAACGTTAGACCATTCTGAACAACTTTCGTTACCCTCACCCTTGGAACATTGCCTCATTTCATTTGATTTTAACACATTTTCAGGGACTGGAGGTGGTGTTCTCTTGTGAGTTTCACTCTTATATCAATATAAATGTCTATGGAGATGAAATCTCTATATCCTTAGTAACGTGTGGACACTGTTCACTGGACAGTCAGGTCGTGATGGTGGGGTTGGTCTGGCCCCTTGTGGACGAGTATCTCTAAACTTGGTATATTAGTATAAGGAGGAAACAGTGTTCCCACCGTCGAGTAATCAACTTGCTTTTCCCAAAATCAGAATTTCCACTGAAATTTTCCATATTATACCGTTCTGAATAACTAGGAACCTGTGTGTATGTGTCTGCAGACCCTCCTCACCCCACCTCATTCTACTGCTTTCATTGGATTTTGGTACATTTTCGTGGACAACATGCAGATGGTCCCTTATGAGTTTCACTTTTTACAAATTTAAATGTGTAGAGGAATGAAATATCTGTACACATAGTAACATATGGTCGGAATAAACGGAACCGAAACAAATCGAATCTGGATGCTGGATGATTTGGTCTAGAACGAACCCCACGCAAATATTTGAATAAAAAAAAAAATTTAAAAAAAAGAGCTGGGAGCAGATACTTACAAATATAAATTTATTTCCGGTCTTACCCTGAAGGGGATGGGGAAATTCAGTTTAGCAGAACGCCAAAACCAGATTTTCTCTTTTTTCACTTGATTTTATTGAAATTAATTTATAGCTTTCTTTGTAAAAATTACATACTTGGCCCCACAGTAAATAAACTCGGAATACAAACGTATTAGCAATAAAAATCTAATTTTTAATTTTTCCATCAAGGAAACGGTTCAGCTCCCATGAATTCTTGGGCCTTCTGTCTGTGTTTACATTTGGAAGAAGTAGGAGGCAGTAGGCAACTCTTGGTAAAAGTGATGTTCTTCAGTAAAATTCCATCAGCTACGGCGATCAAGTCAGGATTTCCATCCTCTATGGCGATGTTGCGGAAGTCAAAGACGTCCTTCAAGGATGCTGCACGTTGTCCGATCGGCAGGCCATGGATGAATCTAATAGAAGATAACGCCATTATTAGGTGAATAGTTTTTAATCTATGTGTTGGAAAACATCGACCAATAAATTTCGAGACGATTTGAAATTTAAATCAACCCTTTTATCCAAAATCTTTGGAAATATATTTTTACATGAAACTTCTTTGGATTTATGGGAAGATCCTAGGCAAAAAAGTTTCGGAAAAAAGCCTTGGTCAACTAGCTTTTCATTTTATTTTCGAAATTCAAACAAATAGACCAACGATTAAAAATAAATGAATGGGTAATGGGAGTATTCTTTACGTCGATCCCAAAAGTTCATTGAAAACGGTAAATCAAATGATCAAATGATTTCCCATGAGTTTTCTCCCCCCTCCCCCTCCTAAGATCGTAAAAATGGGAGTAAACAAAAAATTAATGAAAATAAATCAATTAATTAAATTAATCTCAAGAAAAATCTGAAAACAGGCGCCTAAAGTGAACCAACGCTGCAAATTCTCTCACTGGGGTTTATTATTCAATTGGCTTGCGTTCATGATTTGAATTTCTACTAAGCTTTGGAGTGTGCATGTTTCACAGGATAGAGCGATTATTGAATTTCAGGAGATATGCATGGAGCACGTAAATCTGTTCTCAACCAAAATACCTATTTCGATT
>JAVIWC010001687.1:0-29659 GCA_031894815.1 Creontiades dilutus | reverse complement strand
CTCGTACTTAAATTGGTGGTCATTTTATAGGGGCACTTCCTTTCATCCCTCCTTCCTCCTCCATCATCCTCAACTTCCCATTACCCAAGGGCCGGCGACAGGTAAACCTGGGCGTCCTCCCCACTTTTATTTCATTTAGTTTGAGGGGAGATTATTTAAAAAAAAAAAAAAAAAAAAAAATGTGTGCTTGTTACTATGAGAGAGGAGAATGCCTCTGGGCATGTTCCTGCAGACAACAACGCCTTCAAATGGGTGTGTCAACATGAACTAAATTAATGTTGCCTCAAAATGAAGTTAATAGAAATCTGTGCATCAAAATCGATCTTGTGGAAGATAATCTTATTTTCCTGGGTGGACACAGAATAAATAAGTTTCAGTCATGCGTACGATACCGTACCATCGAATTCATAAAAAATTATATTCTCGTTAAATTGCGATGAAATTTGAACACTTAGTATGCTAAAAAGTGTTAATTGAATGGGCGGACAAAACATGAGGGTAAGCGACAAAATTGGCATACCCAGATAATCACTCGCCATTTTCGGTGGTTACATCCTTGTTCTGCGTATGACACGTTTACCAGCTGTACCCCTCTGAAGTTCCAGCCCTCCCAGTGTTGCCTGTAGGATATTTGAAGGGGAAAAAATATTCCCCCATTGTCAGATTTGTTGTCTGGTACGATAATCCGCGCTTACCTCCATTTCTTCAAAAATATCACTTATCCCTTTGTTCTGCCCGGCCATTCAGGTCTCTCAAAAAAACTCGCTCTAAATAATATTTTTCTATTCAAATAAAAATTTTCAATTTTTAGAACTTGTTGCATTTCTAACGATTTTTTTATTTATTTTAGCACATTATAATGAAATTTAAATGCAGTTGCTGGCTATAATTTCTCTTCAAATTTTTAATGACTTAGTTCATGGCTGATGAACTTTTTCAAGTTGCATTTCGCTGAAAATTATCAGCTTGGCGATTTATCGTCCCTTTTTTGAACAATTCTTGAAACGAGGCCAATTTAAAGTGCTCAAAAAGTGATGTCTAACAAACTTAATATTCGAGGGATGCCACATACTCGTACTTATAAAAAAAAGCGTTAAAATCAAGGAATTGTTTTAGAAAAGGTGTTTAAGAAAAATCCCTAAAGTTCCACAAAGAAAATTGTTGAAAATATTTATTTTGAAAATTATGTAGAAGAAAGAGATCTTTCGTAGAAAGAGGATTTTTTAAATGTAGATACAACCACAACAGCTGTACTATTCGTTCTGCATTATTACTACGTCGCTTTGTCATCGCAGGTCCTCTCAAGTATCCTCCTTATATGATGTATAACATTTTGATGTAACTTGCAATATAGAATTCTGAGGGTAGGAATAGGAACCTAGTGGCAATCTCACTTACCTGACAATCTTCGACACTTCCCTTATCATCTAAATCTTGTGTTCGGCATACAAGCGATGTCGTCAACATGAGAATGTTGATCGTTTCACCAACTCGAAGCTACAAAGAAAGAGACAAATTATGTGACCAACAATTCATTATCTACTGCCTATGAAATGAGTGCTTGATTAATGTGGTTTACTCAATACTGATGATAGTGACAGATTTGTGTGTGTAATGGGATATGTATTCATATTGAAAAATACTACCCATCTGCAGGTGAAAATAGCCAATTTATGATATTTTGCTTCCGAGTCTACTAAAGTAGCGGAAGCATTGTTTTCACTTTCGGGATATGAAAATTTTTTTGTCTCCAAAATTAAAAATTCCACTCGCATTTTGCGTTTTAGACCTTTCCGAACAATTTTGGTTCCGTTGTTGTCTGTGTGTCTGTCTGTCAGCAAATCCTTGTTACGGGCAAAACTACACGAAGTTATTGTCCGATTTTGATGAAATTTTCAGGGATTGTGCGGGTTGGGGTGTAGATAGTCCCCTATAGATTTCATGACCCTCGGATCAATAGTAGCCCCTGCTCATGCGCAAACGTGAAATCCTTGTTACGCGCATAACTCAAGGACTTCTTGACCGATTTCGATGACATTTTCAGGGATTGTTTGGTTTGATGTGTAGATGGTCCCCTATGTGTTTCATGACCCCCGGATCAATAGTAGTCTCTGCACATGCGTAAACTAAATCCTTGTTACGCGCATAACTCCGGGAGTTCTTCACCAATTTCGATGAAATTTTCAGGGATGGTTCGGTTTGATGTGTAGATGGTCCCCTATCAGTTTCATGACCCCCGGATCTATAGTAGCCTCTGCGCATGCACAAACGTGAAATCCTTGCCACAACCATAACTCCGGGAGTTCTTGACCGATTTCGATGAAATTTTCAGGGATTGTTCGGTTTGATGTTGAGCCTAAAGTCAATAATAATTTTCAATGATTCATACAGTCATGTTATGGATACGAGGAAGCTATGTGCCACACCCACTTGGCAGACGTTTTTCATCATTGTTTAGATGCGACAAGTTATAATTATTTTATTATACTGACTGACAGTGACTGTCCATGGACATGCCCAATTATTTTTTCATTCACTTCCTATTATCATTTTGAATTTCACAAGTAAAGAGGTTTATTCCAATAAAAATTGTCGATTTTCATTTCACTTTTTTCGTTCAGCCTAATTCGAGTATAATAATATTATAGTGATATTATACACTATAATATTATTATAGTGATCGTTTTTCCAAATTGAATGCGTCTTCTTCCCAAATCAATCCGTTTTGGAAAAAGACAAATTTAGCATTTTCAAATTGAATTCGTCCTTTTTGAAAAAGAAGAATTCAATTCGGAAATGCTATATTATATGTGTTTTCCCTCTGTCGTTCTAGTACTCAGGTGTTATGACAGGGCTTTATATTAGGTTTACATAAGTAGGTGATTATCACAAACATGATGAGAAAGGGGGAAAAATGCATGAATAAATTCTCCAAGTAAGAAGAAAATCGTGATTTGCATAATTCTCAATAGGTGAATGTCAACTTCAAGCTAGACGTAACTTCCATCTCAATCGTCCGATTCTGTTGATTTTTTCCCCTTCTGATACAACGTACTGTGAAATTGATGGATGAAATGGATTTTTCGGTGTGGCATTCAAGGGTATTTTCGTAATTGGAAAACAATGTTTTCATGTAAGAAGAAAGTCGTGATTGGCAGATTCTCAAGAAAGGTCAAGTTCAAGCTAGGTGTAACTTTCAGCTTAATCGTCCGATCCTGTTGATTTTTTTCCTCTGATACAGGGTACTCTGAAATTTATTAATCAAATGAGTTTTTTGATGTGGCATCTACGGGTGTTTTCAAATTTGGCAAAAATCGTGAACCTATATCTTGTTATTTTTGGGAGAGTAACGTTGGCTACTAACTCTCAAAAGGGACATTGACGTTGTCATAACAGTTGATTTATTTTATTCAATGGATTCCCTGGATTGTATCAAATTATTTAAAATTGATAAAAACATCCTTAAAACGGCGTTTCGAAAGTATGGAAGAATGTTTTGTTGACCCCAGTGTTTGTATGTTCTATAAAATTTTACGTGCTACGTCCTAATATTAATGAGAAACCAACCTCTTTTGAAGGAAGTACCCCAACGTAGAAGGTCTTAGGTAAAGTGGTATATCCCTTGCTTGGCTTTATCCAAACTTCGCTGACAAAAGAAAACATGTCGTCTTTTGTCAAAACCAGTTCCTGAGAGCCTTTGATATCATCATAATCGGGGACTTGATGCAAATTAACGAGTGCCTGAAACATCGTGATTTCTGTGTAAGTAAGCAGGGGAGGATCGGATGTTTGAATCGACACCAGAAAGGTGGGAATGAGCGGCGATCCTAGAGAAATGTCCCGCCAACTAGGTTCTCTCGTTACCCTACCTGCAAAGTTAGCTTTCTTGACGTGAGTGCAGTGAGTATTTTTCCGAATCGTTTGATGTTATTTCTTTTCCATGGGAAATAAGCAATTTTTCATTATGTACGGAGAATTTCATCATCTTTCTGAAGCACTAACCAAATTTAAGTTCTGATTGTAAATGAAGTCAGCGTGAGTGAATTATGAAAAACGTTAACATTGGGGTAATGCCGCCCATTGTATCGGGGGAATGCCGTGAATTTCTGAAACGTCAAAAAAACATGGAAAAGAACAACAAATAACCAACAAAGCGTCAAATTCAGCTGGATTTTGATCAACTCACTACTAGCATCTTGGAAGACCTCAAAAAAAGAAAGAGAAGCGCAAGAGAACCAGAAGTGAGAGCAGTGACAGTGATGACTGGGGAGATATCTCTGAGGGAGATCTTGTTGTAGACACAGACGAAGATGTTGAAGAATTCTTGACTTCGTCTTTTGTGGACAGCTTGTGTACAATTTGCCAAGAAGCCGATAATAATTCGCCAAAGTGGAATTGCGAGCACTGCAATCACAGCAGCCCCTACATGTGTTCCATGGGACGACCTGATCACGGGCTGTATGATGTATGCAAGGCTATTTTATAATTTTGTAAAGAAAGAAAAGCTAAATATTAGTGTGGGTTCAGAAAAATTCTGTATACAAGACTGTAGTTTACCTATTTCTAAGTCCATCGTTCGTTTTCATGTTTTTTATTGTTATAAATACATTTTAACTTACATACATTTCTAACTTTGGAAAATATGGGTTGAATGACGATTGAGAGGGGAACATAATTCAGTTCTCGGGGTTGGGCGTCATTACCCCATAGTGCAGACGGCATTACCACAGAGTGTGGGAAATGCCGCCCAATGCACTTCATTAACATTCACGGCTGTTTTTCCTTTAAAAATCCTTTTATGTAAGGGAAATGCTCAGATATCGAAAATATAATAAATTCTAGAGCCATTCGTGCAAGAAAAACATTTTTATGACGATCTGTCCCTTAACTGTATGGTTCCAAAGTTAAGTGCACGGTATTACCCCTCGTTCCCCTACCCAATAATTGAACGGGTTTCTGAAACTTCAATACTGGCACATTTTTCACTTATAAATACAACGATACTAAGTGTCCAGGTATTGACTTTATTAAATGTTCATTGCTATTCCAGCTCTCCATTAGTACGATGACATCCAGGGTTGATCACAATTTTGTAAATTAACTATAATTTCATAGGGGGACAGGTTGTCCGATCGAGCTGGGGCGTCAGTCCTCTAGCTGTTTACTTTCAGTGGGAGTACTGATTGCCCAGTTTCGAATCCGGCTGGCACCAATGATTAGGGCCAAAATCCTATCAGTTGTTGTATACCTGTCCTGTCGTTACAGTTCACCTCTGATCTCGATATCACGTGAATCCAAAACGCTCCCAACCCAGGGGCGTGAGGCAATTGGAAGCCACGAGCGAAATCGTCAGACCTAGTTCCGATCCTCTCTGGAGGACGGCTGGCAACGTCCGTGACACCTCTGGGTAGTCAGACGAAAATCCAAGGTGGAATCCCTTGTTTACTTTACTTACTTACTAAATAGCTCTACAGCCCGGGGTGGGCCTTGGCTTGCCTAACGATAGTCTGCCATTCAGATCTGTCCTGGGCTCTCAGCCTCCAGTTCCGTATACCAAGCTTTTTCAGATATCCCTCGACATCCTGGAGCCAGCGAGTCCTTGGTCGTCCCATTCGACGAGTCCCCATCATCCTCGCATGCAATATGCTGTTTGGCAATGGCGTCGGCATCCGTTCAACATGACCGAGCCAGTCAATCCGCCGAGCCTTAATGAACTGGACGATATCCTCTTGCTGGTAGAGGTTTACTTGTTTACTTTACTTTACTATAATTTCAATGAAATGTTTCTTTGTACTATGTACATTTGATTTCATTGTATTTAGAAATAAGCCTACACTGTAAGTGCACACAGTACAAACGTTATTATGTTAGGACCTCGACATCTGGGTAATCTGATTGACTTACACCAGTATTGGACAACAAGCGAATTGCACGTGCCCAGCTGGTATTACACAATGTTGAAAACATTATGTTACTTACGAGAAAATTACTTACCTTGATAGGAATTCCCTCAGCCTGGAACAGGAACAATGGAAATTTTTCATATCTCCACGGGAATGCTATCTTGTAAGCATGAAAGAAGCGACTTGCTCTACGAGTAGCTTCAACCATATTCTCCCTCCAATCTATGACATCCGTGAATTTCTCCAAATCATTAGTTAAGTTCCAATATTCTCCACTCTTCATAAGCTAAAAAAATCAATACTTATTCACAGATTATTTAAGCACAGCAAAAATAAACTTCTTTTAAAAGTTCAGATTTTTATTTATTTATTTATTTTAATTTTAGAAAAATATTTAGAATCTATATTTCTAGAATAGGAAGTTATATGAGTATCCATACCGGTAGTGAAATACGATATTTCAGATTGTTTGGTAACTGCTTCATGTAATTTTCACTCCTAGTGCGGAGCAGTATCAACACTGAACAAGAGACGAAGTCATCAAATGCATGAGGCTTTGTTGCGACAACCTGGAAAACGAAATAACTGAATCAAACCGCAACGTTTTTGTTGTTGGTGAAAGTTGGGACAGAACACATCAAGTTTTTGGATAGTTTGACTACGTGGACTGAATACTCATTCATCTTTTTAAACATTCGTCAAAATAGTAGTTTTTTAGTTGGAGGGGTGTAGAAAAATGATCACATTATGTGAGGCAGAAGGAAAACCGTGTTGCACTGGACAGGTCAACAAGAGGATTTTCATTGATAAATGCTGCAAATTATTTCACAAAGGTTTGTTATTCCTGCATTGGAGAACATTACATTTCAATGCAAATCACTGATCTATTTTTTAGATGCAGTCGATGATACACAACCTAATGTTGCACCCCCGTTTAATACAATCGTATCCTAGACGTCTTAAAAAAGTCTCCGTACAGTATCTCAGCACTGTAGAACGATTAGGAATGAAATTAGCCACAAGTATTCATCAGATGATTAGATTATCTCTGTTCCATTGAGATGACATCTTATTAATCACTAAAGTTATATTAAACTTAATTTTCCCAAAAATTCCCTAGTTTTGAAGAACGCAATAGGTTGTTGCGCTATAATCCGCGCATTGTTCGTCTAACACTTTCTCGCAGTTGGTACAGAATATCGGATTGTTTATTTGGTTCTCCGGCAGAGGAGATCCGCAGTTCTGACAGGACGCGGGGTTATTTGATGCCATGGTCGGGTTGTTTGTTATAACGGGCGTCGGAGTCGTAGTCTAATTATCAGTTGACACGTCGTACACGGTTCGATTTACGTCGTTTGTGAAAGTGCGTATAAGGTTCGCAGTTGTTATCGGTCTGTAGACAGTTTTAAGGTGACCTTATGCTATTATTCATGCACAGAGGGGTACTGGAATATTCAGGTACTGGGGAATATTCAGGTTCAGGGATCGGCTGTTATCTGTTTTATTTTAAGCCAGTGGAAGCTCTTTTTTTCTGGGTTTTCTGGTTTAAGATTCGGATTTTATATTCGTGAGGCTGGTATTTTTCTGCTGGGACAATTAGGGTCCGTTTTAGAACGTTTAGCTCGCTACCATGTAATACTTGAAAGGAATTGTTATATCAATTCTACCTTTACTTGATTACGATTTCTTGATTTTATTCCCTTTTTTGACCTTAATAATTACTATAGTTATTTTATATAAGGATATATAAGGTTCAAGAAATAATGCTACACAAGGTTTGGTAATAGATTGAGTTATTTATTCAACAATCGTATTTATTGCTCCAAGAATTACTACGGGGCTCCTATTAACCACGATGTGGAAAAGGTTTTGGTATTCCTTTAATATTTTTATTTTTATAAAATAGCACCGCAGGTGGTATTAGGTAAAGGGTTCAGTTATTAGGATGGATCTGGGATATGAATATCAATTTGATTCAAATATAGAAATTGAAAGGACGGATTACCTGGTCGGATGAGAGCTGGGTAGAAAGTGGTAAGGAAAGGGGCTTGTCGCAAGTTTTCGTTATCTCTCTTTCCCCCCCAGTCACTCCTCGCCTCTCCTCTCGCGATTATTCCGCTGATAGCCGATAGATGGTGTCGGCTATCACACTTAGCACAATAAAATGAGTCTGGCTATGAAACATTTAGGACGGGTTACGGAGGTTACCTCTGCATTTTTGAGAAAAAGTAGTAAAGTTACCAGTTCTAGAACACAAGCTATTCATGAATGGAGTGATCCTTTGGAGCTCATCGACATAGGTGAGCATGAATAGCCTCCCAACATCCAGCTGGCACAATGCATGGGATGGGCTTGCTCAGTGAGAGGGTAAAGTGGTAGAACCAGGGCCGACCTCTGTGTCTCTCCCATAAGACAGTACTCAAGGCTACAGGTACAAAGACTCAGTTGCAGCACCTCCTCCCTGCCAACCAATTGAGGTTTGATTGGCGGGGGCAGTAGGTTAAATCGCCTCATTTTGTGCAATGTGGAATCTGAGGGAGAAGTAGTATAGGTGTGTGTGTGTGGGGAGCTAACCTTTCCTTACTCCGACATTGGCCAAAAACTCAGGTCGGTACCAGCCTGCTCACCTGGAAGTGTGGTATGACAGACGCTTGACCTATGGGTCAAAATAGGAACTTGGGCACATCCAAGGACCTTGACATCTTATTAGTCTCCTCCTTGGAGGGTCTTCCCGCGTAAAAACCTGAATGGGAGGGGGGGAGATCTCAAGGGAAATGTCTCAGGACTCCTCAAACTCGACTTTCAATTTATTGGAAGGAGAAATACTAACATCTAACAGTGCCTGAACGACCACGATAGTGCCTTAATTGCCTTTGCCTCTCACTGAGTAATGAACGGTACATCAAAAAGATACTTCAGTATACTCCATACTTCAGGGCCATCAGCACTACTTGCTGTGTAGTCCAGAAACTAGGGTCCGCCCATGAGCAAGTACAAGTTTCTGTGAAACTTCGTTGGTCTCTCACTCCATCTCTCATATGACAGACAAGTCACCAGGATTCCGACAGAGACAACAGCTTGCGAGTACTCCGAGATCTCACCAAAGTTGTACTGGGAGTGAAACTTGTGCAAGTGGCCAGTGATCCCTTTCACAAGTCCAGATCAACTAGCTGCCCTCATGTTCACAGCAACCTCTACAAAGCGCCTGCCGCTTCACCAAGGGAATTTTATCACAATCATTACTGCAGTTCTGTTTATGATGATGAGCGCACAGACTGTGTGTAATAAACGTAGACCTTTGATCTACGTAGAAGTGCTACCTAATTAAGAGATACCCCTCTGGGTAATGATTGCAGCGGTCTTCCAGTAAATGTTCACTCTAAAAAAAGGTTGTTTTGCTAACCGTGAGAGTCATTTCTCTGTACAGCAGCAGGTATGGTGTCGGCGGTAATTGCAGGTTAATTCTATTAAACCAATGAGGTCCAGGCCTGGAGGAAGCAAAAAATTTCAATCCTTCACCAGGGTCTGAGCTATTTAGAGCATGCAACAGTCCCACGTATGAATCATTCTGTAACAATCGAGCATATTTTCTAAGCATTAATATATTGGTATGTTCTAATGTAGGGCAATGAATAGAATGAGTAATTTATAATACGGATAATACAATAATTGTATCTCAGAATTTTTCACTACTTCTACCACTCCAGTTAAGAAGCAAAGTTTCAAAGAAGGAAGTGACGTTATTAGAGTAAAGAAGAGAGCATACATATGTCAATATGAGATTATGCCCTGATAGATTAAAAACTAGGTGAGGCCTCAACGTAGTGGGGGATGCGGATTAACACAAGTGGACGTTCAATAATCCAAAATTACGAACTTTGGAAAAAAATAATAAAATATTCATTATGGCCTTCAAATGTGGTTGTT
Source organism: Creontiades dilutus (assembly GCA_031894815.1). Lineage (NCBI taxonomy): Eukaryota > Metazoa > Arthropoda > Insecta > Hemiptera > Miridae > Creontiades > Creontiades dilutus. Next base: position 19,829 of record JAVIWC010001687.1, on the reverse strand, counting down.
GGTTGAAGCTTTTTAATGAACCGACATCCGAACATTTTCTTAAAAGTTTGAAGGAAAACATTTTGGTTACCTATAATCTGCAAATGGGGTTGCCAAAAGGAAAGTTTGCTATTCTTTTGCGAATTTCGTTATTGTCTCCTCACAGTGGCTTTTGAACTACCTTGCGTACTTCTATCGTTATCACGAAATTATGACCCGATATTGAAGCCCGTAGCTCACCTCTTACCATTTCTATTAAAAAGAAGATCTAACAACAAAAACGCCTTGATCCCCCTTCCTAAACCCCGATGGGTGTTTTTGGAAGTCGGCATCTCTCCACACAATTGATGTGTCAAAATTCTAGCCTGAAGGACAGAAAGTTAACTGGTTCTATTTTTCTCTAACCAACCAGGGTTGCCATACGTCCTCTTTTCCCCGGACATGTCCTCTTTTTGAAGCACGTGAAAACGTCCGGGGGGATTTTTCATAAAACTCTTATTTGTCCAGGTTTTCACAAGCGACAAACGGGCATCGGAGATAACGATTTTTAGCAATGCCGAATTGTGAAAAATTGTCGTCAGACAGGCAGTCTACAGCAATTATCGATAAATTCTGAAAATATTGTTTTTTCCTTGCAGTTTTTATAAACATAGCTTTATCAACTTCTCCAGTTTTAACTACAAACCATTATATAGCTAGGTTGTAGTGGCTTGAATGGGCGTTGTAATCTTACTTTTTTTCAATATATTCACATAAACTTTACCAGTTTTGGGGCCTAGAGAAAGGACAAAAATAACCCTCAAAAGCGGTAAAACTCACCATTTAACGATTGAAATTTTAAAAATTTTCCGCGGGAGGTCCCCCAGACCCCCCTGCTGGTTGGGGGGGATTCCATACCCCCGAAATGTTAGGTCCCTCCCATGTCCTCTTTTTCAACCCAACCAGTATGACAGCCCTACTAACCAACAGATGGCTGGTAGGGACTTATGAAATCAAACAAGAAAACAATTTTTATAAAAGTTGTTGGTTTACGTTCCAAGATGCGGAAATTCAAAAGATTGAACACAAAAAAAATCCGTCCCCTAGCCGTCCAAAGCTTTCCTCCCACACCACTGGACAAAAGTTTACGAACATTGGCTGTAACAAAAGATGTGCTGCTGATCGCAGCATCTTGATCAATCTACCCTAAGGGTAAGGAATAATATTTAAGGATTATACTGTTGAAAAATCTAAATCTCAAAAATAAGTTCCGTGAATCGAATGAGATCACTCTGGTTGCTGTACGATCATGCGTTCACTCACAAATTGCAGATATGTCTTTAAATGCAACAGCGGGCTATAAATTTACATAGTTGAATTTAAATCGTTCTATTCGTGGATTTCTGCCGATTCTAAAAGTTCTACCGATACACAATACATTGAGTTATACCTTTGTATTTTGATATCACCTTAAGTTTCGTTCCAAGGGACTAGTAAAGGTTGGTGTTCAGGGAATGACGAAGTCACAATACTCTTGATGACATAACAGTAGAAATCAGTCCAACATTATTGGCAACTATTTGTTTGCTAAATACACAACGTTATTCATTAACTTCCGTTTCCTTCAACACCAGAAAAGTAGCTAGCCAATTAGAAAGTCGTTCGAATAAGTGAAAGCCCGAATCCCATCAGGCAGGTAAGAACGTAACAAAGCCAACAGTTGACACAGCAATATTGTTAGTGTACGCACTTACTGTTGACCACAAGACGGCATAGTTCTTTCCATACTTATTCACACCATCGTACAGTACCATGTAATTAGCAATAGCTCTCGCGTACATCATTATGATATCATCCAACATCTTGTGGTTTGACAGCGTCTGAATAAGAAAAAAAATTTTTTTTGAATATGAGTGAAGTAGGGTAGGGTGGAGAATGATAGGGCAGTGGGTAATGCAGGTCACATAGGGGTGATTCTCACAAAAAGGGCAAATTCAATGTCCCTCGCCCGCCATTGAGTTTTTGGCTCCTGGCTTCCAGAATACCTTCACTGCTCTCTGCTTTACCAGAACATGATTCAAAAGGAGGCCCTTGAAGCACACTTTTTCTGATTACCATGGGTGTCCCCATCTAATATTCAGATGCTTTTCGTTGAAAACAACATCCTTATCACTGGTGAGACATCTCCGTGATTTTTTCTTGAGGCCTATCGAGTTCTGCAGCTATTAGAAGCAGTTTGGGGCTTGCAAAGTATGGTTGATTGGACAGAAGTGAAAAAGAACTTTGTCCCCGGCAATTTTTTGATCCACGTGGGTCTAGGAATAAAATAATCCCCCACCAACCCTGATAGGGAATTTGGTGCAGTCTCTGGTCTTGATGTGGCAACGGTGTTCTTGAAACCTAACCAAAAACCGGCATGCTAGCTTTTGTCAGTTGGCTGTTGGAGCGGGTGCGTATTTTTATTCACCTGATCACCATGGTATATAGTTTTCCCTTTAGAGCACAGACCAATAATTTTCCAAACCCTTTTATTTTCAACCCCATAAACTGCAGTTAGTATCCATGTTTTAGTTTTTGAAAGCAAATATTTCGTTGGCGGTCCTGGAGTCCGTGAAGTATGATTTTTGACTACCATGTAACGATCCCTATGATTACCATGGGGAAACCCAAAATCTGGGTGGGGAAATGCCAGTCAAAGCGGTTTTTCTAGTTTGCAACCAATATTTCTTATATCAGGTATACTATGAGAAAAACAAAAAAAAAGTTGATTATTAAAATTAGATTATTTTGGAAGCAATCCGCTTCGGGAACATTGTTTCAGGACCAATGAGGGCAAACTTATAGCATTTCAACGTTAAGTGACCGGCATTCACCCACGTGTATGACAAAATTTAACCCCTCAACATTTGTTGCTTAACGTTTCAGGATAAGTAAATTTCTAAAGTGGAATAAAAACCTGCCCATACACCTCCTAATAGGCTTCTGCCCTAAAAGAAATTTTACAATTATTCTGCATACACAGGGTGGCCAAAATTTAATGGACCAGGCATTTATCTCCGTAATTTCCGAACCTAGAAAAAAAATTTCAAATGATAACTTCACTAATTTTTAACAAGGAATTCAAATATCACAATTTCGCGCGTTGCGCACGTGCGCAAATGCGCGATTCGCGCATCAACTTTGTTATTTCAAATGAGAACCCCCATTTTTTATTGCAGATTCGGATTCTGCTCAAGATTTCATGAAAATTTGACCCCTCAACTAATTTGTTTGTATTCCGCGTAAACGGTTCAGCGAGCGCGCAAAGTTGAGCAACCACGAATTTGTCAAATAGTTGATTATGGTGATCTGTAAAGTGTTGCGTATGAATTTTCATTGATTTTTAACGCTGATTCTCGTGATGCTATCCGTTTTTTGATTTGACTTAATTTTTGCGGAATAATGACCGAAATTTGTTAATTTTGCGTCCGATTTTTTCATTCTAGGCGCCCGTTTTCAGATTGTTACGGGGATTAATTTTCAAGGTCTGGTTGAAAAATGTAAAAACAGGAGATTGAAACCTTCTTCTGTGATCAAGTGAAAAATCATCTTAATCTGAGAGTTGAAAGTAAAAATAAACGATGATTTTTCACGCGAAAATCTGCAGACCAACTGAAAATTATGCAAAATTATTTGTATACTTGTATAACAATAACAAGTTACGCCCTTATTTGTATACTTGTATAATGTTGCAAATATATCCAAGATTTGAAGTTTTGAATTAGCAACATCAATAATACAGCAACAGCATTGAATCAGAAACAAATAATGAACATTTTCTTACATAATATGATATCAGTTCAGAAAACTTGTCCGAGGTTTTTACTTGTTCGTTGAAGCCTTTGTAGGATGAAGATTGAGCGCATGCTAGGCTATACGTAACCATGAATTTTCTACAAATCAAAACAAACTGTCGTCAGTATTAATAATTGATAAACTAATCAATCAAAAAGATGAAGGCAGACATGATAATCAAACTTCTTCCTGTCCCCCTGAGTTCATCAGTTGAGGAGCTTACTTTCGAAAAGGCACATATCCAAATCTGAGAGAAAACGTTTTTTTCTCAATTTTCTATCTCTGAATATGAGTTGAATCAGATCCCTCTATCATTTCCGAACAAAACAAAACACATCCACGTCAAATCCGGGGCTAATTCGTAGATGACCCCTTTCTATGTCAATTAAGACCTCTTTCTAGTTAAGGATATTGTTTTATAGTATGGCATCATACAATTTTTTTAATGATATTGCATAAAATATTGTACAGGTAGGTACAAACGTAATTGCAGAATTTTTTCTTGAGTCATGGCATTGTCTTCGTTTCACTTACCTAAACAAAAATGTTTTTAATCATGGAAATATTGACTATTGATTGATGACAAACATACGTGACGACGTCTCCAAATGGATATTGAGTCCTCTTCTTGTCCCCATCTATTACACTTTGATATTCTACTGTTTCTGCTATAGACCTCATTATCACTAAAGTTTTTTGTCTCAACTGTACCCATTCATTTGCTGACAAGATGTCAGTTCTGTTGTTGAGTTCTTCAGAAAACGAAGGCAGCTCTTCGTAATAATTGCCAGCCTCGGAGTAGAATATCATGGAAAACATGTGTAACATCGTTAAAAGGTTCACTTGGGTTGTGTGCTTTGTAACGACCTGTGCCGAAGAAACAGTTAATTGATGAATCTTGTATGTAATGGTAAATGATTAAATATTGACAATCTAGTGAGAAGATATTAAAACTGACGAACGGTGTGTAACCTCCGTGGCTGAAGTAGAGAATAAGTAACGCCCTATTCCTCTTACCTCTTATCAGGCTTTTTGAACATGTATCAATATGTACTTTTATCGATTTATACATATCCCGTTCTTCCGTTCCAATTATCTTCGAAAACTGTCAGCCCTATATCTTCAACAGCTACGAAGAGGGATACCACTCCAAATTAGAAACGAATTTAAATTCCCCCCACACAGACAGCCCAGGTTGTTTCAGACTCATTATAAACACCAAGAACAGACCAGAGAACCAAAGATACCGAGAAATTAGCCAGTCTTTGAACAACAAACAGTAGACGAACGCAGTAATCGGACAAAAAATCCCCGGACAAAAAATCCCCAAGGGCGGACAAAAAATCCCCAACTTCGGAAAACTAGGGCTGAATCACAGAATAGGTAACGCATCTATTTTTCCAACTGATCTATACTTTACTAAAAGGATTGATATAGGATATTTTTTGTTTTTAAGATGGATTTCAGACCATATAGGATATTTTGGGATTTTTTGTTTTTGAAACCATGTTCATCTGAGGCTCGTCAATCTGCTCCTTCTGAAACTCAACACAAAAATGTACGCAATCTTTCCGCTTGCCAACTCAGCACAGTAGGAACTAGACGATAAATATTTGTGTTCATTTTTCACACGGGGATTTATTGGTTTACCAACAAGTGGAAAACATACATAATATGTATTATCGTAACTAGCTCCTCTAGGAAGAATACCACTTACTGCAAGAAGTATTGGTGATTAAGTAAAATGTACGATGTTCCGAATGAGAAGTTTTCGGTGTGGTAAAATTGGTCTGATGTTAGAAAGTCGTTAAATGGTGGTTACATTTCAGCATTTATGGCGAAAATAGTTGTTTTTCTGTAGCTGATTATTACCTTACATGTTGACCTAATTTTAATGTTGGGGAGATCAATCGACGCAAAATTTAATATTCTTTCATTTGTCCAAGGGGTAAGGTTCTCACTAAGAAGCCAGGCTCAAAAGTTACAAGCGAAATACCGAAGAAACCCTGAAAATGCCGACGTTTTGGGATACAAACTCACAATAGTCGTTTTCAAGACTATGTTTATTACGGTTTTAAATTGGTTTTTATTGACTTTAAATTGGTTTTCGGTTTTATATATTACAGTTTTAGCCTTCTCCCTCATAGTAATGTCCTCATTGTTTCACGTATTTCAATTAATTGCGCAACAATGTTGGAGATACCAAGATGCTCTGTGCCTCAACCAACGCAGCAGACGTCTTTATTCTTACTTTGTCCAAGAGATTCACTATCATGCGTCGATCTTTCACCGATATCCTCCACTGGTAATTAGGGATCATGGGATCTTCAGGAATAATATTTCTCCATATCACGTGATCAGCTCGCCTCAAAGCTTGTCCAACTTGACCTAATAAGAACCTTTCGGTTATCCCTGATAAGTTAGCAAACTTCATAATTTCTTCGTTGATCTGTAACATAACAAATGGGGGAAGAGATATATTTGACGCTGCAAATTGTTACACTTGGTTTATTATTTCTCTATCAGTTAACCCTTCTTCGTAAATTACTGACCTATGTTTATCGGAATTACTCTGTCAAACTATGTCAAAATTATTCAAACTCGGCTGTCAAAAGTAAATTGATGAATTATCGTACACCAAGAAAGATGGTATCCTCCTTTTCCTATGTACGGAATTTGGTTGAGCATGTAATATGTTTGAGAATCATTAAACACCTTGGTCTTGACACCATAGTTATCTGAATCTTCTCCTGAATCCTTGAACATTTCGTCTACTGTAAATTCTTCGAGGGAAATCTAGTACTTTTTGCAGTTAAGTACAGCGTCACTCATTCTTGAAAACGAGAAAAACGAAATTTACATTTCAAAACGCTCTATATTGATTATTTTCAGCGTTAAAAATACTCAATAATGTCAAAATTTAATAAAACATTTAAGTTGTAATACAAGACATACGCTTTTGGCGAGAACCTTTCGTTCTTGAAACTGCCCTATCATATAGCAGAGGCTTACAGATTCCTTTTCAAAAAAAATTTTTTTTTTTTTTTTTAAGGGATGGGAGGAGCCCCTGGTCACTGAGACCGCTAGGATCTATTGTGACGCTGTCCCCATTTTTAATTCAAAACCTTATTAATAACCTCTTCGTTCACAAAGTGTAGGAGGTTTTCAGGCGTTTCCAAGGCAATATCAGAGGGTGTTAGGGCACCCTTCCCGAAATGCCGGAACCTAGTTGATGCAACAGCAGGACAATTACAGAGGATGTGTTCTGCTGTTTCCGCCTCTTCGCAGCAGAGCCGGCATTCTACTGTCCTGGCCTTACCCATTTTGTTTAGGTGGTACCTTAGGGGGCAGTAAGAAGATCCACAAGTTTGCGAAGGTCTTTGCGCCTCAATGATAGAAGGGCTTTTGCGCGTTTCCTTGAGATTGTAAGAAACTGCTTGGCTTGCCTCTGCTTAGGAGTGTTGTGCCAGTATTCTGTGCGTGTTTTGTCCTCCCATTTCTGAACCTGTTGAGTTATATAATTCTTGGTAACCCCTAGTTGGGGTTCAGGTCCAATTGGGTTGGACTCTGATCCCTTTTTAGCAAGGCGATCAGCTTCCTCGTTGCCCTCTATTCCCTCAAGACCCGGAACCGATAGCAGCATGAGTTTGTTGCCCTGGGCCGCTGCCTTGATTGAGTTTAGGCAACTCCAAGTCAGCTTTGAAGTTACCGAGAAGGCAGAAATAGCCTTTAGTGCTGCTTGGCTGTCAGATAGTATAAATATTGTTGCACCTTTGAGTTGTTTCCTGGCAATCTCTTGTGCACATATTTCTATAGCATGGGTTTCCGCTTGATATATGGTTGCAGTCGAACCTAGAGGCTTGGCCAGATTGAAATTGGGCCCTTTGATCCCCAGGCCAGCCGTCCCATTCATCACGGACCCGTCTGTGTACCACACAAGTGAGTCTGGTTTAAATTTAGGTATGCCTCTTTTCCAAAACTCACGATCATTTATGATTACTTTAAAAGGTAGATCAAAGTTCATCTTTTCTAACATTACGTCAGAGATGGACATAGTCAATGGATCTGTATCTATTTTGTCCAGTATTTCCAAGTGACTATCTTTTTGTAGGAAGGGCCTTATTTTTCCCATTTGCTGCATTCTAATGGCCCCCAGGTAGGCTGTTCTCTGCACATAAATGTGCAGAGGGGTGAGGTCTAAGAGAACCTCTAGTGCTGCTGTGGGAGTGGTGTTCATGGCCCCTGTAATGCCAATACAGGCCTGCGTCTGAAGTTTGTTCAGTTCCAGACGAGCAGACGTTTGCCAAGTTTTTGGCCACCATACTAAAGAAGCGTATGTGACCATGGGTCTGACAATTGCTTTATAGGCCCATAGTGTCAAGCCATGCATCACCTCTTGAGGCTACAAGATCATGTAAATGAGGATATCGTCCAGCTTCTCAACACAGAGGGTCTGCTTAGAAGACTGAAGAGAACCAAGCCACACGATTTAATTCACTTTGTGTGAGCATCATAAAGTACAAATATCAAGACAATAAGGACTAAGTGATGTATCTTAGATTTCTTAATGTACGCCAACTATATATTAGAATAATGTTGCTTATAATTTTATAACTTGGTGCAATAAAACAAATTAAAAAAAAAAATTTCATCTGACAGAAAAGTGCGGATTTTTTTTGTAAGACAGTGATTACAATTTTCATATCTCAAAAATGACGGAGAAATCTGTGCAGCAGTTTTATGGTTGATAATGATGAACCAACTAAATTATTCAAGTACAAATCATAATAATTTACCACTCACGTCAACACTTTGAAAGTCAGAACATGCCATTATGGCGTTTATGGTTTGAATACACAAGCACGATAACGACCAATAAGGTTCAAAGTCCAACATTTCTCGGTAGTTTGTAGTTGATAGCCGGATAGCTCCTATGAGAAACATGAAATGCACAGCACTATATGAATTCAATACGCAGAAAAATTGCAGTAAATGATGATTAAAAGAATGATTGAGAAGTCACATTTTTCGAAAGAGGTTTATTATTTCTGCATCAGATGGCACTTCTATGTAAATCATTGATTTATGTTTATCAGATCTGGATTGTTACAACAGTGAGAAATACTGACTTTGGTATTTTCCGCTGGGTCCTGTACTCACAACTTTTACATACTTTTCCATGGAACACGTACATCCACATAAGAGAAAATTTTAAAACACTTACAAAACTGCATTTAGTTGAGATTTGACGGCAATACTGATCAGTGACATAAATGAGACCAAAATTTTGAAATCACCCATAACTACTTACTAGTAAGCTTAAAAGTCCGGAAGGATTTCATCTGCCTATTTCATGCCATAATGGGTGATTCTCATTTAACAGGACAATCGCTGTCCTTCGTTGATAAATAATTTTCTGTTCAACTTTTCCCAAAAATTATTTTCGCAATTATTATGTGGTAAACAGGCCTACTTATGGCTGTCATAAAGTTCGGCTACTATTCATTGTACATGCCGGTAATTGATCGAAATGTACCTCTAATCTCATTGTCATGGTCTGTCCGTGAGTCAGAATTTGAACTTAATCCGAAATTTTATCCGCTCAAAGTACGTTTCACCGGAAATATTTTAACTAGAATTTTTTTAGAATTAGTTACTTGATGTAGTGCGCTTACAAGGGGGACTAACTTTTAGATAGTCTGTACGAATCAAGTGCTCAAAGTTTGTCCCACACCTTCTGTCTCATTGTCATGGGTTTGAAGGAAATCATCGTAACTCTCTCAAATGAGGGCATTTTTTGGCAATTAAAAGTTTTTTCAGCGTTGGTAACCCTGCCCTTTGAGGAAACACCATGCTTCCGCCATTTCTATACAGTTGGGGCTCAAAAATGAAGTTAGCCGTCTGTAAAACAGGTGTGTACGTTTCATACTTCTCATTGTTATGGGTTTGAAAATCACTCTTAACAAAATTTTATTGATCCGCTTAGCATTCATTTTGGGATAGAGATGTAAAAACTCTATTTAATGCAAGTTTAAATTTCTATAAGTGTTCATTAGACTCCTAATTGCAGAAGGTTTAATGTTGATTTCTCATTGTCGTGGCGATTTTAAACTTCATTGTTGTGGCTACACAAAAGCCGTCATAGCTGTTTGAAACAATTTTTTTTTTTCAAGTTTGGTATTTGATACTAAATAAATACTAATATCAAAATGTGATACTTGTTCTAGCACAAAGTCAGGAAAAACTGAGATCAGATTCTGTCTCATTCAACCTTACCTACACATCATTTACGTAATTCTATCGTTATTTGGTTGACAAAGCTCATTGTCATGGATACATACCATTCTCGTAACATATAAAATTTTAAAACCTGAATTTTGAGGAAACAAACGAAAATCATGCGTGCTTGTACATCACTATACCATTAGAGTGACATCTAGATTGTATAATTAAAAAATCATAAATTTAGGAGAACAAAATTTTTTAGTCAGAATCAAAACCTCGATTGTTCCGTTAAATGAGAATCACCCTAATAACAAATTTTGTTTAAATGATAACGTATAATACATGTGTAATAGAATATTCTTGGTATTGGAATATTCTTAGTAACTTCTTTATCCATTTAAATGGTTAGATTTTTCAGATTGGCTGTGAACATGAGAATTTCACTCTTATTATTCGGACCGGACTTTTCGTTCAGAAATTATGACGGTTATGAAAATTCTCCAAGTAAGAAAACTGCCACGGTTCGAACAAATTTGGTTCAACACACTGTCTGACGCTTAAGAGAGGGATCGCAAAGGAATCACAAAATTCATCACAAGAGAAAATGATTAAATTTTGAAAGTTTTCCAGAGGTTTGACAGCTTCAAGTATGTTTTTTTGGAAACAACATTCAAGATTTCATTGAAACCAGGATTTCAAAAATGCATTCTAATTGTATTTTTTTCAAGTTAAACGTTGGAATTTCAACTAGGGTTCGCACAAGTTATTTCTTCGTTAGTTAATTGCACTGGTTATGCGGGAAATTTGATGGTGAATCCGGAAATGTGATTAAAATTGAAAACACACTGTTCAATTCTGCGCAATAACTCCTATCATGGTAGAGATTTCATTATTTCAACTAAAAATCAAGCATTCCAAACGAAAGGATGACGTGGTTGAACAGGCCTGGTTGAACACAGTAAATTGCCCAACTTTGAGAATATATACCAATTTAAAATGGCTGCTGCTTACGCACAATTTAGGTCACTGCTAAAAAATTGTTACATTTATATTTTTAACAGAATATACATTTTATAAAGTGGACAATAAATCAGTCAATATCAATTTTTAAAACTGAGAAATGGAACGTCAAAAGATGTATGCTCAAACTTATGCTCATGAATGTCCTACCTAGTGTTGGCTCGTCGATCATGAAAATTCTGTATCGCAGTAAGTGATCCCAGTGTTTAAATGTGGGCTCATATCTGTAACGAATTCCTTTCACCCCCTCGACGCGAATAAGATTAAACTGTTTCACCAGAGGTTCAATATTTTCGATACGAGGCTGCGTCTTGGCATATAGAGAGCCATCTGGAAATTAAATTGTTTTCATAATTAGCGAATTATTTTGGAAAATTGAGTTCTTGCAATTCCTCCAAAAATGTTAAATAAGAACTTCATTGTGGTGTCCTTGATCCATTATGTGTTACCAGTCTGGGATTACCGTCCATTATTAATGTGACGCTACTGTTATTGTTGTTCCTCTAGTTTCCCAATAAATTATAGCACTCTCCAGTATTAATCTTTTTTCCGGGCTTCATATTTCAAGTAATTAATATTCAATAATTGGCGATGGGTAATAAACAAGTTGTTTTCAAGTTCGTTATCGGAAGATGCTCTTATTCGTCATCCCTAATGGACCATCACCAAAGTGGAGTCGTACACTTTTATACATCATGGCGGACATAGCAGCATTTACCATAAATTGGTCGCGTTATTTAATTTCTCGCGTCTCAAAAGGTGTCTAACATCAATCCTTCTCCAGCAAAAGTGACTAAACATCCTTTACCAACTGTCTCTTACTTTTTCTCTCACACATTAAGTCTGTTCTTTTTTTCCCTTCATTTAACCAAGTCGTTTAACTAGTCGTTTATTTAACGCGTTATTTAACTAAGTCTCTAAATGGATGAAAACCCACTTGAATTATTCATTTCTACACTCACGACTCTGCTAAATACGCTGATCACTCAAGTTAAGAAAGAAAATAAGTGAGCTCTTTTGAAAACTAAGATTCTGGCAAGGAGAAATTTTCTTGCTATGTGGAATGTTCTAACGATTCTCAGAAAGCCCAGTTGTTATGTGGTTTGATAGGAAGCATGCATTGGCTTCATATCTCGGACCACATAGATTGATCACATCAGTAGATTATAACATGCTCGCATCAAGTTTTGAAAAGATGATTGTGCCCAGCACAAAAATTAATAGCGCCTAGTCATCCGGCCACAAATTGCCAGGCTGAACGAACAATGCAGACCCTCGATAAAAAAAACTTCACACAGAATTGGGTGAGAACATGCCAATGAATGAAAAGGTACAGAAGACCATGTTTTGATATAGGGCAACCCCACTAGCAAGTGGTGAGGCACCTGAAGAATTTTATCAGAAACGCAACTTCCATACTCCACTGGATGCATTTTTCCCTGTCAAATCCAGGGTTCAAAACCTCGTTGCTCTGGTCTGAAGAGGTTCTTTCATGTGGGGGAGAGAGTGCAGGCTCGCATCTATGAAGACAACAAACTGAGCTGGGGATTTGGAGAGATTGTGCGGATATTTGGTCAGCCCTATAACTTTGTCTGCCTTGATGAATCAGGAAGAACACTCAAGCGCCGCCTGAAACAGTTGCGTGCAACGTATGTCCAACCTTGTAGATTGGTTACATTTGGACCAACCCACGTATTCCATCAAATCATGGACTCTACTCTAGTTCAGGACAACCTCAGCACAGTCCAAATTCACACCCACCCATGGAATCAAGGAGTACTAACTGTCTCCTCATTGCACTGTATCTGCCCCGCCAATACTACTCTTCCAGGCTTTCAGAAAGGTTTTGTGACCCCGACATCCTCCTCAAGTTTTACAGTCTCTCTGTGTCCTATTTGTGCTGCTCAAGTGGTTAAATGACTGCTGAAAGGAGTATTAGGTTATAATGTAGAAAATTCAGTAGGGGTTCCTTTGTTAAATTTTGCACTAATTATAATTGTAGGTTTGTTTTATAAATTATATTGGAAGTTATGCATCTGTATATTTTTCTTTTGCTCATACATCCTGGGTCAAAGGACAAGTGGATGGAACAGGGTTACCCACACAACTTTGTTCAAAATAGGCACGTGTCAACTATCAACAAAGCCCACAGCGATCAACACACTGGTTACCAAATTTGTTTTCAGGGTCCAAAAGATTAATACTATTTTTCGTGACCACCAATCAGTCCTTGCATCGAATCCAAATATACGGGATATTTTCTGTAAAATACACCAAGTGACATATCACCAAGGAAGAACATCGCCTTCCTCCATCTCAGACTTAGCAGCCACGATGTCAAGGCTTACGTTCATGTATGGAATTGAGGAGCGATTTGTGCAATTTGTTGATTGAAGAGCCTAACTTCACTTCTGCCAATGCAACACACTGTTACAAATATAAACAATCCACAGTGTGCCAGTAAAAAAAACTGTGTACCAACTGATTTGCAGGAAATGTGAAAATAGTTTCGCTGTCCTGGCCTTGAATACCAAATTGAAACACTGCAAGCAGGACTCACAAAATTATTCCTTATCCCTTCCTATGTGTCTTCTCCGAGTCCCATCTTTGTGTTTACTATCGTTCGCATTGTTCAGGATAGCTACGGGTAGAAACTTCGTCCATCAAATTTGACTTACTTACGTGAAACTTCTATGGAAATTTGTTTCCCACTATATATTTCATCGCGGAAAATGTCTGCCCTCATTACGAAAATTCGGCTGGCTTTGGCTGGGTAGAATGATTTCACAGCTAGATTTTCGTTTTCGAACTGCTTCCCCCCAACTGTGATGTTCCAATCGACAGTTCCCGGGATGTAAGGCAAAGTGTACGCCACCCAAATAGATTTAAACACTGGATCGATGGGATTACAGTTTTGTATGCACCTGTTGAAATGTTCAATAATAAAATTAGCAACTTTGCAAATGAATTGCTTCACAAAGAAAGGGCCTCAGTCACAAAAAAAGCACAATGGTGTTTTCCTCGGTTATAGGTTTGGCACGTACGATGCATCGATTACAATGAAAGCGTCTCAATGTTACGCTTCCTTCATGTACTTTGGAGCCTCTTGTTTGCTGTGTTTTACGTTAGACGGGCCTGAGCCCCTACTTTGTGAATTATCAGTGTGTGAAGCCGAACCAACCCGACGCCGCCTACCCCCACTCATTTGTTAGGATTCACCTGGGAAGTAGGGAAGTATGGCAGTTTGGAACAGTGTTGCAGAGGCTTGGGCGTTGTCATTACATTGTAAAGTTGGATTCAGGGCGTAGCCTGAAACGCCATATCAACCAGTTGATAGCTACGTTGGTGCCTAGGAAGCAGATAGCTTTTGCACATTCACAGCCACGCCAGAGTGGAGGTATTCCGTTTGCCACGGATGTTGGCCGGTCATCACCTGCAAAAACTCCTTTGCATGCTGGGGGTCCGAGAGAGCAGGGGCTCTTGGATGGTGGTACTGGTCAGCCTGGGACTCCAGAGGAACGTAGATCTTCTAGGCAGCGACGGGGACCTACCTACCTGAGAGAGAAGTCGTCCACAATTCTTCCTGATACCTTGAAAACAAGTGGGGGAGACTGTTAAGAACGAACTGTTACTTGTAACTGGCCGCGCCCCTCCCCGCTTATGTGTGTTCAGTTTAGTACCAAATGTAGTCCCCTCGCGAGCAACCTTATCTATAAAGTATATCCTATTACCGTCCGTTACCATTGTATCAATAAAGTAAGTGCGTGCGTTTAAGCCCGAATTGTTCCGTCCAGAACCCCTAGTAAGTCACAACACCCCCTATCCCCTTTCTGTTATTCACATTGTTTTTATCAGGCATTTTTTATTGATATCAACGATCACTGATCTCTGTTATCTAGTTTTCCTCGTCACAATAAACCAGAGGGAAACATGTCCCTAAAGACCAAAAAGTTCGTTTTGGCATCCTATCCTTTCCATACACACTTTTCTTTTGACTCAAAATATCCAGGGATCCTGATTGCTAACCCAACTATTGAGTAATAATGCAGCGAAAGGAGTACCACCATCACTCCCAACCGCTCTTGCATATCCAGCTGGAAAAGTAGCTATTGAGCAAAGGAAAATTGATGCTGCTAGGTATCTCCTGCCAAACATCTCAGTGGCTTGATTTCCCTCTAAAATGCATTGAAAAGAGGTTTCAGGTACGCCTGCAGGCGAAGCTGAACGTGTGTGGCTGGCTTTAGGTGCTGTCGGTGTTGAGGCAAGGAGCGAGTGAACAATGTGAGTGGGTTTGTCTTGAGACCTTTATCTCCCATCTCAAAGCGAAACAGGTGTTTCTGAAAATCTCTCGCGATGACTTTTTTCCACTAACAACGGATGAGTCGAAACACTGTGCGAACCGGTCACATTTTAAACCAAACACAAGGTCTTTATGATTCTGTGTAGCTTGAGTGACATGAAAATCACAACTGCTCTGACAGCGCTCAACTCCTATTATTTCGAAATTAAATGAGGAATTCTGATTATGAAATTTAATGTATGTTATTAAGCAGAGGTACTTTGGCTTTAAACAAGAAGAAATGATTTATGAAAGTTGATCGCTCACTTGATTCCCAGTTCAATATCGATTGGTACAAATGTAATAACAGCCTCAAACATTGCTGTACTCTGTTCAGTCAAGGCCACTATTTTGAATACATAAACTGATCCACAAGCAACAACTCGTTTCTTCTGTATAAAAGGAGCTGAAAAGTAGGAAAATCTGAACATTCATCTATTCAGACATTTGACTTAACGTCTCTCAAAGGTCATTGTTATACATATATGGATTCAAAACTGTCAATGTCCGATTTAGCAATTTTTCCGAAAACAAAAAAAAAATGTCCTCAAGTCAGCCAATGCTCCGACGGACGCAATTTATTTTCCATTTGACTCATTTGGCTACAATAAATAATTTACAGAAATTTTAACTAATTTAATTAAGAAGGGAGCCTGTGACTTAGAATTGAACAATGATTGTCAACAGTTTTGTCGCGGACTGTCGAAAGAAGAGAGTTTTGCTCAATGTAAAGAGTTCGGACATAATACTGAAGTCGCCTAGAGAACTTTCTCTATTCTAAAGAAAACTAGAACGGCAAAAAAAACAAAGCGTTAGAAACAGGAAAATTTAGCAACTACGAAAGAAAACTATGGCAATATTTGAATAGATACCTACAAAAAAACCATGTTTTACTAACATTTTCACAGGAATGCGATAACAAGGCACGCGAGAGTAGCTTAGGAATTAAAATTAATTGAAACTGTGGAAAAGGGCAGTTTTGTTTGATTATGAAGACGTTTTTCGATGGAGCATGAGAAAATGCTTCAGAATCCACGGCTAACTAGATTTCACTAAAAAACAATGTAGACAGTTTTGGATCAATTATTTCAAATGAGTAAAACCGAAAATCGAATACGAAAGTTCTAGTGAAGCAGCATGATGGATTCCTATGTTGTGTCCATGAACATTATGCTGCACCATTGACATCCCAAGACCTCACTTCTACCTGCAGCTCTGGTTAATCTTAACTCATGCGTCACGAAAAACTGCAATGGCTGTCTGTCCTAATCAACCTAGAAAGCTGGAAGTTTAATGGAAGCACGATAATTTGTGTTCAATTGAGAGCTTTTCAATGTAACATATTTAAGGATAAGGAATGACCCAATCGCTTGCATGCTGAGTTTCCTGAACTATGAATTTTGATATCAGCTTCTGTTCTATACAAGGACCAGTAAACGTTGTTGTTCAAGTTATTTCTAAGATTAAGTCAGCCAACTGTCTTTGGACATCTACAAGTCAATTACAAGGTATGGCGATCAGTCTTCAGCTGAATGCCCTTGTGGCTAACTTCTTCCCCAATTGATCTAACGTGCTGAAATGGGGTTTTCTTTTATAGCATCTAGAGTGGGCAAACAAGATATGAAGGGCCAAGGCTCCGAGTTTAGATAATGTACCATTGACCAAATCTAATATACAATACATAGATCATTGGTTATAGGATGGTTTTTCTAATACAGAAATAATAAACCGTTGTGTAATAATTTGCTTTGTAATAATAATTTTGTAAAAAATAGGTAATTATACGAATTTTAGCTGTTTTTCGACCTTGCTGGATTCACACAACTATTATGATCATGGTAGAGAATACCAAATCAAGCTGTCAATGAGTAAAATCACTTAGCGGCTGGAAAGCCTTCAACTCTCTCATTAGCGGGGTTTACTTACCGCATCGCTAGTTAGTTAGCCGGGTCAGGTTGGACTCTCATTTTGGATTTAACTGTTAGAGAATGGAAAATTAACAGCCTACATAATCCCTTAATGAGCAATGTATACATACATGTTGCTAATTGTACCTGCTGATATGTCTAATTGGCATTCATGGTCTTCCATGTGGTCGCATTCAATAAAAAAGAACATTTCACTTAAAAGCGAATTGCGATTTACATTGACGAAGGGAATCCTTAGTGGTGTGAGACATGATGCGGTTTGTATGTCACCACCCAGCAGATGTACATCATTTTGACCCTGATCTGCAGTCATCCAACACTGTAAAAAGAAAAGTGATATCAATTTTCATTAGAATACGTGGGAACCGCAAGGGACCAAGGGGTAGGCAAGCTTTGGCACAGCATCCGTAAGATTGATCAGGGATACACTTGGCACATCGGAGATCGTCCGTCCAATGGCACTTGCCAGCCGAGTGAAGGAATCTGCTAAGGCCAGCTCGGCGCATCTGGTTGCCAGCGTGGCCGAAAAGGAAAATTATGTTTAAAAATAAATTCTGTTCACGGAGTTGACGAGGAAAGGCCCACTTCGAGATGCGAAACACATTTTGGTTTATTATTCAATAATAAACCATTGTAATCGCTCTGGAAAAAAAAATTCTAACCCCCCTGAAAATTTCATGGTTTACGTTTCAAAGGGTGTAGAATCCGAATCTGCAATAAACAATTTTCCGTCCGTCCGCCCTACGCACGATTTCTCCCAAACGGATGAAGCAAAAAAGCTGAAATTTTCAGGAAAAATCCATGTTGATCCGGCGACGCCCCAATTCTTGAGCCAGCTGTCTCACTTAATTTAAAGTGCCCTTTAAGGGTTGTCAAAGTTTTGTGAAATCCCTAAAAACCTCAAAAAAGTCAAGGCGGCCTAAATTTTTACTCTTTTTGAAGAACACTCCACGAGGAATCGAATACCTACACCTGTGAAGAAGACCCAGTGCCCAATTATGGCACGGATTTGGGAAATTCCTATCTGTTTCCTCCATACGTCTAAGCGTTTCATCTGCCCAATGCTTGGAACCAGCATGCCCAATTATTGATTGACCATAAATTCCACCAATAATTAGGTATGTAGTTCGTGATGTTCTCCAAATCGGAAGGTTACATTTCGACTCAACTCACATGCCCGAGTTTTGTGAAGACACGTTGTGATCCAAAATGAGGCGGAGTTCCTTGAAGGGTATATTCAAAACGGAACATGTATAAACCACCAAGAAGTCTAAACGGAGGTAATGTAAGGGTGTCTTGATTTTCACCTTCCAACAACATCGGTACTGCGTCTTGCTCCTCTGGAACCAAGACATTCATACACTACGTGTCTGAAACGCTAATATAAATGTACAAAGTATTAGTAATAGGTGTTAATTCCCCGAGTACTTAGATAAAACTCTCACATAAAATAGTTAACATCCCTGTTCATGGTCTAGACTCAATTAAACTACCCCTTAGAATTCCTCTAACTTGAACTATTAGGAATAAGCATTTACTTATTTCTAGCTGGGTTTACATGGCTTCAGCAGCCTAGGACCTCAGTTAAACAATAATTAAGGAGTATAACGAATCAAATACAATAGGTACCTTCGACAAGTGATTGTAGATACCAAGATTTTTTTACAATTCGTACGCCTTCGCACAATGAATGAGTTTTTATCGCTGTGATTTCGATCAGATCCCCCCGTCCATGGCTTGCCGGATACTTCCATCTATCAGAACTGTATGGAAGTAGAAGCATAACATGAGACATAAACATTATATCGAGACTAAATATTTACATTTCTAAATGATCCTGAGCCAAGAAACGTCTGTTTCTTTTTTAGAACGCTGCAAGTTATTACACATTGGTATACCATTTCTGCATCAGATAGCCCTCTGGCCTAGATCTCTGGACAGAAGATAATGGCATTAAACAGAAAGTTGAGATTACGAGCACATTCCCGAGGTCAAATACACTCTCGGTTGAGACAAGAACCATCAATCTCATCCCGTTGAAGAAAATCGTTTTACTGGTTATTATAATTATGATTAACTGGGAGGCAGTCAGTCCCAAAACAATGATATAGATGCCACACATGAGCTAATTAAATAATTATGATCTAACTAACTGAAACTTCAGCTAAAGGTAATCACTTTTCAGGTTAGCATTGGTTGGCACGAGATATTCAGGCCTCTTTCGGGTAATATTCCAAATAATAATTATTATTATAAATCCAAATTTCAACTCACCATTCTGAGAATCTGAATCCCAGATTACAATTACCAAAAATTCTCGAGGGGTGGAGGTAATGGAATACCAAGTAAAAACCTCTGTGAATAGTGAAGAAGCCACCTTCCGTCGTCGTTGTCAATTCTACTAAAACTTTCCCAATTCGACCAATAGGATCATTGTATCCGTCAACGAAAATTAAACCTTCTCTATCGTTGACAGGTATAGATAAGAATGTTTCAAATGCAAACGCTAAGACACCTGCAAAAAT